>VZTD01005735.1:11490-485639 GCA_013397725.1 Rhagologus leucostigma
AAGGAAGGAAGGAAGGAAGGAAGGAAGGAAGGCTGAAAAACAGGATTTTTGCTGGAGTGCCTCTGCTTCTTTGTTTTGTTTTATTTTCTTCTGAAAGACGAAACAGGGTAAGGTGTGTTTGTGGGAAAGAGAGAGGACAGAAAATTTTCCAGAAATAAGTGACACGGACCAAAGCAGAACTCGGTTTTTATCTCCGGGCAGACCTCGTGTGGCAATTGGAAGAGGAAAATAGGGTGTTACTGTGGCTTTTCTTTAGGAGGGCTGTTCAGGTCGGTAGATCTCCAAGGCTAATCCAAACAAGCCGTTTGACTTGTGAGGTCCGGTGTCTAGACATAGCTGGTGACTCGGCGGCTCCTTATCTGGTTTTGGAATCAGCCAGAAGAGACTTTTCTTAATGTCCACAGCAGCACTAGGATCTGCCGGGGCCGCGGAGCCACCGCACCTCCCAGACAGGACAACAAATACACCCACCACCTGGAGGCTTTACAGCCCACTTTGTTGTTCCCGGGCCGCCACTGCTGTGGCCCGGCCTCCCCCAGACCCGGCGGCCGGGCAGGGGTGAGCGGCCGGCTGCCCAGTCAAACCCACACCCTGCTACTCGCCACCGCAGTGCCCGTCTCACCCCCCGGCCACCGAAGGGCCACCTCCGCAGCAGGATGTGGCAGTGGAGATTCAAGCCCCGCTGCGGTCAGAACTGCTGTTTTCTCGACCCCCATCGCAGCACCCCCTCCACCCCGTATGTGTGTGTTTCTCGCTACAAAATTTATGGATTTTTTTTTCCCAGTTGAAGTTTTGCAGAGAATGGGTAAAAATTTCCAGACTCACTCTTATTCACGAACATCAAGGAATGATCAAAGCAAGTCAATTAAATGAGAGGAAGTCCGTTTAGATACAAGATCTTCTTTGGGACTAGAAAATTGCCTTCTGTATTAGTCCTTCATGCTGGATTTGCGAATATTGCAAGCTGTAAAGCTTGTTTGAGGTGCTTAGAATCAATAAAAGCATTTAACTCAAAAGTAAGCAGCATTTGAAAGTAGAGAGAAAGAGGCATCTTTTGCTTGCATGTCACTCATTCCATTTATTCATTTGGGCTTTTTTTTTGAGATTTCAAACTCTCCTGGAACGTTGAGTGGCTGGATGGTGGGTTTTCAGATTCCTGAACAGTGCATGAGCCCATCCACTGCTCTTGCTGTTTTTCTGCAGAAATGCAAGCTGATGTGCTGTGTAATCTCTCTTCAAACTCTGTGTTGTTTCTCAGTGTGTTTGAGTTCAGGGCCATGATATTCTATTTTGGGAGCTGATTGCTGTAACTATGATGCACTGATATGCTATTTGCAGTGGATATTGTAATTGAGTCTGCTAATGTGGAATTATGAAATTTACCAGTGTGTAGGACTATCTCTATGCAGTTTAGGAGGCTTGTGAATAAGTGCTGTTTTCTAGATTTAGTAGTTGCAAATTTCCTGATGTATAGAGCAAATTATATTCCAAGGCTTTTGGAATAATTTTCCATCAAGTACATTTAAACCATTTCAAACTCCCGATAACTCAGGGAATTCAGGATCAAGAGAGAAACATTTCCTAGAAAAAGAATCTTAACCATGATCCTTGTACTCCTCTTTTTTTTTTTTTCTCATGGGTAAAATTTTGTGTTTATTTTTAACTGTCACAAATACAAGGTGTTGTTTGAAAAGTGTTAAACTTAGCAGGTATATAGAGATAATACTGACGTGTCACTGTGCATGATAAAGTAAAGTATGGTGGGAATTAACTTGAAAAGTTTATGAAGGTTTTAACTACAGCCCATAAACTAACCTTTTTTACAAAGATACGATAATATGTAGAAGATCTTACAATATATGAGACACTAAAATATACTCTAAAATTTGGAGGCCAAACATTTTTCCCCCAACTTGAAGAAAAACTGAGGTCTCAGACACTGAAGATTTTACTGTAAGCAATCTGAAGTAATTAATATTAGAGCACCCTAGTGAATCATAAATTGCAGGAGCAAACTTTCCAGTTTACACAGGGTCTTCTGTGAAGGTAGTGAAAGATTTGCTGCTAACCTCTAGTGAGGCGGGAACGCATAGCTTTGAAGGTTCAACTTCAACTCTCAGTGAAGCTAGTGACAAAAATCTCCTAGACATGTGGGTAAAAAATCAGTGTATAAAATCTGTGTAAAAATTGCATAGAGTCAGTGTTTAAAAATCATATAAAATCACTGTTGTTATTTTGTAGAAAAAGTAATTTCCTTTCCACCACCCTCATTCTTTTTCCATATTTTACTTTAAATGATATAATTTTCTATTATAAGACAAAAAACCCTATTAAGCTATTGATGCATCAGTAAAAGCATCTTGCTTGATGTGGGAATCAGAAAGAGGAGTTAATAACTCATCTGAATGTAGAAAATATTGTACAGTAAAACAACCACTCCCTGGGTCACTTATCGCTGCCTAAGGGAAATTTCATATGTGCAAGTCCTGGGGTAGAAGATCACACACAAATTACCTATATTATATTTTAAGGGAGAGAACTCTTGGCAAAACCTAACAGAATTAGCCCCATACCAGGTCTGGAGGTCTAATTGGTGTGTATTTCACCTCATGATATGAAGTAAAGAAGGTTTTGCAGGATTGACCTTACTAGTATGACTCAAGTTCAGGCTCATTCTGAGCTCAGCAGCTGCCCAATTGGTTTTGCAGAATGATCCCAAACTTCACACACAGCACAGTCAGTGAGATCTGAGATTTTCTAAAGACACAGGGTTTCCTTTCGACTAAATGGGCACTTGAAAGGCTAGAGCTTTTTTAGTTAATCAAGTAACCTTATTCAGGGCTGGGCCTTTTCTCTCTGAAATCTGTGGATAGTTCTGATAATTAAGTCAGGATGAGCAGGATTGAGCACTCTGTGGCCAGAAGCCTCAAGCTGTTGTATTACCTTAAATAAACGTGTTTTAGTCAAGCATTAAGTCCAGATCTTACTGGTTTACTAGTTAGGAAACTAGGAAAACAACTATCTCCCACTGTTCATACAGGAGCAGTATGTTTTGAAATCTCCATTCACTGTTTTTCTTCTAATGAATTAATTTTCAAGGCATCTTTGCCTGTCATTCCAATAAGCACAGCTGTTTTATGCTCTCATCTTAATTTTTTTTTCTGAGTAAAGCCCCAGTGGACTTTTAGAGAGTCATGTGTCCTCAATTTAGTTGAGTCCATACCATTTCAAAGTCAGCAATCTCTGCCAATTGTATAGTAGCAAAGGAAAGAATATTTAAGCTTTTGCAAGGATTGCTATATATCATATTTCTTTGTGGTACCAATACTATTACGAGGTACTTCAAAGCAGAAGATTTGGTCATTAAGTTAGCCCTGGAAGTGAAATATCACCATTTGGGATCTCAGTCCCACAGTGCATTGGTTCTCCAAAACTGATTACATTAGGCAAAGGTGCTTGCAGTTTTTCTTTAATTTACTAAATAATTATCAAAAAACCCTCCAGCACCCCCTCCCCCCCCCAAAAAAAAAAAAAAAAAAAAAGAAGAAAAGAAAAACCAACCAAACAAATACAAAACCAAGGAAAAAACCAAACCACAAGCCCAGCAGATTATGAAGAGCAGATACTAATTCTTACAACTATCAAATAAAAATTGTTCTTCATCAGTTTGACATTTTTTCCTGGTGAACATTTTGTCTATAGAAAGACATTTCTTTCTGAAATCAGAAAGATTTTTCTTGCAGCGGCTAAGGGCCACCAAACAAGTGCTCACTCTAGGTCAGGGAGCGACGGTCATTTAAGCAGGTATTTATTTGAGGATGCTTATGGCTCTTCCACAGATATCTAGTACCTAATACAATGGACTGCGCTCTTCACAGGTCCTTAGAGCAACTCTGTAACCTTTGTAGCCCATAAAAGTAAAGAGAACAACACAGTGATGTTAATACAACTCTACAGTAATAACTGACTAATATAGACTGAAAGCCTTGCGTCTTATAACTGTTAAATTATGATAAAATAATTTTTTTCAACACTGCACTTATT
The DNA here is from genome assembly GCA_013397725.1 of Rhagologus leucostigma. NCBI lineage: Eukaryota > Metazoa > Chordata > Aves > Passeriformes > Rhagologus > Rhagologus leucostigma. Next base: position 15,535 of record VZTD01005735.1, read on the forward strand.
CCTGTTTCTATGGTGAAATTGTTGCTAGCTTTCACAGGAGAATTTGGTCTCTTCATTCAGTAAGTGCCTCATAGAAGAAACGGGAAGAATGAAAGAGCATGACAAGTAGTAGCATTGCAATTATCAGTGCAAGTTTTACATTGCAAGGTCTGAGTGTGGATGGAAAACCCCCTGAAAACTGGAAATCTTGTTCTGCAAGATCAAACGCTTGTCTGCCTATTATAGTCACTAAAGCAATACGTTCATTCATTAGAGTTTTATTTGCCTTTAATTATTTAGTAAGATAACTCTGTACCTTATATTTCAGAAGGTATTTTTTTTGATATGCATTTTAATATACTGCTGAACAAATGGCAGTAATTAAAGCAGCTGTTGATCAAGCAGAGAATAAAAATTTAACCAGCTAATGATTAATTAAGTTTGGTGAGTTACCTGATCCAGTTCTTAATAATTTCTGTTATTCAGGTGGTGCTAATCTGAGTTGCCCTTTAGTCAATCATTGTTTTATACATTTTTTTAAATATTGCAAGGTATTTTTTATGTTTCAATAAAAGTGAATAGAGCCAGAGGATGTATGAACTCTAGTGACTGGGGAGTCTAAAAGGAACAAATAATTAGTGATTCCAGTTAGGTCAGTGAAACTGCCAGGTGCCATAGATTGGTAAATGCAGTTTCAAGAAAAACATGGAAGAGAAAAAGGGTGGTTGGAAGTGGTTTTATGTCTACCTGTGTCATGCCACCGAGTCTGTGACATCCTGATAAAGCTCTCTGGTACTGGAGCCCTTATTTCACGGCACAGTCTAGACTTGCATGGGCTCGTGAAGGGTTTCACTGCTGGCAAGAGTCAGCAGAACTTCTCTGGGAAAGGATGTTTCCCTCCTGTTTGACAGAGACTGAGTTGGGGATGGTTAGACAGGTACTCTCTTCCTTGGAGGGGTGCTTAAAAAAGTTGTGGCAGGATAGTTCCCAAAACATAGAGCTGGCTTAAACTCACATCTGTGCGGGAAGAGGCACTGACTACAATGAGAACTGAACCCACGATGATAGATAGATTAGGAATCCCTGATAAACTTCCTCATGCCTTTGTTACAGTGGAAATAGAGCATTGGTTGGGGGGGCCTGGGCTTGTGTTTCTGTTAATGCTTTCTCCCTCATCATGAAGGCCCCTCCAGAGTGGCTGCTGGGAATCTGAGTCAGGGAGAAGAAACTTGTCTGTTCTCAGGAGTGTGGTTGCCTGCCTTTGCCTTAATGCATTGCTGCTCTTTTTCCCAGTGTGGTGCTCAGGCTGTGACCTGGAAATCTTCAGATATGTAAGAGTCCAGCTCTGGCCAGCTCCTTGCCCCAAGTTCCCACACTCCTTGGTCACTCCTCCAGTACAGGGTATTCCCACTCCTGTGCTGCAGACTCAGCTACATGTAGGATGTTGTGGCTTTCTTGGTCAAAGCTCCACCTGGGCCTTCTCCATCTCCTCAGTCAGCATGGGATTCATGTATGTGCTTCATGACAGAATATAGACCTCTGTTCATAAAGCTAGGACTTAACACATGGCTCTTTGTAAAGGTTCTGCTGGGAAAGGACATGGGTCCCCATGCTACTGGAAGTCATCCCTCGCCTCTCTGAATTTACAGCCAAGGCCCTTTCTTAAGAGCAAACACTAATGTTTTCTTTTTTTTTTTTTTTTTTTTTTTTTTTTTTAATTTGAGGTTTGCAAGGTACTATTTTTAACTTCAGATGATGTCTGGAGCAGTAGGTCCTCCTTCTCTAAAAGTGGTCAGTGGTTTCAGTGTTTATTTAGGATGTAGCAAACCTGGTTTCAAACTTCCTCCATGCCTGATGAAGCCGTGCATCCCTCCCCCAGCCAAGGCAGTCCTGTGCATGTGTGAGGCTGCTGTGTGTCTGGTGGGGTGCTTCCATCCCATTCACTGAAGTTATCCCACAGTGAGGCTGGAGAGAGGAATCAAGAGCTTGAAGGTTGAAACCTCTGTCATGGAAAGCATCTTTGAGTCCATTTGATTGGACTCCATGATCTTGGTGGTCTTTTCCAAATTTAATGATTTTATGTTTCTATGATTTGGAGGATTGCTTTTGTCTGAAGCATGTGGCTTGTCAAAAACACACTAGACAGAACTCTGCATTTCGGGAAACTCCAACATAGGAATCTGAGTCTTTTGCAGAGGTCATTCGTCTCTGGGAATGGTCATCAGCTGAACAGAGTTTTGAGGATCCCAGTTTGGGCCCTAAGTGCTTAAACACCTCAGCCCCTCACTGGGCGGTGGCTACTGTGGAGGGTATTTGCATTGTCAGAAGCAGTCCAAAGTCTCCACAGGAGGAAAGATCTGGACAGCTTCCGTCTTTTGGCAGGGTCAGAATGGTGTGTAGGGCTCCTGCAATGGAAAATGGAGACTGTGAATCTGCCTCGTTTAACTTGGTCATTGCTGTCAAATGCCTTGCCCAGTGTGTGCGTGAGACTGAGAAATGACTGCAAGGTCTCTGGCCACAGCTTGGTCTGAATCAGGCTGAAGGAACTGCCACAGCTTGGAGGACAGTGCCAGCAGGTAGAGCAGAACTTGTACCTGCCCTGCTCACTGGAAGCTCTGCTGGCTGCTGAACTGGAAGCATTACTGTTGTTTGCACTGCGGCTAGGTGAACCCATCTTGCCTAGATTGAAGGCAGGTTCCCCAGAACACTTCCCCTTCATTTACTTCTAAGACATTTGTTATCAATGGATGAAGATGTCGCTCTTGTGACCCATGCCCTGGCACATGTGCCCTTGCAATCGTCTGTTACAACAAATTTATCACTGTGCTACAACTCAAAGTGCCATCTCAGTTCAATAAACATTACACCTTGCTGGGTATATCTTGCTGAGACCAGTGTTTCCAGAGCTCTGCTAGCCACTGGTTGGTCTCCAAGTGGAGTTTTAAAGCAAAATTTTGACCTGTGTGCATGAGAACATGGGCATCTATCTGCAAAATCTCTCTACAGTTAAAACCTGCAGTAGCTGGTGCTAAGTTGGAGCAGACTCAAAATAGAAATGGAAAAGAAATGCCTGCTAGCAAGTTTTTCCAAGCCTCTGCTTCTGAGGTTCTCTGGAATTCTCTGGCATTCTCTGGCATTGCCTGTTACCAATGTAGCCAGAATACACCAACCTGCAGTACATGACCAAGTTTTCTTGGGGAGTGAGGAAGAGGAGATTGTAGAGGAAGAGGTAATTATTTGAGAGACATGGGTAAGATTTCGCGCCCATCTTTGTGAAGTTATTGTCCAGTTAGAGGTGAATCCTTATTTAAGTTTAAAAAATACTCTCTTTGTGTCTGTAATAGCTGTTACTACAGATTTTCTCTTCAGACTGTTACTGTTGTGTTTCTTTCCGAGTACTAGTAGATACGGTCTCCTCTTTCTGAGCTTGTCAGAAGTTCTTTGTCATATTTGTATCAGGAATACTACAGTTTATTGAGAAATTTCCAAACTCTTGTATTTGCTATGCAACTGTTCAGTGCAGTGTGTGAACAACTGAGCAGTCCCTGCACAAGAACTTGACCTTACACAGAGCTCTAAGTACTGTAACCTCTTCAAATTAAGTTTGGTAATCCTTGCTTTATTCCATTCTACAGAGTCAGTCAAACACCAGCAGCTTTAGACAAGTAGACTTGTATAAAAGCACACTGTAAGTATAATTTGGATAATAATTGCAATTTGTAATGCAACTGACTCCATGAATATTAGGAGAAATCTCTTGGCACTGGAAGGCTGCATCAGAGAGTTCAAAAGAATCTCACCAGAGTTTTTATTGGAAACTGTTGGTTGAGCTGCTTAAAATGATCAGCTAAAATGTTATGGAAGGTAGTGGTAGAGTGGTGTGGTCAATATATTTAGCAGCATGTGGAAAGAAAAGCTTTATTTTCACTATTCACTAAAAATAAATCAACGAAATTAAGGACAAGGATGAGCAGAGCAGAAGGGCAATGTCATGGTCTCTTTTCCCAGAATATAACAAGGTTTAAATGATTAGGAGTTCATTCTGATTGTGTTTTTCATCAGCCTGCAGAAGATACGCTGCAAAATATTTCAGTGCCATCTAAACCAGAGTTTAAATGCAAGCAAGGAAACCACAGCAGTTTTCCTTCTTCTTCTTACGTTTTGTCTTGATTAGGTACACCGCTCTGTCCAGATTCGCAACGTAGCACAAGCTCATGGAGGTGCGACAGAGACCTGCAAGGGTTGCTTTTTTCTTTTGTACCACACCCACAACACAAAGAAGCTGGGGCATGGTTTGAAGAGCTGATCCAGGATGTTTAAAAATACTACAGATCTAATGACTAAGCTAACCCTCCTCAAAGACATTTCGAAAGAATCTATCCTATGCTTAATCACTAAAATGTTCTTTCTGCTTGCCCCTAGCAAGATTCATGATTGTAAAGAAAAGTTAGGGATTTTCCCACAGGAAGGCTGGCTGTCTGAGGTTTGGAGATTCTACTTGGTATACCATTATACTGCAGAAGATCAGAGTATGAAGCTTTGTATACTTTTCTAAGGATCAAGTGAAACCCACCCAAGCTGCAAGGCTGTTGTGGACTTTAGTGTGCTTTTCCTGCTATTTAATATTAAATAAATCTCTAACTGTTTCTTCTTTCAGCTAGCTTGTGTGCTCTCATTTAAAGACAGTGTTTGATTTGTAAAAAATACTTACAGTCTTTCTATCATACGCCAGTGTTATGACACCATTAATTCTTTGTCATGATATGCTAGACTGAAAGTTTACTCAAATGTACAGACTAATATTATGTATTTTAAATAAAACTACACAATCAAATATATTCTAGGTTTTTTATGTCTCAGGATATAGAGACAGATGGTAACTTACTACTCTCACTTTCATACTACCTGGTTTCACTGGTTTGAATACAATTTGATGGGTATAAAACAGAATTTGACCCTGAAGCATCTCATAGCTGTTTGATGCAGTCATTTTTGTAAGAATGTGTAATGTAAAACAAATATCCACAGAGACTTCTATTTTATTAAGTAAGCCAGAATGCTGTTTTCCTCAAAAGCAGCATTTCTCTGCCTCTGTCTGCAGCAGGCAGAAAGCATGCTTGAGCTCCATACAGCAGCAGCAGCAGCAGAATAATAATAAATCTTGTATCTGTGAGTCCCAAAACAGGTAAGGCGACAGTAAGAAAGTCACTGAAAGAGAGCAGCCTCACACTGACATGGCCAGTGACTGTTACGCTCATACATCTTCAGCAAACTGCTGCCATCTACGTGGGCACCGAGGCCTGATGAGCAATTGCTCTTAGCAAGAGCAACAGAGGACTGACTAGCCACCATTGGTTGATGAGTTATAAACATGATCTTACTCAATACCTCACTGGAAGTAGGACCTACTGGATATTTCTGAGGAAGAGATAACTGAGCAGAAGCCCGTGCTGCACCGTGTCCCTTGCAAAATTGAAAATAGCATTTATATTGTTACTCTTTGGAAATACCTGTAAAAGTAGAGTATATTTTCATTCTTAGCAGATACACAGATTCTGTACCTATGTTTCTGTATGCGGAAGTTTTAGTAAAAACCCACACTTTACTTAATAGTCCTTCTTCTTTAAAGGCGAATAATACTGTACCACAGTACTATGTGTAAAATAAATAGTAAAGTAGGAAAGGTCTGTTGTAAAAACCCAACACACTTTTAGAGGGAAACTAAATTTATCTCAACAAAGACAATAGATCCTAAAATGTTTTTATAGAAGAAAGTGAAAACTCTTCACTGTAAAATAATTGGATCAAATAATCCTAGAATCATAGAATGCTTAATTTGGAAGGGACCTTAGACATCATCTGGTTCCAACCACCCTGCCAGGGACAGGGGCACTTCCCACTCAATGCCCAACCCAACCTGGCCTCTAACATTGTAACGGATGAGGCATTCATAATTTTTCTGGGCAATCTCTTCCAATGCCTCGCCACTCTTGCAGTAAAGAATTTCTTCCTTATATCTAACCTAATTTTTTCTTCTTTCACTTTGAACCCTTTATTCCTTGCCCTGTCACTACAGTTCCTGACAAAGAGCCTCTCTCCAGCTTCCATGTAGGCTCCTTCAGATACTGGCAGGTTGATATGGGATCTCCACACAACCTTCTCTTCTCCAGGCTGAACAGCCTCCAATTGCTCAGCCTGTCTCCATAGGGGAGATGTGTTATTGCCCTTATCAATGACATTGGCCCTCCTGTCTTGGCCCTCCAGACTTGCTCCAGCAGTTCCATGTCACTCTTATGCTGGGAACCCCAGAGCTGGGTGCAGTGCTCCAGGTGGAGTCTCAGCAGAGCAGGGCAGAGCGGCAGAATGCCCTCCCTTGGCCTGCTGGCCACACTCCTTTGGATGCAGCCCAGGATTCCCTTGTCTTTCTGGGCTGTGAGCACTCACTGCTGGCTCACGGTGAGTTTTTCATCAGCCACCACTCCCAAGTCCTTCCCCACAGGGCTGCTCTCCATCACTTCTCTGCCCAGCCTGCGGGTGTGTCTGGGATTGCCTCAGTGCAGGTGTAGGACCTTGCACTTGGCCTTGCTGAACTCCATGTGGTTTGCTTGATGCCATCTCTCAGGCCTGTCCAGGTCCTGGTGGATGCCGTCCCTTCCCTCCAGCGTGTCTCGACTGGCCTACACAGCTCAGTGTCATCGTCAAACTTGCTGAGGGTGCTCTCAATCCCACTGTCCATGCCACCGACAAAGATGTGGAACAGTATTGGCCCCAGGACTGACCCCTGAGGGACACCACTTGTCACTGGTCTCTATGAGGACAATGAGCTGTTGACCACAACTCTTTGCGTGTGGCCATCCAGCCAGTTCTTTTTCCAGAGTGGTCCATCCATCAAATCCATGTCTCTCCAATATAAAGACAAGGATGACATGCAGGACTGTATTGAACATTTTGTGCTGATCCAAGTAGATGCGAGTTGCTCTGTCTCTTTCTACCAAAGCTGTAGCCCCATCATAGAAGACCGCCAAATTTGTCAGGCATGGTTTGCCTTTAGTAAAGCCACATTGGCTGTTCCCAATCACCTCTTTTTTTTCCCCGTATATCTTAGTATAGTTTCCAGGAGAATCTCCTTCATAATTTTGCCTGGCACAGAGGTGAGACTGTCTGGCGTGTAGTACCCTGGGTCTTCCACTTTCCCCTTTTTAAAAATGGGTGTTACAGTTTTCTTTTTCCAGTCATTGGAAACTTCACCTGACTGCCACAATTTTTCAGAAATGGAGGAGAGTGGCTTGACAATGTCTTCTGCTGGCTTTCTCAAGACCAGTGGATGAATCTCACTGGACTTGTGCACAATTAGTCTCATTAGATGGTCTTGAACCTGATCCTCTCCTACAGTGCCTGAAGGGTCTGTCTTCCAGTGCCTGCATTTGCCTTTCTCAACTTGAGTAATGTGGCTGAAGCACTTGCCAGTGAATATGAGGCACAGAAGTCATTGAGAACCTCAGCCTCTCCCATATCCAGAATGGCCATGTCTCTCGTTTCCTTCCAGCATGGGCCCACATTATCCCCAGTCCTTTCGTTTGCAAGATACCTACAGAAGCCCTTCCTGTTGTCATACCCGGCCAGACTCAATTCTATCTGGGCCTTAGCTTTCCTAACATTATCCCTAGCTTCCCATACAATTTTCCTTTGTTCCTCCCAGGCCACCTATTCTATTTCCACCTTTTGAAAGTTTCTTTTTTTTCTCTGAGTTTGCTCAACAGCTCCTTATCCATCCTTGGGGGCCTCCTGGCATTTTTGCCCGATTTCCTCCTTGACAGGATGCATTGTTCCTGAGCTTGGAGAAGGTGACCCTTAAAGATTAGCCAACATTCTTGGGACCCTCTGCTCTCCAGGGCTCTGTCCCCTGGGACTCTACTAATTAGGTCCTCAAAGAGGCGAAAGTCTGCTCTCCTGAGGTCCAGGGCAGTGAGCTTGCTGCACAACCTCTTCACTGCCATGAGGATCTTGGACTCTAATACATGGTGGCCACTGCAGCCCAGGCTGTACTGGAGCATCACCTTCCCAAGCTGAGCACAAGATCCAGAATTGCACCTCTCCTTGTTGGCCCCTCTGTCACTTCTATGGGGAAGTTACCATTGACACGCTCTAGGAACATCCTAGATTGCTTGTGCCCTTCTATGTTGTTCCTCCAACAGATGTTGGAGTTGTTGAAGACCCCCATGAGGACCAGGGGTTTGGGAGTGTGAGACTGCTCCTGTCTGCCTATAGAGTGCTTCAACCACATCGCGATCCTGAGCCGGTGGCCTGTAGCAGACTCCTCACTATAACATCCTCTGTCTCTGTACTCCCTTTAATCTTGACTTACAAGTTTCTGGTTGGCTCCTCATTCACCCCTAGGCAGAGTTCCATACTCTCCCAGGCAGCCATTGACATAGAGGGTTATGCCTCCTCCTTGTCTCCCTAGCCTGTCTTTCCAAGAAAGCCTACAGTCTTCCATGACAATACTCTAGATGTAGGAGCCATCCCACCATGTCTCTGTGATGCCAGTGGTATCATATCCATGCAGGCAGGTGTATGTCTATGACTCTTCTTGTTCCTTATACTGCGTGTGTTTGTGTAGAGGCATCTGAGCCATCTGCATAATGCTGACTCACTGGCTGGAGCAGCTGAAATACCTTTGAACTGCTCCTGACATCCATTACAGGTGATGGCATCTGACTGGTAGGATCGGGACAGATAGGTGCCCCCCTCCCCCAGCAAATCTAATTTAAAGCCCCCTTCATCAGCCTGGAAATTCCCTGACAAAAGATGCTTTTCCCTTTCTTTGTCAGGTGGACAACACAAGCCCCTGGTAGACCAGGCCTCCCAAAGCAAGTCCCATGATGTAAGTAACCAAAACCCTGACTACAACACCATCCTTCTAACCATTTCTTAACCTGGCAGATTTGGCTAGCCGCGGTCTCAGATAAGTCAAAGACAAAGAATAAAATATCTATTTATCACTTGAGCTACTCCAATTTATCAGGCAGCAGATACAAAAGGAAATAATATGCAGCATCTTTTCAGGCAACGTATAGTTATTAACTCTGCAGTGCTAACTGTCACAAGTTTTAATGGATACTGAGGGGTAAATAGATTGTCTAAGGAATAAAATCAGTGTTGGCCTCTAGAAGGCTCTATCAGGGATGGGTCACTCCATATGCATCTTGTTTTCTTATGCTTTTGTTAGAGACAGGATAAAAGTATCTCGTCAGATGTGATGCTGTAGTTCCTGATCAGGGCTCAGTCTTATTGAATGGCACAGAATTTCATTCTACTGACTTCACTCTCAGGATAATTGAGTCCTTGCTATTTCTAGCCTTTGTCCTCCTTATTAAAATAAAGTTTTGACTCATTTGTTCAGATGTGAAGGTACTTGACATCCCTGGCTTTTCTTTCACCGGAGGTGATGGTTCTTGACACCTCCTCGAAGTTCCCCTCCTTGAAAGACTAAGATCTCACTTTTTTCAGCCCATGTAATACCAGTTTTTTTGTTCCCAATAAACTATACAAGTGTTAGCAGAGATTAAACATTCTGTTTGAAATTAAAATTTAATATTTCTGTGTAGTAAAATATGTCTAAATATTTTCAACTGATTGATAATGTTGCAACATTTAACATAACCATTCTAGTAATTATTTGAATATTTTTTGAAATGGATTTATCTATATCTATATCACCTGTATGAAGCACCATTCTCATCTGCTATCCCTCAAATTTTAGTTTGAAATCTCCAAGTCAAAAAGTTTTCGGCATTCAAAATTTGCTATAACCTCCCCTTTTGCAAACTCTGAACAACATTTCTACTTTTATTTCTAATGGATGATAAAAGCTGTAGGTAACATGATTTTGCTGACTTCCCCCTTTGATTTTTATTTCCAATCAAATGGTACTGGATTTTCTAGAAACACTTATTGGTCAGTTACTTTTATGTCATGTCAACTCATATATTAACAGTTTCATGTAGCTCTTTCAAACTACAAAGCCTTGTCTACCTTGTATGTATTTTTCAAGTTCTACATTGTATATAATTTATTAATGACTCTGCTCTTTGTATGAACATAATGTACCCTCAGTGAAGGTCATTCCTAAGGAAACCGTATTTCAAAAACCTTGATAAGGGCAACGCCTCCTTCTTATCATTCAGGATTTTGTCCAAATATATTAACTTAGGCATGGACTGAATTGGCATAACCTGATAGGATTCTGAAAATAGAAAAGTTGGGATGGGTTTTGTCACAAAAAAAAAAAAAAAATTCTATTGCTCCAAGACAAATAAACGAGAAATGATTGGAATAAAAAAAATTCAGAGAGGAGTGAAACCCAGGATGTGGGATCTGATCTCTTGACCATCATGGTATACTACCTCCAGCCAGGAATTTTTCTGTGCTAATGACAAAAATATGTTCTCATGCACTGCAGCAATAAAACATTAGGACAAGTGACAATTTCAAATGAAAACTGCATTTTCCCTCCTATTCCCACTGGAAAAAAAAGAAAACCTATATAACTACGGCATTTAGAACTCAACTAGTAAAATATTTACAAGAGGCCACTATCACTATAAACCACATAGACTCTTTACAGATATACTAAGAACAGTTCAGTGGTATTGATGTGAGTTTTTGTTTTTTCTACTGAACTCTGCCTTTTGAATATATCACTTTTTAATAGCCAGGATAATGGCATTTTCTCCTCATTCTGGTGTGCTCCTAGAAGTGGTGGATGTGATCTCCATGTACATAACGAAAGTAGACCGCAGTGCAGTATGAACACACGTCCTGATGTTGTGATAATGAGAGGGCAACTGACATAGAAGCAGGGACAGAATTCCTTAGGTCTCCCATTTCTATACCAACCTTTTGACCAAAATTTGCTTATATACCCTGGTTCAGTACTTGTATTATTCTCTCCATGACTTTTCAATCACTGGTCAGCCTTCTTAAATAAGCATTTCTTTTGCAGTAAGACCAAAGCAGAAGAGAAAAGGTATTATGGCATACTTAGCACTCTTAAAGTACAACACTTTACCTAATAAAATGTCTTTATAGCAGACAATTTCCTGTAATATGAAGTCATGTTATGTCTCAATATCATTTTTTAAAGCTATTCCTTCTTGTCTCAAAAAACCCCATATTATCTTGTTTTTGGTCTTTTGGATTTTGATACATCTGGAATTATTTTGTAGGTATGTGGAGAAAACATAAAATATTCAAAACTACCAGTTTAGATACTGTCTTTTAACTATTATTAAATTTGTGTCACAAAATAACTTCTCTGATGAAATTGTTTCCTTTGCTCTTCTTCTTTTTTATTAAAACTTTTAAGTCAATATGATCACAGAACAAATGTGCCACTGACCTAACAGACACATATTCTTGACTAATTATCACAGGCTCTCTACCTTTGAATTAAATTGTAATACAAAAATAAAACTGTAGACTAACATCACCCCCTTGGAGTTGCAGGCACCAAGAGGAGCCATCTAAGTACATACTGAAGAACAGGGCTGCTCCAGCATCTGACTCAAAGATATAGAATGAAAAGATGGTAGAAATGCTATCTCGAAAAATTCTTTTATTTCTTCTTCATTGCTCAACATTTTACTTTTCAAGTCCTCTCATGATCAAAATCTTTCATGAATCTGTAGTTTATAATTTTTCCTGTCCTCTGCTGAGAAGAAAAGTATTCTTGAATAATTCTTTGAAAGAAATTACACATTTCTTAGAAAATATGTAGAGAATGCCATGACAAGGCATGATTTAAATTGGTTTTAAAGAAAAATGCAAAGAGAATGTGTATACTATTTTTTTTGTTTTAAATCTATCAAGGCATTCGCGATTCTTCCACATTTTGAATGTCACTGAGATTTGTTTATTCAGTATTTTCCAAAAAGACCCAAGTGCATCTTTGTGCCTACTTATGGTAAAATACCACTAACTCCAACCATTCACAATCAAGCCCCAAGTGAATAAAACAGTGGGAAGAGTAATTATATCACAGGAGCCACACTTTATTAATCAGTAATATTTATGACTCCAAGTCAGTGCTGCAAATTTTCATTCACCCACTTGCCCTGTGCAGGTTTTGTTTTTTTTGACAACGTTATAAAACACCACTAGATTTTTTTATTAGCATTAATCACAGTGGTAAAGGGCAGTCAGGTACAGTAAATTTTAGTGACAGCTGTGTGAAGCAGGGTTAAGATGAGTACTATTCAAACATTATTTGTAAAATAATTTTTTCAGTTATTTTTCTCTGCATTTAATGAATACATTATTTATGTAGGTATTGTCTGGTTCTCCTAGAGAGATGATCAGCTTATATTCTACTTAACTACTTGTGTCATTTTTCTTATCAAATAGACTGATTATTCAGTATTAATTTTCTGTTGTTACTTAGTATGAAAATCAGATTTTGAATCTATGATATGCTCCAGAGATGTCGGTGAAAGGATGTGGTGCTTTCTCCTTATGCTACCAGCAAAGCAATTTCAGATAGCTTCCATAAATGCTAGTGAAATTCAGGAGCATCTGACCAGCAGTGTCACAAGCTGACAGGGAGACTGCTTAGTCTTTCTGACTTTCCTGAAGTAGCTGCATAGTTCCTCTAGTGTTCTGCAAAACACGATGAAGGGGTAGTCTTTTTTTTTTTTTTTTTTTTTTTGATAAATAATTTATCCTACACTTAATGATGTAACTTGAGCTGCACTGGACAGCCTGGTCCCTCTGAATGAGACGTCTTGTCCCTCTGAAAAGATATTTCAGTGTAAAGCTAGGGGTCTTCTCTTGTCATGTCCCAACATTCCAGTTTTAATTAACTTCCCTTGATGCCTCTCCTGGATAATTTTGATAAGGTATGCAACTTTAAGGGGGCTAGTGCATAGTGAGAGATATGAAAATTGTAGAACCACAGCATTACTAGAGGTAACTAGTAATGACTTCTAACTTTTTAAGAATACGGTCCAAATATGAGTTTGAACATAGTTTACTCTAATAATTTTTAGATGTGTCACTGATGTGTATTTTTATTCCTAATTTTGGATTCCATTCTTACCTTTCTGATTTTCAGTACTAGGCTGAGGAGGTAGAGGCAGTCAGTTCTCAAAAAGTGGTAGCGAAATAATTTGATTAAAGAACTATAGGAATGTTTCTCAGGCAAACAAAATAGGCAATGGGAATAATTTCTGTAGTGAACAATAGCTTTAATACAAGTTAACACAGGTTACCTGCATTTAAATTTTTCGTTTAGAAGAAATCCCTACTTTACTGCCAGATTGGTTCTCCTTGCCCTTCCCCTTCTTTTCTCCTGTTCCTCCTCCTTCCCCTTCTCTCTTTTATGTCAATGACACAGTGGTCTGCAGTATGACCATGAGTGAGGTCTCAGTGTGCTCTCTCTGGTGGCTGGGCAGCTCTTGTAGGCACAGTCAGAGCTCTGTGATTCACCCTCGTGGGTGACAGGCAGCTGCACTGCCCATGGCATGATTCATTCTGTCAGCACTGCTCATGTGGTTACGTAACACGAGCAACATAGTGAGAGTCTCTGCATGTGATGGTGTCTTTTATGTCAGATGAGCTGATCCTAGACAGACAGGTTGGACAGTAACATTCCAGTCAGCAATTTGTTTTCCTACAGATATTTCTCCCTTCCCTTCAATATGCCTGAACCTCAGCCACTTATGATACAATTTATTAGCACTCTGGCAAATTGCTGGTGTGAATTAATATTGTTGAACTTAAATTCTTCTACAGACACCAATGAAATTTACTGCAAAGTTTGTCCGGTATGTTTCAAATGAGGGATCCATATTGTGAGTCACGTTAAAATCTCTTTTACTCACATAAATCTTTCAAACCCAAAACCTTCACTACTGTTTTATTGCACTTGCTAATTTATATGGAAACAGAAATGCACAGACAAGTGAAAAAATCATCTAAGATAAAAAAGTGAGACATTGACTCTTAAAACTGCAAGAATTAAAAAGGAGGAATATAAAGCAGCTCTGATCACAGCCTGACACTACAGGTGATGTATTGCTGGAGGCAAGACAAATGCTTCAACAAGCAGAGAAACTGCAAGGTCTTAGAGAAGAGAATCTCACCTTCCAGAATCTCCCCTTCACTTCTCAGTGTCTGTTACTGTAGTTTTACTGTACTTTGTAGCAGTTGCAAGAGGCTGAAGATGAATTCAGTATGGAAGGAAGTTTTACATTTGAGTGCAGTAGATCATGATCCTATTTAAAGCTCCACTGCTTGCCAGCCACAATACAGTGACTATTTGAAAGTTAGATGCTAATGGTTAGTCTACACTTGGATTTTTCACATCTGCTCCATGTCACAAAGGCATTCTACCTCTGGTTACACCTGAGTATCCCCATTGAAATCACTGTGATAGTCACATGTGTGTAATTGAGAGTAGAATTTGGCCCCCTGTGTTGAAGTTGCTCCTTTGAAAGCTGTTCCACCTCCTTTGGCTTAATCCTACCCCATTAGGGGAATGTAATCCCACTCTTGTATAAGTGTAATGTGACTCGAGTTTCAGCCTGATAACTGGAGGGGGGAACCCAGAGGCAGTGTAGCTTAAATTCAAAGCTGCATTATATGTTTCTCCTGTGGAAATTACATGAACAGTTGAGTCAGATAAAGAGCACATTCTCATTTTTCTTTCACATATCCTTCTCATGCTCTTTCAAATCCAGCAGAGGGACTTCAATACACCATACACATTTTCTTTCCATGTACTTTAAATAGTTTGGTTTTTTTTTTTTAATTTTAGAAAGTAACAGTACTTTTAGGGAAAAGATAAGATCCTCAAAAATAAAGCAAGAATACCAAAAAAGAAAAACAGAATAATTCAAAAGTCATTAATTAAAAGGCTGAGAGCGACCTCTGGGAACCTGGTTCAACCGTCTATTGAACACAAAACCTTAGACAAAGTTTTCCAAGATCTTGTTAAGCCGTTTATTTAATACTTCATGCATGGGAGTTTCCACCACCTCTTTGGGCAATGTTCAGTTCTCACAGTGAGGAATATTTTTTTTATATCCAAAGAGAATTTCTTGTGAAGCAAGTTGTTCTCTTTGTCTTGTCGCCAGGCATCCTTCTCCTTTTTCATAAATATACACAAGGTATTGATGGAGTGTGATTAAGTTCCTCCTGAGTCTCCCGGGTTGAATAAATTCAATTCCATCAATATTTCTTCATATGTGAAGTTCTCCAGTGTTGTAACCATTTTGGTGGCTCTCCACTGGACCTTCTCAATTTTTTTCACACTTCTCCTGAACTTGGGGATGAAAGCTGAATATATTTTCCAGATGTGGCCTAAAAAGTGCTGAGGAGAGTGGAAAAATCATACTATTTGATCTGTTGTTTCTCTTGTTGATGCACCACAGGATGCTGTTGGCGTTTACTGCTGCCAAGCCCACAGTGGCTCTAGGGCAATTTGCTGTCTCACAGATATTAGATGGGAGACTTACTTCCTAGTCCTATTTTCTCTGCTTTTGGAAAAATACAAACCATATAAGCTGTGTTTGCCGTAACAGCCAATGACATCAGGTGCCAATTTGCTGAGATTTACACCTAATTAGGTGTTTGATTCTGGTGGAGAAAATGAACTCCTTTTGTTCAACCTTGCTTAAACTAAGTTTACTGAAAAAGGTAAATATAAAGAATGTTGAAATAACTTGTAAGGGATTTAACTTTCATGTGATATAGATGCCTCAGTCATTGCAGTACTGAAGGATGACCAGAATTAAAATAGGATGTGTGTATATGAGTTCAAACTGGCTGCTTCAGGCCATGCAAACATAGTGAAATCTGCATCATGATGGATGGGTTTTCTTACGCACCTGCTTTTTTGCAGCTGAAAATTAAACTCTTGTATTTATTTTTGTATACAGATTGTCCTCAAGCAAATAATTCGATAGAATATTTAAAGCAAAATACACCTGGGCTGATGCCTGGAAAATCTTCCTGAAGTGGCAGTGAACCATAATTAGAATAGAATACATGAATGAATAGGTACAGCATAAAAGTATGAATACGCATAGGACTGCAAAAAGTTTTAAATATTCCTTCATGATGAGAGTGCATGATGGAGAACAGATCCTGCATGGTTCAGAGGCAGAAACTCAGATCTCACCCCACCTTCTTTCCACTTGCTTTTCCCAGTTGGCCCCCTTACAAAGAACCGTTTTGTTGGTGAATCAGAGGTGGTTGGGCATTATGCCAATTATTAATTTGTTTATCATCCATTTACTACAGAAATTGCCCTTACCTGCTGTGGCCCATCAAGCTGTTAAGGCTCTGGGGAGAACTTTTGATCCCTTTTTCTTCTTTTTCTCTTTTACTAAATACTCTTCAAATAATTTCTGAGCAAGGTGAGAGCTGAGAATCAGGGAATCTCAGTTATACTTTTGTCATACTTTTTCACTTCCAGAGTCTAAGGCAAATTAAAGAAAAATAAACATGTTTCTGAGAGAAGTTAACTAAACAACTATCCTTTTTAGAAAAAGTATGCCCAGATTATTTGCCGGTTTCAGTGTTGCGCTATAGGTGGTTAGGGTTTGGGAGTTAATTTTGAGTGTGGGGTTTGTTTTGTTTTGTTTTGTTTTCTTTTGTTTCGTTTTGTTTTGTTTTGTTTTTAGATTTTAGTTTTATTAGATTAGGTGTTTATTTTCTTCACTTCCTTTTTTTTTAATTTTGAAAAAAATATTTTCTTCACCTCACAAACTACCATAAAAAACTTGTGTAAAGGTGAGATTACAGAAGGTTTTCATAGCAAAGAATCAAGCTGTGAAAGGAAAGCAAACTGTATTTGCATAGATTTGGAGGTATTTTTTCCTTTGATTTCTTTGGTTCCTCTATTTATTTTTTTCTTTTCTTTTTTTTTTTTTTTTTTAAGAAGGACTTTATGTCTATCTTACCTGGTTAACTCTTTTTTTTTTAAAGAGGAATTTGTATCTCTGGGAAATCAGCTCAGGCTGTTACATTTAACACTTGCACATGGCCAAAGCCAGCCTGGTCTTGTGATGTTCCTTTGCTTGAAATGAGATTTCACTCAAGGCTTCAGCAACCATGTGTGACGGACAGTACCTCAATGGTGGCATAAGCAAGTCTGCAAAATGACCTGAGCTCAGGGCTGGAGAATCCACTTTTTCTCTTGGATTTACTCTGACCTAGTTAAACCACTGGAGCTCATTTCAGTCTCTCTGCAGAACAGAATGTGCTAACTTTAAAACAAAGACTGGCATGTTTATCATTACTTGATTATCAAAGGATTATCAGCCCAATTTTAATATTTTGTCTGTTTAAAATGCTGTCAGTTAGAACCATAAAGTGCAGCACTTAAATGAATAGAAGTTTTAGGAACTTCAGAGGTGGACTTGCACTAATCTTACAGAAATACCATGTCTGGCAAGATTCAAAGTTTTTTCTTAAACCACAACTGCTTTATACTATTTCGCTAGAGTATTTATCATTCAGTCAGTCAATCAGTCGAACAAATAGTCCTAAAAGCTGTTAGTTTCTTGTGGCTGTAGGAAAAAAACACAACAAAACAAAACATGCGATATGAACATTGCTTAATGATTTAGAAACTAGAAGATGAACAGAAAGAAACTGTGTGAGTGATTTTTAAGGGTAAGTAATGACTTGAGACAATTAGACTACACTTTGTTCATCAAAAAGTTCCTATTAGCAAATACTGTGTGTAGTTAAGAAAGCAAATCTGTAAAAAAATATTTTTTTTCCCAAATGTAGCAGAACTGACAGAGCCTCTTGCAAGACTTCATCTTTGGGAATCTTATGCATTCCAGGGAAAACTGTAGGACCAGCAAGCACAGAGGAAAAGATAGCTGTATGTAACTTTAAAAGTCGAATGAGGTCATGAAACATCACAGGAGAGATGAAAATAAAGAATTTTTCCACTGGCTCTCAAGAAGGGCTGATTTTTTTCCCTTCCAAAAGGCAAACAACCTTCTGTCTTCTGATTGCTCTACTGTGTCACCAGGTAGGAGACAATCCTTAGGGCATTCATTGTCTCCTACTGTTCAAATGTATGTTCTGAACAGTTGGAAACTCACGCATTTCCAATGCACACTTCATGGTAAAAAGAAGATTTTGCTTCTTTTTTGTATTCTCACTCCCATAATTTCCTTTCATTTGAAAAATGCCTGAGTAAATGTTGGCAAAGAGATGTCAGTTTTTGTAGTGCAGACAAAAAGAGAGTAGTTTAGATGGAAATCATTACAGCTCTTCAGCTCACTTCCTTCCTGTTACGAAACATGGAGTTGGAAAAAAATCTTCAGTGATGATGAAACACAAAGGAATCAAAGGAGATAGAGGTGTGGGCACAATACCAGCATGCCTGATGCTCTCGCTTGCCAAATTAACAGCTATATTATGTGTGACTTATTAGCCCAGCAAGTGAAATGAACTGACTATTACTGTCTCATGATGTCTGAATTTTAAAACAATGGAAGGTTAGACTAATTTAGAAGAAACTGTCAGATTCTACACTAAATGGTTATTCCCTGATTATGGCAGAAATCCAGGGTTCTACATCTGCTGTTCTTCTTAAGTCAAAACCCACATGGGAAAATTACTAGCCACTTTTTATAAAACAAAGGCAATAATTTGATTGGGCTCTGCTGTTTTTCATTGATGTATTGCCTGTAGCCTGTGACTAGAAGCAAATCTATTCTGAGATAATAGTGAGGGACACCTGTATTTGGTTATGTGATGGATGTAACTCTAGTCATTTGACAAAAGAAGGATGTGTAAATCATTGGGAGCAAAATCAACAGAGGGTGAACATCAAGGACGTGCTTTGAAAGAAGGCATCAAGGGGAAAACCACAGTCTGGATAAACTGGCTGGATTCAGTGCAGAATTTCACTGCCCTGCTATTGTTTCTTGAGATCCAATTTCCTTTTCGAAATCAGTAAATTCAAGTACAATTTATCTCTCTGGGTTTTTTTTCTAAATTTAGATAAACATGCCTTTATCTTATATATTAAAAAAAAAAGAAAGAGAAAACTTCTAGGGCATATCCACCTTTTTATTTCCTATCCTCCCCTTCTTTTACTTCCATGATTTTGTGAATCTCCTTTTTTTTTTTAAATAACTAAATGTAAAAAAATTCATTCTTTTTCAACTCAGAATTTAATCCCAGGCCACTCTAGGCACAAAAATAGTGCACAGTCGTTCAACAATTGAGGTGACGTTAAAGTGTTATGGTTGTGCCTCAAGCACAGTACAAGCATACTCAAGGTTGGAAAAGTCACGTCTCTGAGACACTGTTTCAGGCTGTCTTCAGACTCAAGTGGGGATCACTTCCAACAAAGAAGGAATTGCCTCTGCAGTCAAAAGGGCTAAAGGTTGTTAGATTTTAGTGAGTGGGAAAGCTGGAAAAGCCACTGAGATACATGATGTAAGGTAGCTGAAGCATAAGCAGAAATTGCAGTACTCCAGGGTATCAATACTTTTATGGGAGATAGTGAATTCAGCTGACTGAGTTTTTCATTCATACTGAAGCCTCTGGAGCCCAGACTAACATTTTTCTTACTGTTATGACACTTACACAATTTGCAGTAGAGGTAGGAAGCAATTAGGTCGACTTTAAAAGAATGCAAACCCACAATTAATGATGTGCATATAGGTATGATGGGAACTTACAACTTCTGTGATTAACAGAAATGTTTCTAAGCCTGAAGCAATTTTCATCAAGCTGATCTCATTCAAACTAAATTAAGCAATCCTCAAAACAAGGCTCACAGCTGGATATGGCCATGGTTTGAGAACAAAACTAGAAGACTGAGGGGAAATAGAAATATGCAACAAATGCTGGTTCATAATAATGCTTCAAGTTATTAGAAAAGGTTCAACTGCTGTTGTCTCTTTAGGAGATAACTGTAGGTGTAGATACTCAGGGGAAAGATCCCCATATCCATCAGTCTTGTGGCAGGATGGAGACAACTTTTTTCATGTTTTATAAGCCACTGTGCCTTGCTTGTATGTAATAGACATATACTGAGTTATAACATTATCAGTGAACTGGTGGTATTACTGTTTCAGCAGAAAATATGAAGAAAACCATGCAAAGCCCTTAATACTGAAAAACTCAGGACCACTCCCTAAAAAAGATACTTGTAATCACAGGAAACAACATGTACAAGAAAGACTGGAAGAGCCAGAGAACAGATATATCCGATTACAGAAAAAAGTAGAGAAAAAAATAAATCTGACCCATTTCCATATGAGTTGCCTGAATAAGAAGGACCTGCAGTGGCATAGAACTGTCATGACTCTGGGCTCATATTCTCCTGTATTCTATTATAGATGTTTATACAGAAAGACCCAAACTATCCTGTTCCCCCAAACACTTCCATCTATCAAGCTGGTTTTCCAACTCTTCAATCCTCTAAAATATGAAAAATTCAGACATTGAAGAGGAGCTGATGTGTAAAATTTTGAAGAGTCACAAATCTAGTCCTGCAATACCATCACACTATATATGTGAGCCTGAACTAACTCCAAGACGGAAGGTAAATGCAGATTTTCAGGCACAAAATCTCTGTAGTCTGTTAAATTTTCTTTTAGGAAGACATGTATGCTCGAGCTCAACACAGAAATGAAGAGGCTTGTAAGGCACCCAGCACAAGGGAATCATTGGCAGTGAGTCACTGGTAAATTAAGAAACATCCCAGAAGCAGCAAGAAGCAATTGTAAAATATGAATATATACCTTACAAACATGTTCTGAGTCTGAATATTCTAAAAGTTCCTAGCTGTACACTATTTTTTAAAACGGATTTCCTCTGTCCTGTGAAATGTCTGTGTTTGCAGACTTTTATTTTTACATAGTCAGGATTTGCAGCTGATAGGTTGCTGTGAAAGGCTGTGGGGATACTGGGCCAATGGATCCATCAGGCATGATTCTGTCCTGGAGCCTTGGAGAATTCCATGTTCAGCACTCATCAAATTGGTGAGTACCACCTGATGAAACCTTGTTTCATCAAATCCTTTCCCAGGCATTGCCTGGGATCCAGCCATTACCATTTGAAAGCATTACTGTTTCATGCTCTGCTGAAGGACAATACTATAGAATATGTTTCCCACAGTTCTGGGTCAAGTCTGCCCAGGACCTCAGGGAAGATGGTGGGAAAGCCTTTGCTTGCATTCCCACGGTGATTTTGGGAAGGGTGGATCAGTCACTTTAGTGCACCCTCCCAAAGCAGATCTCAGCTTTGCTATCCTCAACTTGATACCATGTGAAGCCCAGTTATTACAAGTCTGGATTTGGAAAAAGAAGAACCGTTAATATTCTGACTGTCATGACATGCAATCCTTCGTAGTAAAGGTCTTTTATTTAGTCTCACAGAAGACAATTGTTTTTACAACCAGTTAAATGTGCACAGAGAACTCAGAAAGCCCAAAGACTTTCAGAATGCCCAAGATGAAACAATTAGTTTGATGGAGGGAACTGCATCATTTGGATTTTTTCTTGTCTTGTTAAGCTTCAAAGAAGGATGACCCTAAACTTTACTAAAGATGTATTATAATATAGGAAGAGCCCTCAAATTTTCAATACTGTTGGGTTTTTGGTAGCTCCTCATCCTGCACTGCTCTGACTGCTAGCATTGATGATCCATTTAGATGGATTTTTCCAAAGAAAAGATCTGTGTGCAATCAAACAGACTCCTGTAAATTTTGTGTCCAGTGGAATATGGAATTGCATTAAGATCCTCTACCTTACATATACAGTTAAAAGCAAATATTTGTATTTTATTTGGAATAAACGTATTTTAAGTTATTTTACTTAAAACAAGATAAATTTACCATTCTCTAAATGAAAAAATACCATTTTTCCTCCCCAAATATTTTGGTGCTTATGTTTCTGGCAATCATGGTTTTATTGACTGAACAGAAGCATTACAGAATGATGGACCAGAGTTGGTGTAGTGGTCTACTCAGAGAGAGAGAGATTAGATAATTTTCCTTTAAATCGGGCTTCTTGGTGCCTTCTCCCAGGAACATTTTTTACTTGATGCCTTTGGCTTAATTTGTAGCCACCCGCTTTGAAGATGGAGTAGTCCATGGAGACTGGCCATGGACAACCTGCTATCCCATGTTTAACAGAAAACCTTTTGCTACTTGAAGAAATGTGAATGTGGAGTAAACTGTATTCCCTTCACATTGATCCTCCTGGGTTCCAGGTTGGAGAGAGGTTCCACTTGTTTTCTAGACAAGGTGCTTTGCAGGAAACAAGAGCAGGAGCGGCCACAACCCACTGCACTGATGGGGACCAAGGGGAAAGCACTTACTCCCGGAGAGCAGCACAAAGCTGGAGAGCTCTGACTGCGGGCAGGTAAAGGGCCCGTGTCAGGGAAGGCTGCAGGGAACGCGGAAGGTGGGTGTCCAAGGCCCCTTGCAGCGTGTCCCTCTGCCACCAGGTGTCTCTGCCTTGTGGTGGGCAGCGCAGGCGTAGCCGCCGCTGGCGAACAAGGGACCGCGTTCTGGAGCACTCGTCCGTTTCCGCAGGTGTTAGTCCAAGTTGATTTAATTTCATTTAAAACACTTGCTCTTCAGCAACAGCTTCCATTGTACCAATCTCTGTGCGAGGAAAGGTGGGTTAAAGTCTAGGAAGCAAGGGTAGTAGTCCAGAAGATTCTCCAAAACCCAAAGAGCGTTGACATTGTTAAAACTACGTATTTTTTTTCACTGTAAGTCTTTGTTCAGGATTTGTCTTATACTAGTCACCGTTTAAAGTACAAATATTATGCGAAGAGTATTTTTATCTGACTGTGCACTGAATATTTAAAATGTATTGTTAAAAAGATGAAATACAGAGCATATCAAAAATCACTTGCAGGTACTTGAAATTCTTAAATTTCAAAACTCACAAGTTACCACAAATTTTCTTTCAATTACTTTTGCATATAATACTGGGTATTATTTACAATTCTGGTTTTAAAACATCAACTTCTTTTTTTTTCTTTTCTGTTGGTGCAAAGCCAGCATTATAGAGGGGATACAAGTTGGCAACAAGCCTAAATACCAGTGGGAATACATTGTCTATGATAGATTTGTATTATTAAACATTACCTTAAAAGCTCTGTATAATGAGTATTAAAATGATCTTGAAAATATCAATCAGAAAAGTAGCTAATAATTACTAGGCCTGTAACAGAACATGAACTAATTAGACTAAACTGCAGATTTTGTATCTATGTTTGTGTAATTGATGAAAACACATTACAGGGACTTGCCAGGCATGAAGAAAAGCTGCTTGTTTCTGTTAATAAGCTCCTTGATGTAATACAAAAAGAAAGAGAAAAGCAAAAGGTAGACAAGACCAGTTAGTTATTTTCATTTTGAAACCTATACCTAGCATTGCTTTCTTTTATGGGAAGAACACCTTCAGAAGAATGCAGCTGTTCTGAAATATAAGATTGTTCCTCTCACACATCAATCAGGTTTAAGAAAAAGTAATTTTTGAATGTGTGATTATGAATTATTCTGCAGAAACTGTATTTTCTGTATGGTGTTTTCCAATATTATGTGGAACAAGATGTGTAATTCTCAAGCTAGATTATAGTTTTTGCCTCACACTTCATGAGAAATAATCTTCCAGTGTTGGTTATAAAATTAGGACCTCAATCACAGCAGTGCTTTACCTTATTCTTGTATTGTGTATTTGGTGATGTATACAGACAGATAAACTTGCATATAGTTAGAAATGTAGCAAGGAAGGGTGATCCAGCTTCTTTTCTGCAGTGCGTGCTCTGAAAGACCAACAGAAAGAAAACCCTGTAAGGCTTAAGTTTTGTTTCTGCAGGCAACAGATATGATGCCAACTCATAAATAAGGAACAGATATGCAGAATAAGTAGGTGTCATTTTTATATCATCCCTTTTCAGAAATGAGCAGCACTTTAAGAATGCTAAAGGCCTGTTGGTAGGAGAATATCCTGGTCTCTTATGCCTTTGGTTGTTTTGGACACATTATTAAAAATAACACCTGGTAAATGCCCTGGGACATCAAAACAGTGGCATGAATTCTTTGTGGCCCATTTTCTGATGTCATGCTAGGAGACGGTACCAAACATGCAGGTGATGCATAAGGCTGTGTAAGTTAAGTTCCCTGAAGTTACTCAGAGTCTCCTGCATTTTTCTAGGCCCAGTGGGCTAAAGATTTGGGTGACTTTTAAATGAGGGTATACAAATAACAAACTGGCAGTCGGCAGGGAGTTCTTGCCTAGGTTTTTAAGGAAGAGTGTGCAATAAACGAGCAGAGCAGGGGGTCACAAATTTGATTTCTGGACATACCTACTCAGCACCTATATAAATCATAAACAGTTTCGAGTTTGTCGTTAACCTGAACACAGTTTATACACAGTGTACTGAGGTTCTAACTTCTGCCCTAAATAGAGTTGCAGCCTCAGATATTGAGTTGTGTATGCTGAGACCTGAAGTTACTTAAAAGTAAATATTAGTACCAAGATTGAATAAACAACATGAAAAATTAGTGTGGTGTGTAAAAATTAGTCCTGTTATTGTTTTGTGCAGGCAAATTAAACACATGATAAACAAGCCAGCTTCGATCTGAAGATACCTGGGGTGTCAGACTGGATGTAAGTAACACTGTCTCTCGCTCTTTGAAAAACTATAGGCTAGAAGTAACAGAAACAAAACAAATCTGTCACTGTTTTACATCTGAGTACTTTATATATGTCAGATATTACCAGTCACAGAGCAGTAGAGTTAATAGAGTAAACTCACAATTCTTCAATCATAGCTAGAATCAGCTGGTAGTGTGAAGACTCAGACAAGTGAAGAAACCTATGCTAGCATTTCAAACATAGTCTTGTAAATGCTTCACAAAATATTACCTAGCTCTTTTTTATGGGAATATGCAACAATCCTATCCCTGAACAACTGGATGTAGACTCTATTAACCCATTCTTGTCAAGTGGTAGTTGGCTTGTATCATGAAATCAAAGTACTTATATGTACTATCATATTTTTCTTATCTGATATAGCTACAGAAATTGTCGTTATTCATATAAATGCCTAATCCTGTATGGCTTCTACTTTGATATTTATTTTGGTAATGTCTTACAAAAATTGTTTCTTTGAAATCATTCTTATTTACTTAATATGCTCCCACAATTTTATAAGCTTATTGATCATTATCTACCTCAGTCACTGTTGAAGTGTTTGTGAGAAAAAATATATTGTCATTTCTTCCTATAATATTGTCTGTGTTGTCATGGACAAATTATCTATTTCCTCTTCTAATCCAACAGTCATAATTTCTGAACATTTCTTCCTATATCTTCGTATTTCTTTGTTCTCTTTCTGTCAATAAAACCTGAAATCATTTCACTGAATTTTGGGCTCCTAACTGAAGCCCTTGATATGAGACCCACGTAACTCTAGACTCCTATAATGTGATGAGAAGGTCTTTGGAGGTACAGTTTTGTATAATCTGACTATAAAGAAATCAAGGCTCCTAATCAAATGTCTCAAACAAGCATCTAAATTTATGGATATGGTCCTGAAGAATGAGAAAAGCTCCATCAATTTTCAATCATGTTTAATAACCTGTTACAGTAAAGTAAGTGCTGCGATGCCGATAACTAGTGCTGCACTCTGAGCAGAATTGCTGTGGAACAATTTGCAGGGACACCTAACTATGCTATTCAGGAACCCTACTTTGTTTTCTAAGGAGATATATCACTACATTTTGATGAAATTTAGATGTTAAAATTTTGAGAAAAATTGCTCAGCATGCAGGAGCCTTTGGTTCTGTTAACTTATTTAGATTTTGGTTCCTCCTAGGTTACTTTCAAATGCTTGATAGCTTTTGTTGGGATGAGTTACACTTCTGCAAACAACTCAGGCTAATTCACCATCTCTTTTGTGATTTTATAGGAGCCTGCTTGAACAGGTTACCTTTTGCATCTTAATTATAAGATGACATGAATAGAGTTTCCATTAAAACTTAATACCAATTATTTCTGTCTGATTTAACTTGAAATCTTTATTGACACTGCTGGTCTGTTCTTAGTATTGTTTCTTTCGGTGTTGGTATTACAGTGTCAATAATTTGCTCAGTACTGGTCAGGGCAAGTTTTTAAAATGAAGGCATAAATACTACTTACGACATTTACTTTCTTATTAAGCCCACAGCAATTCCAGCTAAGGAAAATAGATTATACCAGCTGAGCAAAAAGTCCTTAAAGATTAAATATCTGATAAATACAAAAAGAGATAGGGAATTGCATCCACTACTGGAAAAACAGTGCAAGAAAGAGTCATTACATCTGCATGGATTTTTTTTGGTCTGCTTATATTTGCATGTAACTCCTTTGGGAGGCAAGCAAATGTTATTTCAGTTTAAGGATGCCAGAATATTCAAGATGAATACAAAAACTGAAATATTAAAATCCACATGCAAGCACTTGAAGAAATATTTTACACCTCAGGAGTGCTCAAAATTTTTAGTGAAACCACATGGACTTCTGATGAGTTTGGGGAAAATACTCATTATGTATTTATGTACATCTCTAGATATTCTGCTTTGAAACTCAAAGGTTTTAAAAACAGCTTTTAATTAAAACCCTGCCATTTGAGAAAAAGGGTTTAATTTTTGATAAATAGTGAAAAGTATTTAGTATCTGCCTGCTGTTTTGATTTTGTTCTTTATTTCATACTGTTTCATGCTTTCACTAGCTTTAGACATACCTGGCATCTAAATTTTAATTCTATCTGTTCATTTTACCTGTCTCTTTAAACACTTTTCAATCAACATGTACTTCCTCTTGAAGAATATTGTGTTCAGATTCTTTTTAATCAATTTTACTGCCAAATCCTATTTGCCTTACTGATGCAAGTATTCCTGCAGAAATCAATTGGACTACTTGTATGAGAAAAGCAAGCAGTTCTTGCCTTTATTTGGTAAAGCAACAGACTTGAACAAAAGCAGTACTGTACCTGCTATGGGCAGCCAGAAACAATGACGAGCTCCTTGATAAGATTAGATGTAATTTTAAATGCAACTGGGACAAAGAATCCCTCCCACCAACTCCAACTCATAACTCTTTACAGTAATTCCGCTGCAGCAAAGCAGTTGAAGAATTACTGACAAGAGCCAGACTGCCCAGTAAGCACCACCTAACAGACACAGAAACATGATCTACATTATTTTTAAGCTTGGCAGACATTTTGTGCTTCTTTCAAAAAAGAAAAGGAAAAAAAGCAATCCTTTAAGTCAGGCACACATAAACCTTATACTTTCCTGGTTTTAGTGTTACGGGAAGACCTTGCATTTTTAACATCCTTATAGATGCACACTGAAAATACTTCTGTGAACTGGCTACTTGTGGCTGATTGTTTCAGAATAAACAAATGTTCTGCATTGTCATCATGCATGAGTAGATTGGTTTGACTTTAAACCAAAAAGGCTCTCCCCAGTCCCAAGTTAATTGCTGAACTTTCATTTGCGAAATTTATTCCAGCAAAGCCGAAAGCTTAGTTTGCAACTATAGAATGGGTGCAGCACTACATGCAACAGAGATTCTCAGCCTGAATTCCTGTTTGGTTTTTGAAATAATGTATTTGATTGATTCTGTCTTTGACAACCAAGAGAAATCTCCAGTGTAATGTTTACTCACTATTCACAGTCCTGAGATAAGCAGTATGCAAATCCACACACAGTGGGATTCAGACATGGTTTGCTTTCCAGCAAAAATTTTTTTTTTTTTTGTATTTTTTTAGTTTTTGTCCATTTAAACATACTGGCTTCTACATGGCTCAAATGTATTCAGTTTGTAATCTTAAGGATAATAACGTGTGTTTAGATGACAGTTCAGCACCTTGATGCAGTGGGTACTGAAGAGAGTGGAATAATACCCATAGGCTTTGGATCAAACCTAGATGGAGGATGAGAGAATTAGGGTAGGGAATTCAAACAGCGTGGGCAGTGTTTCTGAATATGTGGCAAAGTTGATGAAGCAGGGAAAGATGGAGTGTCACCCAGCATCTTGCTCCAGCACACAAAGGTTTTGTTAATGAAAAAATAAAACACTTTTGTCCTATTCCCTAAAAATCATGAGGAAGTGTTCTCTGCAGCTAGCCTGGGACAATGACTCTGGCAGCCAGCACAGGACTTCCCAGGGAGCAAAAGGTGAAACACTGAAAGTGAACTATCTTGGCTATTAACTACCTCAGCTGTGGTGAACTTTTGGCCCCAAGGGGTAGAAGGCACCAGCCTCCATCCTCTACCACCTTCTGAGAGCAAGTGTGCTCGAAGGCCACAGTGGATGATGGTTTGTTTGTGCTGACTGAAAGCCAGGAACTGCTGTAGCACTGTGTTAATGAAAGTGGCTTTGCTATTGCAGTTTTTCAGCGCTTCTTAACAATTTTCAGGCCATGGCTTTATCTGGAAATATGTTATCCTTGACCAAGAAGCCTTGACAAGAAGGCTGTGTCCTTGACTGTCACATGCTTTGTCCTAGACTTTGTGATCTGTGCTGTTCTCAGAAGCACAAGAGCCCTTACTATCTAGATGGTCTTGGCACAAGTCTGTGACACATTTAACTCAGGCACAAATGTGTGACGTGACTCTATTCTCAGTTTACCTGAACCTCACTTCTCCACCTGAATAATGGAGATAACACCAATCCTGCCCTATCTCAAAGAGGTAGTGGGAGGATAAAAAACATTTGTGATTGCTGAGTGCTGAGATATAGTCATGACAAAGGCCAGCAAGTGCCTTCACAGATAGCAAACCTTGCTGAAGGCAGATACAGCTCCATTTTGGTTGTAACTAATTTTGTTGCTTTTCATCTTATGAAATTTAAGAAATTCACATCACTCTAGAACAGGGGAGAGTAAATATGTTAGAAGTGAGATTAATAAAAACTAGTAACTAACGTTTACTGAGTTTCATACAGTTCTTAAAGTAATTAATAAAATTCAGTATTTTTATCCTCTACAAAAAAAGTGGAAACTGAGCAACAAAGATATTAAGTGGTATGAATGAGATCAGAGAATTAGAAGCTAATGGGGCTGAAACACATTGATGGGGCTGAAATACAGCCCAGAACTCATCTTTTCCCTTTTCATTTTAAGAAAACATATCAGTATCAGTTGGACCATGCCAAGAGAGTTTTCATACAACATTAATGACATAGGAGTTTTGCAGTTTCCACGTTTTAAACACACAGCAATTATTTTCTAAGATTTGTTTTTCATAATGTGAATAAGTTTTTGGTGCATAAAGCAAAATCTAAAATCTGAAAGCAGTATGAAATTCTGATTTTATTGGTTTATGTTTCTTGACCTGCAAGATTTACTATTTACAAGTATGCAAAGGGCAATTAAGATATATAAATATGCAATACTTGGCTTTCCTACCTTTATTAGGGTTCTGACAGAAGCAAGCCAGCTTTCCAGGTTCTGAATTGTTCATTCTGGTGGCATCTGCCTTTTGTCATTACTGTCCATGGAACAGACTATTGTCTTCGAAAAAGATGACTGTCCACTGCTATAAACTTGTGACAACTTTGTGTGTTAAGACAGAGCCATTTTGGCCATGGCTAGATTGCCTTTAGGAGTTGTGTTTATGATCAGAGATCTAGCTCCTGCAAAGCAACAAGCAGCTTCATTCCAGACTGGGGGAAAAGCAAGAAACTACCCATAGATGAGATACTTCCGGTGATCCTTTGGTGCCTCCTATGAAGTAAAATGACAATACATACTGAACAACCAAACAACTCAAATGATGGTATGAGTGTGGCCTGGCCATCTCAGTGCCATCAATTTATGTTCAGTTTAACTGAACTTATACAAATACTGAAGTTTTTTCAGCATGGCTTTGAATGCCTGGTGTCTGATGTTAAGTGAGCTGTTTTCAGAAGCCGGGTGCTCAGCACATGCCAATAGCCACCACATGCCTTTTTGTGGTAACAAAGCCCAACAGCATCTAAGACCGTGAGTCACTCTGAAAGCATGAACTTGGATCCCTCTTCCCCTGGAGATAGTCAAACCCTTATTTGTGATAAATCTATATTTTGCACACAGGCAATCTATACTGCAGCAGTTACCAAGAGTTAGAATGGAGCAAAACTTAGAGTGCCGATGGCTTAAAAGTCTCACATTTCTGAGACATGCCTCATCCCCCCATATCATTGTCCTACAGGGTTATCAGAGCAACTTTCTGCGTTCAAAAGAGCTGTGGTTCACAGCTCAGCTAAAGTGACCACAGCACAGTGTGAAGTGACATGTCACTCCCTCGCTTGTTTTTTTTCTTTTCCCTTTAAGCCTCGCTGGACTGACTTGAGTTGCCTGTCATCAGTGAAGATCATGGCTCTGCCAGGCGCAGCTTCCCAAGACGTGTCAGTGAAGGGGATGCTCCAGGCAGCCTCCTGGACCCATTGGCCACTGGGGTGTGAAGGCAAACGCTGAGAGCCCCCAGCACCAGTGTCACCACAGGCATCAGCTGGGGAGTGGCAGCCAGCCTGCTGAGAATGGATGTGGGTGCTGAAAGGGTGCACTTCAACCTTTCAGTTTGTACACAAGTCTGCCTGTAACAGCATTATCTGGCAATTGGCATGCTTAGGCCTAATTTTCAATCCACAAGTAGGAAGCAGGTCATTGAGGATATCCTCACTATTAGAGTTATTCAGTTTGCATAAAGGCTCTACTTAGCACTTGAGGAAGGAGTGCTGATTTCCAGAGTGTTGATTTGATCCCCAGTCACTGCTGTGTGCACAGCAAGGCAGTGTGGCACTGGCAGCCAAAAATTTGCTGATGATCAGAAAAGGCAAAGTCCCTACAGAGTAGTCCAGGACTATGTTCAAAATCCCCAAACTCCCATAAACAGGGATGTGATACCTGCCTTGCAGCTGATGATTATGTCCAGAGTGCCAAAAATATTTTGTAATTATCATTGAAGTCATCAGTTGTAAATGTGGGGGACAAAAGTGTAAATATAGATATTAATTAGAATAAACTTCAAGAATGGAATGTATCAGATAAAGTTTGTCATATGTATATTTATAAAGTACAGATATGTTTGAAATCATGGATGTTCCTTGCCCTTTAAAGGTCTTAATACAGTTGTTTTTAAGAGAGCAGTAGTTGGTAATGGGGATGAAGGAAATTATTAGAGATCTAAAAACGGTAGTAATGATGTTGAGGCTGAAAGCATACAAGCACTAGATTTATTTCACCTGCCTCCTCTTTCGTCCTAATTTACATCTCAGTTAACCTATGTGTGTAAACTTAGGAAACATACTATTGTGTTTTTCTTTTTTTTTTGCCACAAATATGTTTTCATTTTTAAAGGAATTGATATGAGATCCAGAGAAACACTTGAATTTTGTTTTTGAATGGATTTATGATTTTCTAGCTTTCTCAAAGAAAAAGGAGATTTAATTCCACCTGTTACAGAATACTGTAGAAGTTTTACTCAGGAAGACCCTGTCTTGAACACAGGAATGGAACTGCTTCACAATATTGATGTTGGCAAAAAAAATGACCAAAACAAAACTCAGAAGTAGAGAATATTTTTTTATCTGAGATTCAGACCTATATGTTCTGCCTGATATCTTTCACGGTAAGTGAACAAGTAGTACCCCACGCTAAGCTTCAGTACTTACCAGTTGTGAAGAAGTTCAGGCCTGTTCCATGTTCAGCTCAGGCTTATTGCTAATGTCTAATAGGCAGCTAGTGTTAACAATGGATTTTTACCTGCAGGAGAGTATCTAACTCTGCTATGGGAATAAGCACTTCTATCCTTAAAAGGTTACCTTTTGCTTACCTAAAAATAGATGTGGTATTGTTCCCCCACATTTGTGAATTCCTGCTGTTGAATGAAATGACTGATATTCAAGAAACAGCATGCCCACTTTTCTGTACATTATTAGGCTATTACAAACAAAGATGAATGTGAATTCTTGAATTACTGGTCTACACAGAAGTGTATATGTGCAGAAAGAGATGAGTGCTGGAAGTCGTGTAAAATCTTTTTTTTATTTCGTGTTTGTTTCTTTACTCAGAAGATGAGCAGCTTCAGCATAGACAAAAAAACCCTACCCAACCCCATCAAGTTCTAACACAGAAGGATTTTCAAACCAAAGCAGCTGTTATTTATCCTTATTTTTGTAAGTAATAATTATTATGTTTAGCTTCTTCAATACAGGTGTGGAAATCTTAATCCAATTCTTTCATTTGAAGACAAGAATTACATGTTATATATTTTTTTTCAAGAATGCTCTGAACAACCAACCACATGTAAGCAAAGAAGGGACTGCATTATTGTTATTGAATTCTGTAGCCTGACCAGAGGATGTACCAGTTGGTACTAAGAACAGATATTTTTAGTCTTTCTGAGATATGCTTCCATTTTCCAACTGTCTAGGAAGTCCCCAGTAAGTACCAATGTACAGCAGGAATATACCAGGAGCACTGCAGTGCACTACTTCCAAATATAACATTTCTAATACAAAAAAAAAAAGTCAGGAAAACTTCCTGATTTTGAACTTTTCTGCTTTTGATAAAGTAAATTGTGCCATTAAAAATATTAAAAATCAATCTCTGCTTTTGATTCTTCACAATTGCTTCATTTCACAGATCCTCTAACTATGTAACCAGGAATAGTATTTATCTCAGAGAAACTGTAAACCTGCTGCCTCACAAATATAATTAACCCTGAAATTCCTCTTTCTTTACTGTATTATTATAGAATCTGTTTTAAGATGTACATATCTGCAGGCCATGGCTGATTTCAGGCTGTAGATGTATTTTACACTTTCATTAACAGTAAGGAAAATAATGATGTTTTGACCTTATCCACAGGTAAGTATTTCTTACTTAAGAAAGAAAAATTGCAAAGACTGCACAGCTGTTTTGTTATTCTTCTTTACTAATCCACCTGTGTGGTTAGCTAAATAAGTACATTTGAGTGTAAGCATCAACCAGATTCAGCCT
Source organism: Rhagologus leucostigma (assembly GCA_013397725.1). NCBI lineage: Eukaryota > Metazoa > Chordata > Aves > Passeriformes > Rhagologus > Rhagologus leucostigma. Next base: position 48,550 of record VZTD01005735.1, read on the forward strand.
ACCAGCACAACTGATTTGTTATTAGGATGGTTTAAAAGTAATTAATGAGCTTTTAATAAAGTCATAAAGCATTAATATAGCACAAAGTCTTGTTTAGAGATGTAGTCTCTTTTATGGGATGACACTGTTTCAGCTGATGTTAATCAGAAATTTTACACTGACTTCTCCCCTCCACTTACCAGTGAGGTGTGCCCATGTTTTTAGGGATGAGAGGGATGAAGGAGGTGAAGTCCCACTCTTAGGCTTTTGACCACAGCAACAATAGCAATAATATTTGGTAAGGTGAAAGCCGGTAATGAATTCAGTGTTTGAAGACTGCCGTTTCAATAGTACTTGGAGAAAACCAAAAGGTCTGTGAGGAATTCTAAATACATAATGTTTGGTGTTCACTATGGAGTTTGTTCTGAAATTCTTCAGATGAAGTTCAAATGCTTCTTTTTGAAGTTCAAATGGGTTTTTGGAGAGGATGGGAATTCTTTTTTCTAATGTCCTCAAGGAGACTAAAAATTATCCTTATCTGATCTTGAAATACAGAAGATTTAACTGCCAGGAAGTTTTGAAGAGAATCCTGTTGGAGGTTCTACATTTAGTTAAAAAGTCATGGTGGCTGTTGATGAACCAATACAAAATGCAAACATTTCAGATTATTTTTATTCTGTAAGGACCTGATGAAATCTAGTTTGAATTAATGGAAAGTCCCCAAGTAATTTAATTCAATAGATCTTACTATACAGAAATTTTCTTTTCTATGTTTACAGTCATAATCTGCACAGATTGGCAATTATATAGTCAATTTATCAGCATGGAAACATAGCCTAGAGTTTGGTAACTGCCACAATATGCAAAGGTACTTTTTCTGAAGTCAATTCAAAATCATAGTTCTATCAAACATTTTCATAAATTAGCTGCTTTATATTAGATTTGTACCTTGAATTCCGTTCAACCTGTTGACATACCATAATAAATAATGACTTCCATCAGTACTTTTACTTTCATGAATTAATGGAAATATATAATTATGGAAATGCATATAATATCTGAAGTTTTTTTCACAATGGTGAGTGACTCTAAGAGGATCTAAGATTGAAATTTTCCTGCCACACAGGCTTATGCATAGTCCACAAGACTAGTGATTGTAAAAATTATTTGGTTCCTGACTGCAGTGTTGTTGTTGATGTCTTTCTAATGCTTGGGAATAATATACAAAATTCAACAGAAACTCTTTTCTTGGAAAGCAATTCTTGTTTCTCCAGGCTGTCATCTTTTGTAAAGCCTTTAATAGTAGTTGACATCATGTGCCATTATGTGTCAGACTGGTTAGCAAAATCTTTTGATACGTAGACTTATTTGTCAGGTAGCAGATTCCCCATACTCCTTTTCACCTTTAAACTGTTATATCCTTCTTTGGTCAAAAATATCTGAAAACACTGCTTCAGCATGAATCTTGTCACATGAAGTTGGCATTTTCCTCTTCTTCATTTTTTTTTATCAAGCAATTTATTTTTAAATACTTGTCATGTTCAGCTTGTTACTGCTGCTCTACTTCACCAGGAAAAAAAAAATCACGACATGCTTGTAATTCATAGAATGATATGGTAACTGGCTCTGGGTTTTTAGGAGGAAATCAGCTACAAGGATTGGTTTGCGTTAAAAAAATAAATATTTGAACTTTTTGTCTGTGAAAATGATTTGTCAGCCATGGCATGTTTTTAATTCTTTGCTCTTTCATTTTTATAGTGATAATAAAATAAAACCCTTGTGAATAAAAACTGCATTAACATGGCTAACTGTGCACACACACTCTGTGCAGCGCGTAGAGTTCAGCCCTGTATGCTCATGTTACAGAGTAAAGTAACATGTAAAAGATTAATTTCTAAATGTGAATGGTTCCGATTTTTCTGTTAAAATAGATCATATAAGCACTTCAGTCCTATGGCCTTATTCTGAATGCCCAGAAGATGGACTTCATTTTCTGTATGTGGATACTCCCTGTGATTTTCTCACACTGAGGATATAGCATGAGTGGTATCAGGCAGAGTTAGCAGGGAGGAGAGGAAACTTGAATCTGAGAAACTAATGTTTTGCTGCATTGTGTCTTAACTTTGTAAAGTGACAACCGTACAGATGTCCTGCCCGAAGAGAAACCAATAGTAAGACAGTCTTATTTCTAGGACTAACATCACTCTTGTGTTTTCTTCCTTGGTTTCTAGATTTGAACACAAAAATACTATGTATAATTCTAAAATTCTAAGCTGTGCTGCTATCTGCTATCTTTTATCAACTCTACATGTTTTTTAATGGTTATCTCCTGACTTGAACAAAAGGCAGTAATTTGGTCTGGCTCTATAAAAAATTTTGTGGCTGTTTTTTATTCAAGAGTACGTCACAGCAGTTGTTTTTGTCCTGGGTTTTCTTCATCTTTGACTGTCTTGGGATTTTTTATTTGGAACACACTAGCAAACTAAGAACAATGGAGATTTATGAGTTTAGAGTTAATTAGCTGATAATACGCAAATAGCAATTTAGTAACACAAAGGTAAATATCTGTTTGTATTTCAAGATGAAATCTAAGACTTACTTATTCATCAAGATCGAGTATATATAGAAAAGAAAAATGCTTTGTTAACAGTAGTACAAATAAATACATATTTGTGAAAACTCCATTAATCTGAAAGGACTTCCATCTGCTAAGTGAGAAAAGCTCACTAAAATTAATGTCTTCTTTTTTTCTGTACCATTTCCATTGTTCTCAACAAGAGTCATTTCACTGACTTAAGAGACTGGCTGGTAAAGGGTTACTAAATCAGAGGAGTTCAGAGACAGATTAGGGTTTCCCAGCGGCACATATCTCTAGCAGCAAGTGTGGAAGCCAACTCGGAAGAAACACGTTTGAAGTGGCAGAACTAATCATGCAGAAGCAATTTGCGATTTTCTCTCTCTCGGCCTAGATAAAGCAGAGCATTATGACATTGGCTGCATGGAACAAGGTCAATTTACTGTGAAAAGGGAGCTATAGTCTCCAACTTCAAATAAACTTTCATCCTGAATGACGAAAAAGAGGATTTACCCTATTGCTTATACCATAGAACAGAAAAAACTAAGTGAACAATTCAGTTAGGACATGCTAGTTTGCATATTTTCTTTCCACCACTGACTCTCTTATTGTTTTAGTCATTCAGAATGTAATTATATCTCAAGGTATTTCTCTTGACATAACAGAAAGGGAGCTGCTCAACTGCTGATAGACTTGACCTCAACTGAAGCTGTGGGCTTCTCTGAGAGTAAAAGGATTAAAGTGCAAAATTTCACATGGTTAGTTCAAACGAGGTTGGGTTTCATTTTCATGTTTCAGAGTTTTAAAATGTCACTGAAAGTAAAGTAGTCAAGACACCATGTGAAAGTTATTGTATATATTCTTTTAATTTTCACTATTTCTCCATTGTGGCCTAAAATTTCCATATGCTGAGATCAACCCTCTGTTTGAGTGATGTTGCTGCACACTGAAGTCTTAAAGCTACGTCACTTGGACAAGTTTTGGTTCTTTCTCTGTGCCGTCCTTGCTTTCAGCCAGTGACTAATGTCCTTCACCAGGAATAAGGATTCAAGATACTTTCTGTAATGCCTCAGCTGAAGTGTGCTTCCTAGAATGTAGAGAAGTAACACCAAAATTTTAGTAACTTTCCATTTTCCTTACCAATGGTTAACCCATTGGTGCAGTTTGTTCCTCTCATCTTCTTAGCCCACAAATAAATCTTTTGAACACTCCTGTTCTTCTATTTCCTCTGTGTTGCATTAATCCTTGTGTTAGTATTAATTGTAGCTTATTTCCCATCACATAGAGAATAGATCCTCACCCAAAAAAAAATATAACCTTACCTGTACTACCTATTTCATTAGTGAGACTGTCCAGTTATGTTAAATAATTTTGGGAATAGTTATATTCTGAGAATGATCAAAAAAGTACTTTTGGTCATGTATGACTAAGCACAAATTATCCTTTTTGCGATGGAAAAAACACAGGAAAACCCTCATCTACCTATAGTTGGCAGATAGCCAAAACATGTCATTCTTGGGAAAAACTAAGTAAGGTTTCATTTTAATTAGTTGTTCAGGAATTCAGCCAGCTGTGATGTACATGTTTTTCTGCATTTATGCTTATTAGTTGAATCTAAAAGTCTTCTTCTTTCCTTCCTTGCCCTTCTGTAGTAGTTTATATTAATATTGATGGCAATAATCAGAATATAGAGTATTTTATATGCATTCTGAAATCATAGTTGGAAAGTAAATGAAGATATGATTGAATGCCATAGCTGCTATAGTTCATGTTAAAAAATGCACAACCAGTCTAAGGGCAGAGAGGCTCAGTGAATTAATGCATTAGCCTATTAGTCTTCCTGTGCCAGACTAGGACTCCAGATTGAGTTCTGGTGAGCAATGAACCTCTACAGGGCTGACATTTGCTCCTGGAAGGGAGTACAAAACAGTTCATTAACCTTCGCATTGGTATAAAATCAGCTACTGAGTTCAGGAGCAACTGGCCAGCTGAATTCAGCAGGATAACTGTGGGCAGGTCTGTGTTTTCACTAATATAGTTGCAATGAGCACTACTGTTAATATGGTTAGTACTTCACAGGAGAAAAAAATGAAATATTCCCACCAGTTCAAATAACTTTGAATCAGAAGACAAACACTACTACCACCCACCACCACTATCCCTTGCTCCATTTACAGTATTTTTGTATAAACTAACAGAAATTTCAGTTTTCAGTGTTCAGATTTCCAGTGGGTCCAGATCATTTCAGAATAATCTTTCGCGATTGCACATTCCTGGACAAAAAGGATATAAGGCATAAGGAGAATTATCCAAGAGAATAGATAAAACTGCCTTGGTTTCCAGTTAGCCTTGTTCCCATGGAATAAGCCTGCAGTCTCGGTCCCAACACTGAAGTGGAGGAACCTTACACTAGGTTCTTTCGGATTTTGCACAGGGAAGAGCCTAAGAAATTTTTTGGCCACTGCTGCTTCATCTGAAAATCTGACAAATTCACAGCCCTTGCCAAAAGGGTCTTGCCAAGAGACTCTTGGCAAGGACTGGGAAGCGGAGTGGAGACGTGCTATAAAGGGCTTCCACCCATATTTCATGCTCACCCTGCACAGACTCATGGGGACAGCAGCTTCCACACACAGAGAATAGAAGACTATTAGGTCCTGGATGAAAAGCTTGCCAGGCTATTAGGATTTCTAGGGATGCTAAGGAAATTTTGACTCACCCCTTAAAAGGTGATATGAAAAATCAAATCTGCCTGAAACATACCTAACATTTCAGAAGTAACAAAAGAATTGCAGTTGTAAAAAAAAAGGCAACATCATAGACATGCCCTGGCTTAAGGGGGATTTAAAGCTGGAATTTCTTCAGGACTAAGCTTCTCTTTTGACTGCTTTCAAGCATTTCAAATTAACATAAAACACATAAATGTTCTCTTTCAGGGGCTTACTGTGGAGCTTTTACAGCTGTATAGAAATGAGAGGCTACTTTAGATGTGTTGCAGGTTTCTTCAATTGTTATACCAAGTGCTCTCTTTATGTCATGCTCAGACAGTACTTTGTTCAGAGCACACTGAAGGTTTCAGTAGAGATGAGCACACCTCTTCATTATTTGGAATTACTTATTTTTTCACTTGTTCATTATATGGAACTGAAGAACTCTTGCTTGAAAACTGAGGAATTGCTAGGCAGTTCCAGCTTTTCACCTTAGGGTACTGACTGTTGGCTCACATCCATTTCTTAACCATAAAGTATTGCTTTGTTCCGTTCCTGGAAATGCAACAAGATATGTTAAGGCTTCCTTTTGAAATGGAAAATTTGTGACAGGTTTCTCATACATCCAAACTGTCAAGAACAACTTGTTTGTCCCAGAAACTCCTGTACTATGTGGAAGCCATATTAAGTTTCTGATAAGTATGTTTGATGCATTCCAAATGTCACTGTTCTTGTCGCAAAACAGATACCACATGATAAATGGGCAAATATGCAGACAGACATAGATGGATTCATGTATTTTAAGTACAAAAGGAGACTAATGCAGAGTTCTAAATTGAAAATGCATATAAAGGGATCAGAGTCATTAGCTTTAGCTTATAATTTTAACTGATCACTGAGGTCATTGTACCAGCTTTCAAAGAATACAGCCTTATAGATAAACTTATTGCCAAGTCACCCTTTTTATATATCTGAGAGAGAAAATTACAAGCTTTGGAACATATAATGAGATTTCTTTTTACAGATTTCCTTGTGAACTGTTGTCATTGACTTTAGATATACAGGCAAAATAGTTTTCACTTATCCAAAACACATCATGCTAAATCCTTTGGTTTGTACTCGCTGCTCAAGTTATAATACGCTTTTCTCAGAAGTAGTTCTATTGTTTGAAGAACCTGAAAAAAAGGTGGGAGTTCATTTTACTATTCTGCAAACTCACTCTTCGTTTTTGAGTGAGGGTTACAAAGGATAGATTGTATAAGAAGGCTAAAACACTTAAGTTTTATTTTGTGTTATAGTCTCAAAGATTTAGGAACTTTCATTGAAATGACAGACTGGAATGTGAACATGAAACACATGAATGATGAAAGCAAATTTGTCTTTTTGTTCACAGCAATTTTGCACAGGATTCTAAATCTAATATTCATACGAAGACATTCAGAGAATTGCAATGTACTATTTGACATTTTGTGTCTCAAAAAAGCTACTCCCTGATTTATCAGGATTAGTTTTCTAAAACCAACACATACTAGGTCTGTATAAAAACTTGTACTGGCTTAATGGAAGGTTATTTTATTTTCATATAATATTAACACTCTCATAACTTCTTAAACCTGATGTCTCCTATTTTGACAATGTCCTCAAGTTTAGGTTTCTGATTTTGTCAGCAGATCAGTATTAGACGGCTGAATTGTTTCAGTCCCAGGTAATTTTCACCCTTTAATAATTCTGTAACATAATAAGCAGAAAGGAATATGGAACAGCATCTCAGTACCGTAGCTTGTCTATATGACATATTTCTGCAAACCCAATGTCAATAATTGCTCTCAATTCCTACAAAGCAAATACAAGCAGAGAATGAAGCAGGAAGATGTAAAGTAATAGCATCTTCCGCTTGAGTTCAGCAAGGCTTCTTTACGAAAATCTGAAGAAGTCCTTATTCCGTTTTCACTTACAGGTGCACTCATTGGACAGTTAATCAGTTTAATAAATATTACTTTGGTTTGTCACAGACAGGTAGGACTGGTTGGTGAAATTTTTAGCTCTCTGTCCCAGTTCGTGGATGCATAGGTAGCTGGTAGGGTCACACATGGCTATCACCAATTACAAAGTTCTGATGATCCAGACATCAGTAATTCAGAAAGAATTTGACTCACCTGCCATGATGTCGAGTGAGGGCAGACGACTGGGGAAGCCACCCCAAGCGAAGCTATCTTTGTGGCCCTCACTCAGTATAAAGAAAATATTTAGGTTATTTTCATGCACATGGATAGATGTCTATCAGAAGAAAACAAATCAATTAATCTAAGGTTAAGTATGCAGTTTGACGGAATAAAACCTAATATTTTTCATCTTAGTGAATATTTATATAGTTTTAAAATAACACCACTGGTTTCAGTTCATGTTTTTTATTTGCAATTTGTGTGCAGCCTTGATCAAGTGAGTTTGAATGTTTGCATTGTTTATTTACTTCTTTTTATATTTTACTTAGTTTTTATATTAAAAGATTACATGTGAACACATTTTTACCCCCAGGATAAAAATCTCTTCAGGGTCAAGCAAACTCCAAAACTTTTCCTTTACTGTGAGACTGCTTTGGATATTAGACTAGGAAATGGGTGCAGAAGTGCTGATAACAATCTTGCTTTAGTGTCTTTAGCAGTATTCCCAGTCAACTATATTATGGCCTGTGAATAGTCCTAGTAATTGGAGGGGGATGTGGGTGCGTATTGTAATAAAACAGTAGAGACGTACTTCAATTTAAACAAGTTAGTATCCTTTATTGTTTTGTTTTCCTGGACTGTGTAAATCTAATCTCAATACTCAAGGTTTAGGCTTTACCACAAAGAAATCTGAAATACAGCATCAGTTGACACAGGAATCAAAACTCTTCAGGACTCACAAAGAAGAGTTTGTAATTGCTGCCTACTGCTAATCCTATCAGCTCATATTAGTGAAACATGCTATAGTGCTGCAGGGAAGTTGTCAGGATCTGGTTGCAGGACTCAGCCTTTAGGAGAGGATTCAGGCTAAGCTTAGGCTGTACATCCCCACCCATGAGTCAAAGTACATCTATTCTACTGAGTGGCAGACCTCTGAGGGGGAACAATGTGCATGAAAAAGAACATGCCTCTTTCACTGCAGTGCTATTGTTGCTTTGGTTTAACTTCTTAACCTCCTCCCTATTAAAGTTTCATTCAGTCATAAAAAAGTTACCTGTGGTTCTTTTAAAAATCTTTATTCTCAAAAAATGCATGAAATACTACTTCATTCCAGGTGATATGTTTAAAACAGAATGCATTCTTTTTCTTTGCTTTTATTCCTTTAGACTTTGCTATATTAGATCCTTTTTAAAAAGTTTTATTTAGGCTTGTTCTGAAAGAAACTGACTGATGGAAATAAATTAGTCTACTAACTTAATCACACTAAAAAATATGTTAATTAGATTTTGCTAACACCTCCAGCAATTATAAACCATAGCAGTTTGCATATGTAACAAAGAAGAGTGCTTAATCTTTCAGTTACTTTTTGATTTGCAAATTTTCTTTATTACCTTTTCTGTAGGGACCTAATAATGAAAACGTTTGTTTATCTGTGTGCTGAACCAGACACAGTCTTAACTTGAAGCATGAAAATATTGTCTTAAGTGGAATTAATCAGTTTTAAAAAGCTCAAATATTTGCTATCAGGACATATGTGAAAAGTTCAAAAATTTGCTAACCAGCATGGTTCTCTGCTTGTAGGCATGGTCACGAGCGGAATAAAAACTCATCTGAGTTAAGTTCTGTTGTGTAAAGCCACAATTTTATTTCTGTTGTTCATGTCTTAAGAAATATTCTTATGTAGGTTAAAAGTGTAATTTCTTTTTCTTTATTAAAACTGTGTAGTCCTTACAGAATGCAATGGATGGGATTCCTTTCTATTTTATAATACTTGCCTCTTTTCACATTGCCATGAGAATCAGCTGCTAAATGACAGTAAGTCCAGGACAAACTATTTGGGGCAATGTAAATATGTGAGATCAACATTTCACTTCTTTTTATTTATTTCTTTCTCTGACTGTGCTCCATAAAGCCAAATTGTTACTGTGTTGCCCCAGAGAAATGGTCCAATCCTGCAATGAGCTCCTGTTTGATCTCTGTTTGGGTTGAGGGGTTCTGTGATTCTAGCACAGCCTACATAGGCTGCACAGGAGGGCTTGTGTGTGTAGGATTTTGAAAGGAGATTATAAACCACATCCCAAACTCACTAATTTGTTTTTCAAAGAAAAATGTCTTTTCTTTTCCTCACCTTTTTTTCTTGTAAATTGTGTAATCCCACTTTGAATAATGTGAAACTAGTTGCAGGGCTTCACAGGAATAAGTAGCTCATTTGGAAAATAAAAAGCTATGCATATTTGGAAATATATAAGCTTGTCTTTTTAAAAATAAAACGACTCTACTAGAGAAGTTTTATTTCCTAATTTATAGCAATTTTTCTCTTCAGTGAAGGAACAGAGTTTTTGTGATATGTTTCCATTAACACTGAGACTGAGGTTTGGAATTTTTAATTTAATTGCATAAACATGAAAATTGTATTTCTGAACACTAGCTAGGGCCAGGGTGAGTGCTGGCAAAGATTAACCAAGCTTCTTAAAACACTTCCACAGTACCTTGGCCGTGACCTCCGACACCCAAGTAAAATGCAGAGCTACCTCTATTCAGAGTTGAAACTGGAGATAGGGACAAATTATAAGATACATTTTGCAATAAGCCTTACTTATAGTCTATTTAAAAACTTGAATTTAGATTTTTAGAGCCTTAACTACAGTTATTTCCTGGTCTTCCTTTTCAGAGTGATGCAGAATATTCTATGCAGTGTAGATCTGAATTAATTTACTTTTACTGCTACTAAAAGACACCTGACTATAATACAAAAGGGATGTAGGAAAGACTGCTTTTCTCCAAAATATTTTTCAAGCCATAGCTAGTAAAAAATTTAAATTGCGAAAGATTATGTGTGCTTAAATTTGGGTATGCAAACAGCACCACAGCAAACAATGGCCCTAATCACATGTTTGAAAGTAAGCATGTGCAGAAATCTTTACAGGGTCATGACCCAGTTCTCTATTGCTCCAGCTCACAGGAGGCCAACCTCCTTGACCTTGCAAGCCAAAATCCTCTTGTCATTGAGAGTTGTAAGATGCATAGCTCACCCCTCCGAGAGCTGATGTGTACATGCCCCCACCAATCCTCTTTGATGGCTGTTAGCATGGGCTGGACAAACTCTGGGTGTCTTTGAGTGAAAATGGTCTCCTACTAATCTGCACATCAGTGCAGTGTGAACATTGTCATGTTCAAGGCAGTAGGTCTCAAACAGTGCATTCTTTGCCAGCTCAAATCATACCTACATGAATCTGATATTCATAGTAACACCTGTGTCCTAGTCAGTCTTGAAAGCAGTCAGAAGTTTGGTTAATTGTCTGGTCTAGATGAAGTTAAGCAGCTAATTAATCTGATACTCCACAAAGTGCCTCTGGCCCATATTTGGGATGGATCCTGCTTTTTTATGATATCACCCAAATAATTCTCCCTGCTTTCCTTTGTTAGACTGGAACAAGGGATTTTTAGTTAAAAAAAGAATCAGAGCTTTGTAGCTTAAATAGTCCTGCTAAAGGCAAGTAGACTATCCATTTTCTTAAAATAACTATCATTTATTTACTTTCTATACTACGTACTTAACTATTTCGTTTGATAGAAGCTTATACAGTTCTAGAATAAGGGTTTCAGTTCATTCAGATCACACGGCTGTTTGGATATTTAAAAGTTAGCTTGTACTGCTGTACTTTTGTTTGTTGTAACAAAAGTTAGTTTGTACTGTCCAGTGATTGGGAAAAGACCAGGGCAGCCCTCTCACCCCATTTGAATAACATGAGTTCTGTGCTGGAAAATAAAACAAGTTTTACTTGTTTTGGCCATATGAGAATGTGCTGGAATAACACCTTTACACTGTAAATCATTACTGCAAGTGTAATGATGTAAAAAGTATTACACTTTACCATAGCAGTACATCAAATACAGGCTGGGTATTTTAGTTGTTTTTCTTAATTAGTTTGAAATCAACAAAGAAGTAGATTAGTGGTTAATAAACAGAATTACACACACAAATAAAAAAGTGTTATAATTATATTCATTTAAACATGCACACTTTACATAAGTATTGGAAATAAATACAATATTTGAGCATAAGTGCTATACAAATGTGTTTTCAACTAGAAATACAGAAGTCAGCTCTTTATATATTCCTTAGAACAGCAACAAATGGATCAGCAGAGTGCAATATTGAGGCAGACACACCAGCTGTCGGTTTCATGTCTCCCGTGTACAGTTTACATTTCTGCCTTATACTTTTTATTTGAACAGAGTAAAGGCAGTATAAAAGAAAAACGGATGAAAAAACAGACTGCATTGTCAATTACCAGGGAAAAAAATCTTCAGAAGTGTGTAATTAAAATATACAGACCCAGATTCTGCTGTTTTATATTGATGTAGATCCAGAGAAAGGAAAAGCAGTGGTAGTACTTTAGATTTGCTTATGCAGCTTAGAACTGAATCTGGACCATAAAATTTAACAATCTGCATTTTGCATCAGATGGCATTGTATATAGTCAAGTATTTCGTGGTTTATAAATAATATACCTATTGTAAAAGGTGGTGCAAATATGGCATTTCATGTTTTTACTTCTCACATTATTACCACATCCATTGTAATATTAAAGGTGCTTAAACAGACAGCTTTAAGTATGCACCTTTTTTAGAGGTCTTTTTCAATTTAATTTTATGGTAGAGTTCATTCAGGATACAATGAAATAACTGATAAAGGCCGTGCTGGAGGAGAGACCAGTAGGGAACGATAACAATCTCTCTGTTATGGATAAAGTCTGCAGTCTTTCAATCCGGAGAGTATGCAGTTTTTCAGAATCAAGAGAGAAAAGCAAAAGGTCTCTGACAGCCAGGCTGCGCTGACTCAGCCGTCAATTACACACTGAAGAGTACAAAACTCCTTTCAGACCACAATGCCCTGCAGCCTCACCTGGAACAGTCGCTGAGAGCAGGGACTTTTGGTTTTCCCACTGCTACCCATTCACTGGCAAGTTGTATTCAATGCTCTGTGTTTGATCTGTAAGTGCCTCTACAGAGATGGTCAGAGGTGCCTCTCAGAGGTGGTCCTTGCAGCCCCCTGGGCAGCTTTCAACAGCCCAGGTTGTTGCCTGCCTCACCTCCTCTTCTCCCCACAGCTACTGATACCAAGAGCAAAGTGAAGAGGAAGAAAATGAGCTTAAAGGAGAAAGGAAGGAACAAAGAGGGTAGGAATCAAAGGAATTGTGAAGAGAGGAAGAGGATGGAATTAGTATTAGTAGTATCAGTTGTAATAATAATGTCTAAGATAATATTGCAATTATCTATTAATATAATGAATAATAGCAACAGTAACAATAGGATTAACCCACAGCAAATGTCTCCTGTCCTTTTACCATTGCTTCAGAAGCTATGCTGATGGGTACCTGAAATGGAGCAATAGACAAAGATAGTGTTTGCTTACACCTGCATTATTTTGGCTTTGAAATACTTAAATCTATTCTAAAAAAAAATTAATTAGCTGCCCAGTAGACTTTCTAATTGATACTGAAAATCATCATTGTCGTAGTTAACTATTCTCTTCATATATTTTTCATATGCCAAGTGAAACACATAATGCTCCTTTTGTGCTGACCCTGGACTCTAGTGAGCATGGAAGTATCTGAATTTATAAATTCTTATACAAAATTCACATCTGAAGCCCATGGATCTTTTCCCCCAAGGTCTACGTAAAAAAAACCCATAATTTGACCTTACAAGACAAGACAAAATTATCTAGCCATGTCTTAAATAATTTTTTTTTTTAACAGCTACGTTAGTTATTGCAGGCAGTTAAATAAGTAAATAGTTTCAGTCTCTTCTTTCTTAATTTTATAGTACATTCACTAGATTGTTGATACTTAAATTAAGTGAAATAAAGCTTCACATATATGTATATATTTGTTCAGTGCACTCTGTCCTAAATATAACCTGACAAGCACCACCATCACCTCAAACTCTGAGTGTTCAGATAAAAATAGTAAAAGTTGCAGTACAAATCACTCTGGTTTCAGATATTTTTGTATGTGCTTAGATAGTTACTGTCACTTTCTATTTCAGAATTAGCTGGAGTAACATTCTGTGCATTTATTTGTTTTGTTAAGCGTTTATCATACAAACATCAAAATATCAAAAAGCCAAACATGAGCTGTATAACAAGCTCTTCCAGTTTTTATCATCAATCTTAAATTAAGCGCTCAGTTCTGTTGAAGTCAGAGGTTGGAATATTTCTTAGTCCCAGCAATGTTAGGCAAAAACTCATGCACATGATATGGGACTCAGAAGACAAATGGAAGTGTAAACTAAAAATGAAATAGTACTAAACAGACAACAGCAGCAATGTTTTTCTTTTTTTCATTAATCTGGTGTTTGGGGCCTGCATCGAATTTTTAAGTTTTTCAGGATGGCAACAGTGGCAAATGTAGGAAAACCTGACTAGGCTCAGTGTACAGCTTCTTTTACCCAGGCAGATGGTTCATTGTTGCAATGTTAAAGCTGCAATTAAGACAGATGAAAAGTCATTCTTCAGACCTCAGTGTTTTTTGTGGTGAAAATATTCCCATGCAGTAAGTACATCGCTGGACAGAGGGTTGCGTTTCCAGTGCTTCCAACTCATAATTTTATTTCTAGTCATAAAGTAATCAGTTTTCTTTAAAAAGCTCCCACAATAAGTACAGAGCCTCGTGATCTGCTCTGTCATTTACTGCTGGGAAGAAAAATAGGAGAATGAAACACAGCACCCTTCAGAAGCTCAGAAGCAAAAGGCAAGCATACACAAAAAAAAATCTTCCAAAAAGACAAAGAAAATTATAAGAAAAAAAAAATCAAGCCAAATGAATAGTGTTTTTTAAGATATTTTTATGATCAGGAGACTCACAGTTGTTCTCGGAAGTGATAGCTGGACAACTCACACTTTTCTCAGTAAACATGAACTAGAGCCCCAAATGTGACTAATACTATAATAGTAAAGCTCTCATACACTTATGTCAGTAAAAATACATAAAAGAGTATTCCTTAGTAGGAAAAACTGTTATAAAGGAAAACTTAATAAAAAATAATTACCTGCTTAAATTATTGTATCACATCTTTAAACTTAAAAGTACCTTAGAACTTCTGGGATGATTTTCTTGTTGTAATTTTCAATAGCTCCTATTTTTAGTATTACACAGTTTTGACAGGACAGTCAAGTGACAGAAACAATTCTGAAATTTGGATCACTCTTGCAAACAGTTCTAGTTCAGAGAGGAAATAAAGGGAAAGGATTTAGAAAATACCTAATATAAAGTTCTTTAAAAAGCAATTTCCTTTTCCAAAAAGGCATTTTTAGCGCAAAGCTGCCAACACTAGTTAAAACAGATAATGCAGAAACTTAAAAGAGTAATCAAGTAAAAGATTTCATTTTGAAGCAGCAAAGCAGTTTTTTAACCTGGGGCTCTCTTTTATTTTGCTTTTTCTTTTTCTTCCATTAAATACCAGTTTGGCCTGAACTGAAAATGTTTTGGCTTTCCTGTTTAGTCAGGCAGCATGAAAAAACAGTTATTCCTTTAATTAGTGTTTTGTTTGGGCTCTAATCTTCCTGCTGAAAGTAGAGAACACTTGGTGCCTGTCTTTTCTGTGTATTGAACATGGACTGATACCTCCAAAGGCCCTAGCCTTGGGTCTGGACTCAGGAGAGGGAATGCTGCAGCAGCAGGGTCATATGACTGAGTTACCATACCTGGCTGATTGGCAGGCTACATCACCTTGGAGGTGGCACCAGGCTTGCAGAGAATGCTGTTTTCTGACCTGTTTGTTTGATAGAGTAGCACCATGTTTTTATGCCTCAAGCTCCTGGCTTGGGTAGGAGTGAGCTTGTACTTGTACATGCTGTCTTCATGGATCTACCTATTGTCTCTTCAATGCATATTATAAATACATTTTTATGGCTCACCTTGGAATATTGGCGTCTTTATATTTACCTTGTGTCTTTTTTGGGGGAAGTTATTTGATTCAGTGTCCTGAGGTTAAATACCAATTGAATATAACTTGCAGGAGATCACTCTTAGAGAGAGCAGAACAGTTTATATTGCACATGAGTGAGCAGATTGTTCCAAGGCTCTGCCAAGGTCTGTGCTCACCTCAGCCTCTTAACTTATGTGAAAGTCAAAAATATCCTGCCAACTCTTCCATTCCTGGTTAGGTTTTAACTGAGATTAGAGATTCTTCTCTTCCTTAAACAAGCTCAGAACAAGGTATTAAAAGCTATTAGTATCAATCTGCTGCTCCTAGAGTCTACCCTAATATTTCAAACTGTATCTGCACTGTGTACATCTGTATTAATGGCCCCGAACACACGTGACATGCAGGAACATGTTAGCATGTTGCTCTGCTGGACTAATTCAGCTGACTCCATTAGTAAGAAAACTTGCATTGCTACAGACAATAATAATGCCAGTGCAAAAAGCAGTATTAATCCAACAAACACTGTTTTCAATAGCAGGGTGTGTGATATGCATGGCTTGAAATTTTGCCATCCCACGTACTGCACTACCTGACACAAAAATTACCTGCTCGTTGACACACCTGAATGGGTTGAGAGGAGCTATGGGTTGAGAGGGCTTGTTTTTGTACCTGGGGCTGCATCATCACAGATGTATCTTCTCTAAAGAGAGAAGACATATACAGTAAATAAGATTTGTCTCATTACCTCTACATTTTTTGGCCTCTGCTCTTCCTTAGAAAAGGGAAACAAGAAGCCTCTTTCTTAAAAAAGTTCTGTAATTAGAGTGCTTGTTATTAATATCAAAATACATTAAGGTTGAGAAACGTTCATCATATATACATTCAGAACTTCTAAACAGAAAAGTAGTCAATAGTCACTTTGCCAAAACTCTTCTAGTTGAGTTGAATGAAGTCTTTAGCTTCAGGCGAGGCTGCCGAAATGTTGTAATTTGGTTTCAGTCTGATGCCTGGTGCTGTGTCTCCTTGAGCTGGGTGCTCTGTTGCTGGCTGGAGTGCCGGGGTCAGACCCAGGCTGTGACACACAGCCACCATGCTCTGCAGCAGCTGCCTCCTGGGAACCCCAGCAAACACCTGCACACACACACATTTGCACTCTGTGCAGCCAGAGCTAAGAAATAAAGCCCGGTTTATTCCTCCTATTCATCTTTGTATATGTGTGAGGTAGAATCCATAAGGAATTAAAAAAAAATATTTATCAAATAGGAACTTAAAATGAAATCTGAATATGTCAGTAATGAAGCTGAATGTATATGTGAATACAGACTGCATTATCTGTGAATAGATATGTCAAACACATGAAAGAAAATGGGAAAATTCACGTAGAGTTTACAGCCATCCCAGGTGCTCAGCACTCAGCTTTGGGGTTGAGAAAAAGAGTGGCAAAATAACTAAGGTTTAATAATAAAATATTGTCATTGAACTTTTTTTTTTGTTCTGGCTTGTTTTTGTTTTGGTTTTGGTTTTTGTTTTGTTTGTTTTGTTTTGTTTTCTTTGTCAGAACAGTTCTCACTGATTTATAAGCAAGAGAATTATAAGATCTGTATTATAGGAGAATATAGAACACTAAGCAATACTTTATATCAATACTAGCAGATTTTTAGTATTTTATGCATTTAAATGGAATGATACATAGAACTCTTAGAATGAAAGATTGCATATTTTTCAGGAAGTCTGAATCTGATAATTGAAGAAGATAATAATCTTCAGACTAAAAGAAATTTTTTCCTCGCAGCAGCTAAGAGGAAGATAAAGAGAGAGTGATGCTATTGATTTTAAAGTATTTTAAATTTAAAAAAACAAACAAACAAACAAAAAAAAACACAAAAGAAAACCAAACTAAACCCAAACATAAAATTTATAACTGCCCATAGGATTTTAATACAGGTATGATGATATTCACCAAGAACAGACGACACCATGGGGAAGAATAACAAATCCTCCTGAGGGGGGTTACCTACCAATATTTTTTTATGCTCAAGAGCCAGAAGCTGCCACACTATAGTATGCTGAGAAACAGATGAAATCCCAGAGTAGTTCTTAAACATAAAGTAACCAAGTCTTTTCTAACCTTAATGATTTTATGATTCTATGTTTCTACTCTGTTAGAGAGAGTCCTGGCCTGGGCTGCTGAACCCAGTGTAGCAGGGCAGTGTTGGGTGCAGAAATCCTTGCTGACTCCCACTATTCTTGCTGGAGGTTTCAGCTCACAGCTTTTCATCTGCTGGTCCAGATTTGGTGTGAGGCACTATGACATGTAGAGAAACATGTGACTTGTTTAAGACCTGTGGACAACTGAGAGCCAAAAGCTCACCATCTCCACTAAGGTCTTCTCCAATCTCAACAATCTACAGTAGAGGAGCAGGGTACCCTGTACACAGGTAATACCAAGCTAAGCCCACATTGTGCTGGGCTCTCACCCTGTTTCACCGCGTACTCTGGACATTCCTGAAACAGAGCAAAAAACAGGCTCATTCTTGTCGTGAACGATCAACCTGTTTGACCACTTGAAATTTTATTTTGTGGGTAGGGAGGGAATTTTGTGACAGAAAATGCTCTTTAGTTTTATATTTTAATATCTTTCAACATTTGTTTATTTCTTTTGTCTACTTTCATTTCTTGTTAGTATTGTTTTGATGTTAAGTTCTCTTATAAAATATCATTTGTGTACATGATATATCAAAATTGTATTGAGAAATGACAGTTTTTCAAAGTAGTGTCATTGGGAAGCCTGTTAATTGAGGGTCCATACAAATTCAGTGCTATTTTCCTTGCTTAGAAAAGTGCAAAAAATTCTGGTGTTCTGCCAATTTATTAACTTACATTAGTGTACTGACCATAGGAAATACATCTCAGTGGGTAAGAAAAGAGTAGAACCTTTTGCTGATAAATTACTGGCAGAAGTGGGGAAAAAAGCTTGCTGAAAACATTTTTAATGATCAGTTCAAGAACTGACTCTGGCTTTTACAGCCAATTCTGCCACATCTAACTGGGCTGTGCCTCAACTTTTTCTTGTGTTTGGGGTAAAATAATTTCTGTGCAGAAATAAGAATGTTAAAAGTAGAAAAAACTCTTTATCAATGCAGCTATGATACCAAATGTTATTTTAGCTTATAAGAACATGGTGGCTTATCCCTACATTTTTCTTCATAGTTGATGCAAGGAACCTATGTTTTTCTGTGTATATCAAAGACTGTCATAAGTAATAAAATTATGGAACGAAATTATGTTAAAAAATGTGTATATAAAAGTCTAAGTCCCCCTGTGGAAGTCAAATCAAGAATAAAAATAAAAGGACTGTAGTGTGCAAAAGGAGTTTGAATGAAATACAGCCACATGGTTAAACGAGGTTTAGAAGTTTTCACAGGACTTGTTGGAAAATATACATGGGTTCTATGAGAAGATTTGGGTTTATTAGCAATAGTCTGGGTAAAATTTCAGGATTTAAGAGAATACAAATAACGCGAAGAGTGACACTAACCAGACCATGCTATAAATACCACACAAAGAGACCAAACAAGCCCTTTAGTGAGAGTCATGCTTGACGTTCTGCTTCACTGCTAGTCTGTAACAATAGGAAGAAACCTGTTGTCTCTGTAGAATTAGTTCAGTTAAATAAACTGCTCAAAATGCTATTGTTTAGGTCTGACAGCAGCTGCTTACTGTGGTTCCTGTTTATGCATGATCAGCTGATGCAGCTTAGAGTCTGCTGCAGTGCGCCTGTAGCACACATACATTTTAAACTGTGCCATTTGGCATATAGAGTCAGTCAGTGTTGCTTTGCATAAATTCCTCTTGGTTTTGTTCTCATCAAATGGCAAGCATACCTCAAGATGCAATGCAAGTTGCTCCTCTAATGTGACATTTTCAGAAATTCACTTCTGTGAAGGTGAATTGGCTTATACCTCTAATTTAGTTGCATATAACTCTCAGAGCAATTATACTTTTCATATTTGACTGCAAATGTAAACTTGAGTTTGGATTGCAGCATAAAATCGGTTGTAAAAAAATAAAATAAATTATTGTTCTGAGCATCAGTAGGAAGGCATTTTTTTTTCTGAATGGCAGACAAAGATTAGGAGCAAAATTCTCTAATATTTTATTTCTACAAGGAGGCTGAATGTCACTCTGATAAGGAATATATCTATTGTTAATAAGTGTGCATTTTTTAAATGAACAGGACAAGTCACATTTCTGAAAGGTCCTCCAGACTTTAAATAATACAGGCACATTCAACTGTTTCATTTAGCAGTTCGTTTGTCTTTTACTACAGTTGTGGTGCACATTCGAGTCTGGAAGATAACATAAATATCAATAAATATTCTTGCTATTCCACTGAGGCAAAGCCATTCAACCTTTTCAGAATTGTGACCTATAATATTTTACTAATACAAACTTTGTGCTCACTGGTAATCATGGGATAATAATTCACTAAACAGCTAGAAGAGAGCTCAGCTCAAGCTCCACTCAGACATATGTCAGAAACAGATTATAGGGTAGGAGGCAGAGAAAATTAAATTTTAACTCCCTTTCCTCATACATAAACTCAAAAGACTCACCAAAACAAACAAATATATCGTCAGCTGTTAGGAAGGATAGAAATCAGTACTGAAAACTGGATTAAAGGGTTGGTTTCACAGGGACAGAAGGGAGCAGAAAGCAAACTTCCTATTATCAGCTGACTCTCGCTGAAAGCATGATCTTCTAATCCGATGCACGAAAAGCTTTAGCTGAAGTCAACAAGGCTGGACCCTTTAAAGTTCCTAAGGAGTTCACAATTCATAATAAATAAATAAACTGAATGATTGAAAATTAATACCAGCACTTAGGCTGTTCTGTGTAGCATAAAAGAAACAAAATGCAAGACGAAATTCATAGAGATCCTTATGTTTTTCAAATTATGCTAAGACATGGAAATCTGTCTTCTGAACTCTAACATGTATTTATTAGTTTAGTAGCAGGGAGTTGCAATAAATGTCATATTATTATGCAGAATGTATTTGTAGCTCATTTATATGTTTATAGTAAATTTGAGGCCCAAGAATCAGGATTTAAAGACCAGCAGTTTTTATGACTAAAGACTTCTGATTCATGTTTTAAACTCAAAAAACTGACACAAAGTAAAAACAGCTTTTAGCTAGGCTTTCAGACTAGTATGTATAAGATTCACAAACTGGGGATATATAAATTATATAACTTATCTGGTAGAATAAGGAATGTCAATTTTTTTTTTCTTAGGTTAAAAAAAGAACATTTATGATGTCACAAAACCTTTGTGATTTATTGAGCAACACTATTTTTGGAGATGAAGTGAATGCTGCATTTGGTCCTTTGAATCTGAAAGCACGAAGGCATATATAGGTTGGGTTTTTTGCTTTGTTTTGTATTTTCTTTAATTAAGAGATAACACAGTCTTCAACTGACAATAATATGTTCCATTTAACATTAAATTTACATCAACATGCTATTCAGTAGCACAAGATATTCAGAATAATTTTTAGTGTGATTAAAGTATTTACACTCTGAACCTGACATTTAGCTGAATTTAAATTCATTAAAATACAATTAAAAGGCCAGAGAGTTGGAATATCAAATAAAAAAAAATTAATAGCCTGATTTTGTTTATTTGCATTCTTAAGTACTGAGAAAGATGACTGCGTGTCTTTGAGGATTTCTCAAATGAGATTGTTTACACATGTAAATGAGGATATAAAATATAAACCAGATTCAAGGTAATATATTGCACCACAACACTTTATTAGAAACAAGAGATCTCAAATAAGTTTACTAGAGAGGTTAGAGTACTAAATCAGCTAAGGCGTGGTAAGGCATAGGAAAAGGAGTTCACCTGGTGTTCTCAGGTAAATGATCGGTACCTGAAGATGTAATATAGCTTGTTTTATTCCAGCCTGGTATCAAAATACACAAAGCATTACTGCCTTTCTTCTGAATCAGAGTGAATTTGGCCAGAACAAGGCCAAGTTCTTATCATGATAATCCCCATGAGCTTAGAGCAAGAAGGTTTTGGCCTATGTTTAATTAAAGCTGCATTACGGTACTTAGACATCTGTTGCATTTATACATTGTGGGTCAAGGGCTCAGCTCAAGCTTCTCTTCTGAAGTCTGTGTGGCCACTGCTGAGCCTTTTTCCCCCCCTCCAATATTTTTCATAGCTAAACCATGACTTCCATGTTCAAGGACATTTTCTTTCTTCAGGGAAAGGCATGTAACTTGGTCCTTAATTTCTAGCATTTTGAGATTTTAAGAAGCATATTTAAGAAGAGAAACCTTCCAAAGAAATTTAATGAGCTACAATGTTGTCTTGGGGTGACTTTATGATGTGTATCCCCTATCACCTGCTCTATGCCCAGACATGAATCCTGTGCCTTTCTGTGCCTTTAAAACTGGATGCGAGAGAAAGAAAAAAAGAGCCAGGTGAACTTTTCAAAACAGTTTTCTGCTCTAAGGTCACTCCACTCCTCTGTGTGCTTCTGCAGTGGCAAGAGCAGAGGAAGCACCCCTCCTTTTTTCCTGGCTCTTGGCTCCTTTTCTCGAAAGAGAGAGAGAAGGAGTTAAACTCCTTTGTTTCCCTGGGACTTTGGTTTCTTCTCTTCTGGAACTGTTCACAACCTCAGAACCCCAGAACATCAGAACCTCACCAGGAGACCTTACACCAGTCCGGAGAGGGGCCCCGCATGCCAAACTCCAGCTCTAGGGAGGAGAGAGACCACACCCAGAAAGGACTTTAAAATCTTCCCAGGTTTCTCTCCACAGTGAGACATTTTATTATTTAGCATTTTTATTCTTTTCCTGTGTGTTTGTTAAATAAATAGTTTATTCCCTTTCACTTTCCTCCAAGGAATATTTCTTTCCCGAACCTGGTGGGGGAAGGGGTGGCTGTAACCTGCCTTCTAAGAGAGGACATTCAGATTCAGACATTCCTCTGAATTTTGTCTCAAACAAGGACAAATGTGCAACAAGTAATGGAGGTAGATGCAAACTTCATGTTTAAGTCTGGCTCTTAGAATGACAAGGTGGGTATCTAAGCATTGCAGTTAGGTACAACTTTCTATTGTCTTTATTTGAACACCTGCAAACAATAGTTTTCTTAGATTTACATAATTCTTTGCTATTTCTATCTTTTATTTTATATCATGTATTTTGGCGCTTTCTTTCATTCCCTTCCTGCCCCATCCAAAACAACCTGATGTAAGAAATTCATCCGGCTTTATATGAGCCTTTATTTTCAATCAATGAGACTAATCACACGACTAAAGATTTAGACAAATACTTCCTTAAAAAATACCTATGACAGTTTAAATTTGCCCTCTTTCCCCCTCTTAAATTGCTTCTGTCATGGCTCTATTGACAAAAGAGAATATTTGAGTGCCCTGAAGGCACCTCAGAGAAAAGTACCGCAGTTTGCGTTGGAGAATTTTGCTTTAGAATTTTGCTTTGCTTAAAAACACCATGTAAGAAGGTGGTTTTGAAGTGTTTTGTTAAATTAGCTCCTGTCTAACAATTTTATTAGGGTTTCCATGGCTGAATCTCTTCCCTTCCTTACCTTCCACTATATGGAAGATTGTCATGAGCAGCTGCTCATGTCCAGCAAATTTTTAAGGAAAGATGCAATGTTCATCATTCCACCATCTACCAAAGGGCTAGCCAACGGCTCACCACCACCCCAGCAAGGGGGCAACATGAGCCTCTTGAATGCAGACAACTCTTTGGACCAGATAATTTTTGGAGGACACAGATATGATAAAGCTCATATTATTTACCATCTGTGTCTGAAAATATCTTCTTGTAAATTAAAATGTCTCATGTTGGGTCTCTGTTAGGAATGGTGGCTATTTTGTGGTATCAGTCCTTCTAGAAAAGAAAATATGCATGAATACGTATGCGTATGTGGATATATATATATGACAGGTACTAAATGACACTGTGTGAACACAATTCTTTTAGGAAAAAAGAGGCTGTTTATCATCAGTCTTGAATTTTGTTTTTTTTTTACCCTACTCCCAGTTTAGACCTGGTTAGTTTAATGAAAAATGGATTTATTTTGGAAATATGTCGGTGAAGCTCATTTTCTGTCTATTGTTAGCACACATACGAACTTCAAGGGATCAGGCAATGCGTTTTCATACTTGTGTCCTTACTGACTCTTGAGAAAAAGAAAGAGAAAAAATTCCGTTCCCATTCTGGGAAATGCTTTATTTTGGTAAAGAATCTTTCAAGATAACAAACAATGAAGGCTCACTTATGCATATAAATAACTTTTTTCTAAGTTTTAAAAAAGTTCATCTCTAAAGTTTTGGGTCTGAATTTTGACCTAATCTAGGGGAGTATCAAACCCTGTTCTGACAAACTGTTAGGGATACTCCTCAGCAGCTTTTCCCTCAATTTTAGGAAAGTGATATGTTCTGGCTCAGTGAAGACAGAATCTGAAAATTTCGTAGTGCAAGGCTTATGTTCTAGAAAATATAAAATAAACAATATATAACCTAATCAGTTTGCTGAACAGCAAGTGTATTTCTTTCAAAGTAAATAGCTTCTGCAAAGTATTATTTATATAGTTCTTGCAAATTGGTTTGAAGTGTTGTTTAGACAATCTTATTATGTATAAAGATAAAAACTTCCATCAAGAAATTATGCAAAAGAAAATGGACACACCAGCTGGATAAATCTATCATACATCGGCAAAAAGCAGCAAGCACTTTTAATTAGCTGAGTGAATGTAGTTTGTTGAATGTTGAAAGCACAGACTCACTCATATTAAAATGTGCCTAATTTTCTGTGAAAAAGTCCCATCTGAACAGCCCTGACCATAGTCAATCATACTAAAAGCTACTGGTGCTTTATTTGATTTACCAATATAAAATGCAAATGAGGTGATTAAGTGGAGTGGCAGACATAGTAGGGCCTCTTTCAAACCATCAAGTTAAATGCAAGCAGACAGCAAACTGGCTGTGCAAAGAAAATTTTAGCATATTCGTTTGATTAGTGCTACAAAAATTTAATTAGGTTGGCTAATTACTTGACAAATTGCTCTACACTAGAGAAAAGGCAGAGCATGTTTTATTCCTGCAAAAACTCTGTGTGTATTTTAGCCCAAATGCTATCTGCCAATTTGCAAAAGCATTATTAAATGAATGAAGAATGGTACAACAGTCTCCAACAATGGCAAATTGTATAATGCATATAATTAGAGAAGGCACACACCACTGTATCCATATGTCCATGATCTCTCATGTCTAAAAATATTTAACACAATATTTCAAGAAAAATACTGTCAAAACAGATTATTACAAGGTTATCAATTCTTCATAAGAACAAATATATAGAAAATACTCATTAGTGGAAAACACAGCTCATCCAAAGCAGAACCTCTTCACCCAAATGAACTCTATCAAACACAGTAACACTTTATCTGTGCGTTGTTAAAGGAAATAACATATGCTGTACAGCTAAGGGATGTGTCTCTATTTATTGTTAAGCAATGCCAAGAACACTAGTTCTCTGGGAAAGGAAGAAAAAGAAAAATTAGGAGGAATTTCACATTTTGCAATTTTATTGGTGTGTATAGGCCATATAAGAAGAACATCAGGACTTTAGGTAGAGTAATACTTTTCTCTTCTTGTTTGTCTATTTGCATTCACATGCCATGAAAGCTGCCAATTTTTATTCAGGAGACTCCGTTTGCTTTTACTGACATTCAGTGTAACTAATCAGCCTCTACTGACTCAAACATCATGATAATATAAATAGATACCCACTTTATCTACTCAAGTGGAAAAAATAAGTATCATATTATATAAACATAATGCATTGCAATTGGCCATTAGATACTGCATTTAACTGAGGCTAAAACTATGTCTTAGGAAACCAAGGAATATGTGAGATCTCTTTTAACAATCATCATACATGTACATGCAGGAATAAAATATTATTTCTTGCAATTAGCAGTTCTCAACTTCTGTTCTACCTTGCCAGTATACTTTTAAATGTACAATCTTAGTGAGACATCAAAAACCTTAAATCAAGTATAATTTCAGATTAACTCAATGTAAGTATTAGTCTGTGACTACGCTTGTTTCCAACATAACATATGTTAAAACAAATTTTAATTCCTTTGCAGTTTGTCTGAACAATTGCTAAGCTCTATTCGATAAGAAAATAAATGGACTTTCTGATGATTTTTAAAGGAAAGTCGCTAGACTTGGTATTTCAGTCTTTATGTCCTGATTCTTCAAAATTCATGCTTTTAAAAGATGATGCTCATTACTGCATTTACACCTTTTGTAACAAAAATTTAAAATATTTGAAATTCCTTTTCACTTAAAAAGCTCTTCATTATACTGAATACTCCAGAAAGAAGATAATAATAATATTGAAACCATTCACATGAGAATTGAAAAAGTACAATTTGCTATGCTACAGTCCTCTGTCACAAAAGCAATAGGAAAGGCAGTGCAGGATCCAGGCTCAGAAAATGCTCCAGCATCCAAACAACTAGCTTGATCCTAACCTTGACATGTCCTGATGTTCAGCAGACCTATCTGCATTGAGGTAGAACTTATTATTACCTGCACATTGAGAGAAAGATGTCATGAATTAATTATCCAAGACTGAAATTCTTTAAAATAGTTAATATGAGGAGGAATAAGATGCATCACTTCAGTCTTGTTTTGTCATGTTCACTATAGGTACAAAAAACTCTGCAGTAAAGCAGGCCTTGTGTGAGCTCTTCTGGTAAACTGGAATTTTGTAATGAAGATGGAACTGAAAAATCACCATTTTTTTTGAGGATAAGTATCTAACAAGATATTGAAAGCGGAGATTGCACAAGCAATCCCAAATTTTCCTTGAATATGTCAATGACATCTTCCTTATACAATTGATCAGCCGACAAGGAGAGGTGTCATGCTGGACCTTGTGCTCACCTATAGGGAGGAGCTGGTGATGCTCCAATGCAGCCTTTGCTGCAGTGACCACCAAATGGTAGAGCTTGAGATCCTTATGGTCGTGAGGAGGTCATGCAGCAAGCTCACTGCCCTGGACTTCAGGAGAACAAACTTTGGCTTCTTCAAGGACCTACTTGGTAAAGTCTCACAGGAAAAAGCCCTGCAGGGCAGAGAGGCCCAAGAATGCTGGCTGGTATTCAAGGATCTCCTCCTCCAAGCTCAGGAACAATGCAGGCCAAAAAGAAGGAAATCAGGCAAAAATGACAGGAGGCCCCCATGGATGGATAAGGGGCTGCTGAGCCTCAGAATGAAAAAAGAAACTTTCAGAAGGTGGAGACCGCCTAGTCTTCCAGACTCCTTCCAGTATCAGAAGAGGCCTACAGAAAAGCTGGAGAGGGACTCTTCATCAGGAACTGTGGTGACAGGACAAGGAGTAATGCATACAAACTGAAAGAGGGGAAATTTAGGCTGGATATCAGGAAGAAATTCTTTACTGCGAGAGTGGCGAGGCATTGGAAGAGGTGGCCCAAGGAAGTTGAGGATATCCCAACTCTAGCAGTGTTTAAGGCCAGGTTGGATAAGGCCTTGAGCAATGTCGTTTAGTGGAAGGTGTCCCTGCCCGTGGTGGGGGGGATTGGAGCTAAAAAGTTCTCAAGGTCCCTTCAAACCCTTAACATTCCATGATTCTATGATTCTATGGTTCTATGATTCTATGGCTTTTACTACTATTTTCTCTTGGCCTTGAGCATGCTATCTATGCCAATCTGTGTGCATGAAGATGGAAACAAGAGAACATCTTCAGATCCAGTAAAAGAGAATTGTGGCTTCTCAGAAAATGCCAACCTAGTATCAGTGTGTGGCAAAGGACACGAGGAAAATAAACTACCTATCTGACTTTTCTTTCATATGTTTTGAAAAGCAAGGAGCAATTTGTTAAGAAATATTTTAAATGGCTATGCAAATGAATAGCTATATACCTAATAACTATATGTGTATAACTGTGTATTGAATAGCTAGATAAGGAAGCCAGCAGAATTCAGAAAAATGTTATTAGAACAGGTGCTGGAGACTACAGCTCTTCCTACAGTCAGTGTAGACCAGAAAATATTAAGGATCTTATCAATGTAGAATAACAATTCTCAATCTTCTTTTTGGAGAATTTTTCTTCATAATTTAGGTCCCTCTTCCCACACGTGCACGTAGTCACTTTCTCTAGTCAAGCCCGATACTCTAAATTTCAAACTCTCATCTTTCAGCTTTCATAAAATGTAACAATTTGTCCTCTCAAATCCTTCCCATGTCCACAAGTCACCGTGAAAAAACTGGGAGAGGGAACAGCAAAAAAATCAGAAATGTCATAAGCATGAAGAACAGCAGCCAGGAGGGATTTCTGGGGCCTGATCTCATCTCTGATGTTACGTGCACTTACTACGTGAACTGTGCAATGCCCTTGGGATGCTCCGAGTGGGACCACCAAAGAGAGAGTAGCCCTGGAGCCAGCAGAAAAGGCAGCAGAGACAGGACTGTGTATGAGGAAAGCTTTCATTCTCAGCTTTTTGTTTTGGCCTTCACTAGCTGAGGACATGTGCAGAACACTGCTTATCCTAAAGTGATAAATGTGTCAGTATAAAACAAAACTCTGGCAAGTACAGAGCTTCTTGTCTGTTTGATTTACTTCTCGTTGCTGCCTTTCTCTGTGTGAATCAGGAGAACAAACAAGAAAACAAGAACCCTAAATGTTTGAAAAGACATTTGCTGCAGCAGAAGTAAACATAAAGAGTAACAGGAAGATTTCCTATTCTGAAAAAAATTGCCCACTTCTTAAACAAAGTCACAGAAATAGGAATCCAGTTATTACTTAGATGAGGCAGTTAGAAGCTGGAGAAGCTCAAGACAAAATAGCTATTCATTTTAGTTACTGTTTGGGAGGGAGACACGCAGCTCTGGAATTGACATTAATGAGATTAGGAAAAGCTCTGCTTTACATGCAAATTATATAGTTGGTGCATGGATTTATGTCTCACTGTTTTTTAAAACTCTCAATTTAGAAAAGGACTATCTTTTTAAAAATTGTTGCATTACTGAATTATTTGCAATTTATTCCTTGTTACAAGAAAAAGCTGTTGGACTTGGTTTGGACTTGTTCCTAGTTTTACTTGACTTTTTTACATGTTTTGTGTTTCATATTCTCTCCTCGTTACTGGCTCTTTGTCTTGCAGACAAGACACTATACTAAGCTGGTACGCCATTCCATCCTTTTGTATAAAGCACGATAATATGACTTAGGTAAAAAGGCTGAAAAAACCTCACTTAGTTTCCTGTGGTCCTGGTCTGTGAAGGTTATGTTATTTTGGCTTTGGTGGAATATCATGGTTATGCTATACATTGTTACAATTTGCGTACTAAAATTAGATTTTTGCTATATGTTTCTGGAATCAAATTTTGGGTGGCCACATGGCATTGAACAAACTCCTTAACTTTTCAGTGAAAAGATTCTTGGTTTTATTTATTTGCATTAAGACTCGCACAAATTAGTATTTTATTCATCTCACTGTGTATCATTCTAGATAAAAGGTAATATCTGGGAAAATAAAATGTCTGAGCATGACAATTATTATTAAATCAGTATAGATCCTCTATCTTGAGTCACTTTTTTTCAGTCCCTTCTGTTTCTGCTCTTTTCCATCACTTGCATATTAATTTTCCTTACTGATGGCACTAAATTTACTCCTGGAAAGTTATTTCAACGCACCCTAAAATGATGGCAGCAAAATATGGTTCTAAACACACTTGTGTTACCTTTCTGAGACTTGTGTTACCTGAGAGAGTTAAGACATGAGGAAAGGGTCTTGATAAAAAGGACAATCTCTACTGAGAATTTGAAGGAATACAGTGAAATTTAATGCTATCAGCATAAATAGCATACTCTACTCACTCTCTCCTTTCATGTGAATTTAAAAATCCTTCTTCCCTAGTACTTGCTAAAGGCAATTATGCAAGAGCAAAACCACACAATGCTACTGCTGAAAACTGCCAGTAGATTCTGAAGTGTTTCAAACAACGATTTATTAGATTGCCTATGCACATATAAATTATAATAACAGAGGACAGCAGGCTGATGAGAATAATCAAAAAGCTTCGTGGGCAATGCACCTAATAAAACACCATCATAAGTTAATATTTCAGAGATAGTCTGCAGTCTATACTTATGTTTGAGAAAATGCCTGCTTTCTTTTATTTCTCAATATTCCGTGAAGTATTAGCTACAAGCTAATAGTACAAGTGAAAAAAATATCAGGGGTTTTCATGATAATAGGAGGATTTCATTTAAACTTCTAAATATATTTCGGCTGTTTGAATTAAAATCTATGAGGTTTGAGCTGACCCTTTCCCCACCTTTGTAACTACAAAGAATTATACTTTACCTGTGAGCAAAAGTGGATTGTATTCCATGAAATGCTCTGGATTTACATTTTGTACACTGTCATAGGAGGCAGAACCCTGTAAACAAGATCTGAACATTAAGTTATAAGCCACAGTTTCTTCCCCTTTTACATTAACACAGATCTGAATAACTTTGATTTGAGTGCAGGGTGTTTATTCTTGGTCCAAGTTAATGCATCTGAAAACAAACCTTTGACTTAATACAGCTATTTTTTTAACTACAGGGTTGATATTGTATAATTTGGGCACATAATTTCAAGGTATGTGTTGCAGATGATGCAGAAAACACAGGTGACTTGCTTTTCCTGGTAGGAATTGAGTCCTTGGAAACTGCGAATACTTCTTTGTGGTAAGTCTAGTTTCATGCATACTATCTTACTAATTAGCAGCAATAATTAGAAAGTATTGGAATATTTGCATTAAAACCTGGCTTCTCCCCACAGCTAGACAAAGTTTCTAGAATGAAAAAACCACACCATGACCACATGTGTCAGTTAGGTCATGAAATTTAGTTCTTTACAGACTTAATTTCAAAGTACTGATGATTCTGCCTGTGTTATATAGAGGCTGCTAGCACAAAATCAAATTTCTTAGCTTCTTTTAAACTCAGATAAAAAGTAATTCTCATTATTTTCTTTCAACTTGACCTTCTTAGTCTGATCGAATTTTAATCTTCTACAATGCTGCCCTCGAAAACGAACAGGTGTTTTCCCCTTTCTGTTCTTAATCACAGTATTCCATGTTAGAGGACACACAGAATAAACTTCTTTTAAGTGTGTGACTGAATTCAAGATCAGGTTTTAAAGAAAGAACTGTTGATACTTCAGCTTTAAAAGCAATGCAGACATTCAGTTTCAGTGCTGGATCATGAACAATCCCTGCTAAAACCCACAGGGACTGACAAGCTCTGCAGGTGCCTGAGGCTTCCAAAACACACAAAGTTCTGCTTCTGCACGTGTCCAAACATCTGAGTTACAACAGTGCTGAGCAGCCAAGAGAAACTGCTGAAGTTATATTTATCTACATGAAATCCTGAATCATTTAATAGAAATATATTCAGAGTGTCAAATTACTGAGACACCAGAGTGTTTTCTTCTGAGCAAAGACACTGTACATAGAATGTGTGTAAGGTACTGAAGCGCATGAAAGACAATAAGTGATATAAATATTTGAAAAATTGTTGAGAATATCTCAAGGAAGGTATGTTCATATATGTGCATGTGTTTTCTGCTAAAATAAGAAGGCAGCAAATTTGAATTATGGCTATTTGATACATTAGTGTGATGTTTGTTGTTTGTTTCCTTGAAGATGCTCAGAAGGTTGAGGAACTGTTACATTTTCTTTCATCTATTAACAGATGATGGGTGCAAGACTGCTAAACTGTGATGTAGTGAAACAAACTCAAAATAAAATTAATTTTAGTGATGCACAGTTCAGTCACTGACAGAGTTAAACCAAAGAGATGGTCAAGACAATGGCCAGGATCAGAAGATCCATCCTCTTGTAAAACTGAGAAGGGAATTGTAGTAGAATAAGGAAAATAACAATATTCTTGGACCATCCAGCCTGTTGCTTTGCTTCCTTGCGCAGTTTCTATTATTTTATTCCTTCCACTTGTCTTTCCTGACATAATGATCAGTTTAAACAGAGAGGCAGTATAACATACAGAGTAAAGCAGAGAGGTCCATACCCTGCATATAGGGCTGCCTGCTGGTGATAGCAGTGTCTTGGGAAGTAGGAGGCTGTATGGTATGGCTGTGGCCAGGTGTTGACAGTGAGGAGCTACACGACTGGCCTCTGAGGGAAGAGGTTGGGTTTATCCCACGCTAACATAGGGGGATTCAGCTGGCTCCAAAGCACCCCACTACTGGACACAGCTGAGCTCCACAATCATATATGTGGTGCCTCTGGGAAAATATAGTGAAACAAGGGTAAAAATGTCAGAGAGAAAGAGAAATGAGGAGAAAAAAATAGGTGAGAAACAACCCTGAGAACAGCAAAGTCACTGATGGCGGGAGAGATCCTGCTGCAGACACAAGGGCAGATAGTGCCCTGCAGCCCATGGAGCCACTACACTGGAGCAGGGGAAAAGTGTGAGGAGAAAGCAGCAGCAGAGAGGAGCTATTATGAACTGGCCACAGGCCCCATTCCTTATCCCTCTGCACCCTTTTTTCAGGGGAAGCAGCGGAGTTGGGAATGAAGGAATGAAGTTGAGCCTGTGAAGAGGAGTGGAAGTAGAAGGAAGGTGTTTTTTAATTTGTGCCTTAATTTCCCACCATCCAGATCTATTTTAATTGGTAAAAAATTAAATTACCTCCATCCCAGTTGAGTCTGTTTTACCAAAGATGGCAGTTAAGATGGCATGCCTTAAGCCCTGCAAAAAATATGTGTATCTGTAAAGATAAATTCATCATTTACCCAGATTTAGACTTCTACTTTCCATTTACATGTCACTTAAATAGTGTGCTGAATGTTGCTCCTCCAGCACTGCAAGGTCCCAATTCTCCTGCAAAAGTTGATTACAAGAGTGCCGTGCTGCATCAAGCATGGCAGGGGATGTGTAAGAAGAGCTGCAGCTTCTTGGTGGTCTCAGGCACACTGTTCCCTAATACCAAGCTTCCTGTGGGCCATAGCTCTGGCTGCTACCTTCCCCTGCCCTCTCCCTCCTGCACTGCTGCTACAGGAGCTCTGCTGCCTTTACTCCAGTTGTCTGTTTGCAAGATAAGTGCCACAAAGCAGTGAAATGGTTTTCAAATGTGTTCTTTCAAATCCGCTAGCTAAGTCCGTAACCTGCCTTTTTCCAGAATGGGCTGGAACTAATACAGTGTCTGAACTACATGGTGATTTTCTACAGTAAAAAACCTGGACAAGAGCCAGACACTTTATTGTTTATCCCATGCCTTGCTTTCATGGGTAAAATAGCTGAGGACTGTTCTCTGCAGATCTGATGCATCTGACAATAAAAAAAGTCTTTGCTGTTTTTCTCTCCCTCTCAGAGAGATCACTTAATGTGTAGTGATGCCTTGCAGTTCAAAATACTAATTGATACAAACTAGGTTCTGTAATTAAAACAGAAAGTTTGAATTGTCCTGAGGGTTGGTTTTTTTCTTCGGTGAAAAGAAGTAGCTGAGACAGCTGGAGAAGAAGCAAAAATGATTAGCCTTATCCAGCTATTTAAATGATTTTTGATTACTAACTGCAGGCCTTCGTCTATTAGCATTGTAGAAGTGGTGTTTCTATTTTAACTGCATAGATAGTGAAAAGAAGCAATAAACCTTTGTTCACTAAGTATCACCTCTGTACTCTAAGTGAAAGCATCTTATCCATAGTACTGACAGTGCGGGTGATGTAATTCTACACAAGACTATTTGAGGACCCCAAAGGTAAAAACGGCATTGTAGTCTTGCAATTTCAGAACTACTAATGAATGGCTGAACCTACTTCAAAAATGGTTTCTTTTTATTATTAGAGCACTCAGGCTGATTTCATGCGTATCTGACTGAGAATTGTTCTGGCTCTAAAATCATTATGGTGCTGTCCAAGAGATACTGGACTGATGGCTACTAAAAAGAGCAGAAATTAAGTTCCACCTAAATAGTCATCATTGAGGAGATACTGAAAGCACCTGGCTTGTAATGATTTTACCAGCTCGTTCTTATTCTAGCAAATATGATGACTCTTGTTGTTTTTTCATACTCAGTAACAAATTCATAGCCACGTGCTGTTTCATGTGGATATGGCTCCTAGTCTAGAAGGAGAATACAAAAGATCTTATTCTGGTAGAAAGTGTAATTGTATTCTTTCTGAGCTGCAGCAACAAAGAGAACAAGAGTCAGCTCCACTTTTCCTGGAGCAGCAAGGAACACCAGCCAGATGTGCACTTTTGAGGGAGGTATAGCATATGTCCATATGTCACATGTGGACAGATGTTACTTCAAGCACAAAACCACTGGTTCAATCACAGCTCTTGGATGTTTAGCACTTCAGAAAATCAGGCAACTTATTTTGCTGCTCAACCAAGACTTTTGAAACCTAATGTTGTCACTTATTTGTTCATTCTTCATTCTTCAGCTTGATCGGAGTGATCAAGCACATGAGGTTTTTACACAAAAATGTGTAAGTAAATTCAGAAACATTATTTTAATCCATTTTGTAACCACTTCCTTCTGAGAGGCAGATTCTTGCGTCAGTCTGTGTTCTCTGTGGTATGATGGATAAGGTACTCCCACACTGAATCACAATGACTGGAAGAAACAGAAAAAATTTCCCTTGGGAGAGACAGTCTATCCAAAAGTCAAACCTGAGGAAACAGTCTAGCTAGCTTCCCTGATATCAAAAGAGATCAGATTATAGTTGAATTATGAAAAACGTGTATTTCTACTTTGACAGACTGAAAGGTTTCAAAGTCACTTGTTCCACCTACCATATAAAAACCATCTTTTTTTGCAGCTTTACCAAAAATACTATTTCTTTGTGGAAATTTTCCTTTGTGGAGAAAATGTATTTTCTGTTGACACAAAAGATTATATATCAGAGGTTTTATTTTTCAACTAGAAAACAGATATCTGCATATACATTTTTTAACTATATATATGTTATATTCTATGTCTACACATAGAGATCTTGAAGTTGTTCATGAGAACATTAACCTTTGGACCCTATATTTCTTCTGATGGAACATGCTATCTCTCAGTACAATTGATAGAGAAAGTCGGGTACCTTTGTGAGGTGATTTTGATTTTGTAGAATCATTGATCCATGGAGTCACTAAGGTCAGAAAGAATCTCAAAAGTCCCTGAGTCCAACCTTTGACCAAACATCACCGTATCAACTAAAGCATAGCACTACGTGGCATATTGAGTAATTTCTTGAATACTTCTACGGATGCTGAATCCACCACCTCCCTGGGCAGTCTGTTCCAATGCCTGGCAACCTTTCTGTGAAGAAATTCTTCATGATGTCCAACCTGTACCTCCATTGACACAGCTTGAGCCCAGCTTTATCCTGTCACTGGCTGCCCAGGAGAAGAGACCAACCTTGGGCACACCCTCCTTTCAGGCACTTGTAGAGAATGGTAAGGTCTCTTCCTAGCCTCCTTTTTTCCAGGTTAAACACCCCAGGCTCTCTCAGCTGCTCCTCACAGGACTTGCTCTCTAAACCCTTCATCACCTCCTTGCTCTTCTCTGAACTCCAGCATCTCACTATCTTTGTTTGAGTGAGGGACCCAAAACTGGACGCAGCACTCAAGGTGTGGCCTCACCAGTGCCCAGTACAGGTGGACAATCCCTGCCCTGGCCCTGCTGGCCACACTGTTGCTGATCCAGGCTAGGATGCCATTGGCCTTCTTGGCCACCTGGGCACTGATGGCTCATGGTCAGCTGCTGTCACCAGCTCCCCCAGGTCCTTTCCAGCCCCTCTGTCCCAGCCTGTGGTGCTGCCTGGGGTTGTTGTGACCCAAGAACAGGATCCAGCACCTGGCCTTGTTGAACCTCCCACCACTGGCCTCAGCCCATCAATCCAGCCTGCCCAGATCCCTCTGTGCAGAGCCTTCCTGCTCTTCAGCAGATCAACACTCCTGCAAACAGGATTGGGCCTAATACTGAGCCTTGGGGAACCAAACTTTTGACCGGCCACTGTCTGGATGTAACCCCACTCACCACCACTCTCTGGGCCTGGCCATCCAGCCAGTTTTTAACCCAGGAGAATGCTGTGGGAAACAGTGTCAAAGGCTTCACTAAAGTGCTTGTAGACCACATTCACAGCCTTTCACTCATCCACTAGGTGGGTCACCTACTCATAGAAGAAGACCAGGTTACAAAGGCAGGATCTGCCTTTCCCATTCCCATGATATCTGGGTCTGATTCCCTGGTTGTCTGTGTGTGCCCTGTGATTTCATTCAAGATAATCGGGTCTCTAACCTTCTCAGGCACTGAGACTGACAGGCCTGATGCTCTTCTATTTTGGGTGACTTAAGTTTCTCTTGAGTTGACTATCTCTTCCCATTGCCTCCAAAGGACTTACACTTGGTCATAGTGCATCCAAACCTAGCTGGAACAAGCCCACATCCATATCCAATTAATTTTTCCCCATTTTTTCAGTTCTCCACCTCAGGAAAAGAATAAAACCTGTTATCTTCTCTTAAGACATACAACTCATCCTGGTTCAGAGGATACATACACTAAGGATTTCAAAATTTCCAGTACAGGAGGTTTGTGATTTCAGTTTTCCTTCATAATGTTCAGAATTAGAATGAACTTTAGCTATAATTAGATTGCCATAGATATGTTTAGATAATTTTCTGAAAGCTGATTGACCAAAACCTTGGATGGTGTCACAGATTGGCTTTTAATACAGAACACTTTATGAGTGGTTCTTCACTTTTAAAGAGCTTTATTAAAATACATCTTTAACCAGATTCCCCTATTTAAAAAAAAATATATATATACCTGAAATAGTTTCGTTTTTTCTACTGACAGTTATTCTTCTGGGGGGCCGCAGGGCAGAAAAAATCTCTGACAGGAGCAGTATTTTCTTTGTTGAGGTAATCCTAACAGATTAATTTATTTGGCTGTGAAGGTTTTTCTTTTTAGAGCACTTTGAAAGCATAAGCAGAGCAAAGAATGCTTGAAAGTGCATGGAATTTGATTTACATTTTTAGAACAAAGAAACAAATGAAAATGTGACTATTGTCTTTATCTTCAGTGTTATTGTATGTGGTATCCTTCTATAATCTTCTCTTGTAATGATACTTAATAGCTGCCTTTGAGATATTAATGGAAATTGTCACAGGCAAGGGAGATATTACTGCATCTAATGAAGCAAAGGAGGACTGAAAGGAAAAAAAGAACAATAAGTAAAATCTGAACAAATAAAAGAATTTAGCTTATTTCTGAAATTTAACCCTTTACGTGGATAATTGTCACAAAATCAAGCTAAGAGAATACAGTTGTTATTTAACATATTAGTACACTCTTCATGAAAACTTACAGAGCAGTTACAGTACATAGATTTTGTATATATGAATTTAAGTGTATATGATTTGTCAGCCCTTAACACATCATTATAACAATACTGCTATAAAATACGTCCAATTTTTTATACACTATACTAAAAGAATTCTTTCTGACTGAAGATTATGCATGCTTCAAATAATTCATAGTTAGGAAGATAAATAAAACCATTTTATAAGGAAAAAGTATAATTTGGGTAGAAAGTACGACTCTTGTCAAAATACAAATGTGGGCATTATATTTAAACATGTATCCTACTATCTCTCCGCTCATCTAATGTCTAGAAAAATTACTATTGCATAACAAGCAATTGTCCTGGCCAGCTAAACATGAAGCATGTGAAAGGAAGCCGTAAAATATAAACTAATATCTTAATAAATATAATAATAAATTATAATATAATATATATAATATAAATTAATAATAAATATATTAGCATTTTGTCGCAAGTTTTCCACTGTTGTCATCTTTAGTAATGGAATGTTCTGTGAAAGACAAAAAATAACACCCAAATAGAAGCTATTCCACTTCACAACAACTTGTTCATTACTTTTTTGTCTGACCCAGAGAAATTTTTAAAACATTGTTTAGTTTTAGATAGACGTTTTATTTAAACTACATTTTAAAGTAAACCTACATATATTTAGTATCATTTAACTAAATATATTTAATTACAGAATAAAAAAATGAAAATTACCTTAAATCTGCATGAAGCTCTAAGTTTGTTGCAATTGGCTAGAATAATTACAATTAATGGAAAAATTCTTTGAATATATTGAATGTTTTGCACAGTAAAGTCATGTAATTAGTAAAAGATGTTGGCTTAATCCCTGAGAAAACCTTTATTAAAATGATTAATCTGGAAATGATAATAATTTCTGCAGAGAAATCTATGTTTGTCTATATTCAGTATTTGCAATTAAATGGTTCAGAAATGTATGGAAACTGAAAAAAGAACCAAATCCCAGAAAGCAAGGAAAACTGGGTTGGCATTTTTTGCTTTTTTGTATTTGATTTTTTGTCTGTGTGGGGTTATTTTTTGTTTAGTTTGGTTTGGTTTGGTTTGGTTTATTGTGTGTGGGGTTTTTTGTGTTCGCTTTAAGTTTGTTTATCTTTTACCTGTGGAATGATTATGGAACAATCAGATCTATTACATCTGGAACTTGAAATTACACTGATTACAAAAACTAGGTAGAACTTAATTAACACTGGTTCATTTTTTTAATATGAAAACAGACAAAGATCCTTACAAACCCAAACATGTTATGTACATAATGCATATGTAATGTTGTTTTATACATACAAAAATGTTATATCATTATTTTTATGTATTTTAATGGAATTTTAATTTTCATCCAACTGGAATTTTAAAATACCAGAATTCAAAAATCATTACTTAATCACTAAAAAAGGAAATTATCATGTGACTTTCTGACAAGAAAAAAGAATTTTCCTGAATTTTGTTTATGAAATTTGCTGCCTGTTCAAAGATATGTACATAGACATGATATCTTAATCTGGACTTAAAGAAATGCTAAACTTGTTCTAATGCTATAATTATGAGACTTATCAGCAGATAATATCAAGTAATAGAAAATATAAATCCAAAGAACAAAGGATCTGATATTATGTAATAAACAGGTATATATACCTGCTGCAGTTATATTTATACATACGAATATAATCAACTTTCAGAGGCAGATGAGAATGTGGTTGGTTAGGCATGAGTGGGAAGAGCAAAAGCTTAAGAAAGTAAAGCAAGATAAGAAAGATTAAAACAATATAATACATCTGTAGATTCTCAGATGATTAACTCAAAATGCTATTATTAAAATAATTAGCTAAAATCACTTTGATTTAAATATATGCTCAGCAATACAACTATTGGACTGCCTCTGAGCCTAGAGATGATCTAATATTGAAATGAATAAAATAGCAGTGCTCTTCCTTTTACAGGATATTCAATTGCTGATAGATTCTCAGACAAAAGCAGAGTTTGGCCATTCACATGCAGTGCTCTTAGATAAATTGTGCCATGTGTTGCTGTACAGAAGCCTGAGATTTCTACGAAATCTTAAGGGATATGTGTAAAATGTGAGCAGGAAATCCTGTTGGAGCATCTATTATGCCTAGAATTTTCATACACTAAATTTGAAAAAATGGAAATCCCAACTGCTTATAAACCAAATTATGAAAAAAATCCTAAGCAATCACAACGTTTGTGGCTACTTTAATGTTTTAATGTTTTTCCTGACTTTGAGTCAAGACATTCTCTGCAATTGTTCCCTAGACAAGGTTTTAAAAGCAACAAATTTTGAGAAACAAAGATACCCCGAGCAAACCTGTACTCAGATGATTCCTAAGGCATTCTAGTAAACATGAATTATAATTTTTACCTGAAATTTGTAGCAGGCTAACATTCTCTGTGTAAAGATGGTGACTTGTGAACTCAGCACTTGAAACCAATGTTCCATTTAAATCACCTGTGCTATCACAGAAGAAAGAAAAATATACATTTTCCAAGGCTTTGGGGGGAGGTATTTGTTGACTCTAAAATAAGTTACAGAACATTCCCTTCATTTCCAGACTGTTAATGCTTATCCACGGCTTAAGTAAGAATACTTACTTTTTCTCTTCAATTGTGAACATTACAAACAGAGATTAGTGGCCTTTCACTTCAGAGCTGTCAGAGTTAAAGTGACACGAAGCTATTAACATTCTGTTGCAAGTGGCCAGAAGCTTCCTCTGAGATTCCTCTGTCTGTTGTGTTTCAGATTTTTTTCCCCTGCCTATCTAAAGATCACAAAACCCCTTAGTCTGCACTGTTTTCATGATGATCACCCACTCCCTTTTAACTTGAATCAGGCTCTGGCAGAGTATCTTCCAATTATTGGTGCTCCTTCGTAGCCGTAGATATTATACACTTCAGACAGTCAGATTATCCCATATAAACCAGTTTATGATGTTCCGTATGGACGACTTTGAATGCAGTAATTAGAAGGCATCAATCATTTCTATGAGATGACCAGTTATAAAAGGAAATGAGTATTAGTAATATAACACACTTGTTGGATTTATACTCCACTACCTCAAGAGCTCACCAAAAATACCTTATAAGTACATGTCTCTAAATATGAAACAAAATTCAAAAATTAGGAGAAAAGACAGACAGGAATCTCGAGAAAGATTAAGCAAAGATATGTATGCAGTGTTTATATTTTTGTTCTGTTTTTACGTCTTTGCTACTGTATGGTCTCCTAGCTGTTTATAAGATCCCTGAGAAATGAAGATATCTTTCAAACAGAGTTTTTTGGGACAGCTTGCAGAATCTCTGGATACGATTTAACCTGTCTGAAAATTTGATCATTTTGTAGTAAGCACAAACAGCTATTCACATATTATACAGACTTAGTGCAAATGGCCTCCAATGTGTGTTGAATGGAAGAAATCTTGCACTGTGTGAAATCTGACAGGGAGCATTTTCACTGCTGTGAAGATGTAAGGTGAAACTTTGGTTCACTGAATACACTGAATACACTGAAATTTTGATCACAACTTTAGGCAGCACCTCACAAAGTTTTATGAGTTGGATATTAAAGACCTCTCTCCTGTAGATAGAAACCTAAGGGCTCCTGTCCATTTGCACATCATTTCACACTCTTTTACTTCTTATTCCACTCAGATATTTTCACCTTTGAATAAGATTTCTTCTTCTTTACTTAAAATTTTATACCAAGTATATCAAGGTAGCTCTGTTTATTTAACTGCTCTCATAAGTGCTATTAAAGCCATGTTGTTTTTACTTGCAGTAGAGCTAAACTTTGTGCTTTTAAAAGGGATAAAAATTTTCAAAGAAACAGTAACTTCGTATATTGCTTCATACATAATATTACTATGAGAACATAGTGACATTTACAATAGCAGTCATTGTGAGAAAATAGAGGGAATACTTTTTTTTTTCTCTTAAAAACTAAATGGCTATTTTCAACTTGCAGAAGCAAAATTTCACAGCCCTTCATCATTCGGGAAATTGTGGTTTTGGTTGCTTAAAGGTACCAGATTTTAGTGACCTTGAGCTAAAATCCTTGACCTTATCAGCGCTTTGATTTTCCAGTATCTTCTGATGCTGGATATATCAGTAGACATTTTACTACTTTTAGCTTGCTTTTAAAAAAATAGACAAAGTCTGAACAACTTTTTTAAAACACAAACAAGCACACAATTGGAGTCTTGTCTTGAAAGTTTAAAACTCTTTAAATACAAAGAACTTGACTGTTAATGCGCAGAAATAGCAGTGATCATTTTCCATGCTTATCTGCACTTTTAAAAAAAGCTGGAATGAATTCAACTGAATTTAACACAGATAGACAAATCTATTCTAGCTAGTTAATTCATATAAACCTCGCAGAAGGTGTTATCACACTTTATAAATGAGGAGAGAGATATGGAGATGAAAGCTCAACATAAAAACTGAGATTAAAACTCAATCCCTATCATAAAAGACCCCACTAATGAATGGATTTGGATGCTGCAAGCTAATACCATGACCCATTTGCAAAATAAGAAATATATATACTTGTGATTAAAACAGGACTGTCAATAAGCAAGACAAGCAACTGTTTTGCCAAGGAATTTACAGAACTCTTCATTTTAAATAAAAGAGATCACAACTTTTTATATACACACAGAAACTACTTTTTTAATTTCGAACTATGTCTACAGTTTCACTGACATTGGGATAAAGTTTTAAAATTATTTGAAATTATTTAAAATACATTCTAAACTTAAAAACACTTTGAATAAAAATAAAGACCAAACCTCCCACAAACCTCTTGGGGTGGTTTAACAGAA
Organism: Rhagologus leucostigma; assembly: GCA_013397725.1. NCBI lineage: Eukaryota > Metazoa > Chordata > Aves > Passeriformes > Rhagologus > Rhagologus leucostigma. The sequence continues at coordinate 90,232 of VZTD01005735.1, forward strand.
GTAGAAGAGATACCCAGGTACATCAGAATATGATTCACATGAAACCTCAAGAGTGAGAAACAGAATGACATTCTCTCCTTCTCAAACTGTGAGGAAAGCAAGAAAAACAACAGCCCTCTCTGTAAATTATCATCTCTGATTACAGAAAAAAAAACAAGAAAGAGGAAAGCATGAAGCATGTTGCAGTGTAACGAGCACTACCTGAGAGCTGCACTTCCCCGCACATGGCCTCGTTCTGTACATACTGAAATCAGTAACAAGAGTTCTTCTTGACTTGAGTGGATTCAAGATTGAGTTTATTGGCACTGTGCCCAAGAGGCATCATTGAAACTGTAAGAGCAAGGCCAGAGACTCCAGTGGGAATCCATGCATTGACTGAAGCATGTCCTTAAGCAGAGATCTGAGTCCCATAAAGTCAACAGATTTAAATATGTACTTTAAACCGAGAACAAGCTTTGTTGAATCTTGGCCTTTGGCAATTATTTGAGACATCAAGTTTTACTTACTTTACAACTAAGCTGCTAAAACATTTTGGAAAAAAAAATAATGTCAGTGATAATTTTTATTGGCGTTTTTATATGAAAAGAATTCCTAAAAGTAATATTAATTAATAAAATGACAAGGTCATACTTAGTTTTATCATAGTAAGAATTTGTTCTTGTCATTGCTGGAAGCATAGCTGTATCAAGTAAATTTAAAAAAAATAAGAAGAAAGCAGGCTTGAATGAGATCTACGGATATAAACTGGCCTTGTTCATAAAGCTGTAGTTTTAGGGTTCCTTGTTCTGCCACAGATGAAGAGCATCCTCACAGGCACTTGCAGAAACCTGAAAAGCTGTCAACTTTGTTTTGCAGAAAATGGAGGGAAACAGGTTTCTTTAAATACGGATACTGCAATTATGAAAAATTTTCAGGAATTTTGGCACTTTAGAAATATCTAAAGTTAACTGGATTTGATAGACATTCAGGATCTTAGAAAACCAGAATATTTATCAAGATGAATTACAGTGATTCAAGAACTTCACTTTTAATACAAGTTTTAAAAGGATTTATACAGGCATATCTGTAGAGACAGGCAGATACATAGAGATGCAGATATACACCGCATAGCTATATAGAAATCTTCATTTTTAGATGGAGATATATAATTTTTAAAAATTTATTTTAGGTATAAATTAGAAAGAGATAACAGTCCTTACTTTGGTGCAACTGGTTGAGTTCTTCATTCTCAATTTACTAACTAGTACATTTATACTCTTGATCTTTTCACAATCACTTGTGAAATGAACTTCAGTTCCATTAATGTGTTTGATAACTGTGAAGACTGAAAAGTCAGTCTAATTTTACAAAATTTGTAGCTAAAAGAGATTGAACTAAACTTGATTATGAAATCACCCTCATTGTTATTTAAAAACTTATTCTTAATTAGGTTTTTGAGATGCATAAATATGGGTATAAATAATGAGGGTTTTTTTTTTAACTGGTTTAACAAATACTTTCCCAAAGTCCAGTGATTTCATAAAACACAAATTTTAGAGAAAATTATTTCTGGTCATTCTTTTTTAAAAATTACATGTATTTTAAGAATAATCTATGGAGTTTCTAGGAACAGGAGTTGCTTGTTAATGTGAAAGTGAGAGCATTTTATTTTTTATTTGTTTCAGAGTGTTCTTTCTTTGCTAAGTAAAGCTGCTTATTGTCCCCAAGAATGGGCATAATGATTTGCTTAAAAAGGAGTGTACACTAATCCCTTTTCCTACAATATCTTTAAGTAATTTATAAGTGCTTATTTCAAACTGAGGAGTTTGACAGTGCCCCTAGTGAATCTTGATATACATGCCTTACAATTCATACACAAATGATACTACATGAAATATTCATTAGGAATACTCTAAATTATGTACCAAACAACGAGGGTACTGTCATTGTCACACTTTTCGTCTGGTAAACATCCCAGTGGGCACAATGAATTCACTTATATCTCACAAAGAGTTTCCCAACATGTTTCAATTATTTATCTTACGGCTACAATCTTCCATGTGCACATTCATGTTTTTGTTTTTCAGGCTTTTCTGAAGCACACTCCCATATTCAATGCAGTAAAATACCTAAAACCTATAAAGAAAGGCATTAGCTTATACTTAACTAAAACGAAATACATTTTGAAGCGGTTTGTATGTTTAGACTGCTTTGATATCTGGTCACAGCATAAACAGAATAGACTTCAAGACAAAATTGTTAAGTGTTTTTAAAACCTCCAGAAGGTTTCCCCATTAATTTAAAGTGAAGCATACAAGTAAGACAATGCCAGAAAATGGATCTCTACCACATTTACAACAGGCAGACATCATATAATGATAAGAAGCAACAGGTCTGTCATGTGATGAGATGAATGGTGTCATTTGTAACTTCTTGAAAGGCAGATGAAGAGCACATGGTACTTACTTGACACATGATTCCAAATGACACTTATCACTTAAAATAAGTAGCTAGAATTCTGAGACATAATAGATCCATTTGGAAAGTGCACAGAACAATGCTAACTTCTTACAAATATTTAACTTCTTCTGACATGTCACATTTCATTATTTAATATATAAACTAGCATAAACTTGATTTTTTAAAGTAAATTTAATACAAACTTAAATTCTTCTACTCACACTTTTTAGTGTCTTAAGCTACCTTTAAAGCATGGATGGCTTGCAGATAGATTATAGAGGCACTGAACATCCTGTACAATAGAAGGGAGAAGGCCTGTAAGAACCAGCTTTTCCAATGCACATTTCTCTTAACCCAATATTATGGTTATACAAAAATAATGTGTAAGTAAGGACAGAAGGCCAGGTTTGAGCCTGCCTGGGCTGATGACAAATCTAAGGACAGAACACAGACTATGACACTGTAATACTAAAAAAGAAAATTCTGTTTTCATTCTCTGATTTACCAAGGGTTCCAGGGGAAGTGGTGGCTTAAATGGTCCCCCTCCCCAATTCGGTTAGGCACCCCTGCTACTGCTCCACAGCTGGCTGTCCTCACCATTGATACAGCTACAAGGATGCTGTGTAAGCACATCAGGATTTAAAAAAGAAACTTGTTTATTTTCAGTGAAGGAGAAGGACATGTCTAACCAGGGATATCTTTCCAGTGCAACACCATGAATAGATGTTCAGGCACCACAGCTGTGGTGAAAAAGCATAAAAATGAAGCAGCCAAAGACAGAGAAATGGGAGGTGGCTTTCACTGCCAAGCTTGCATGGAGACTGTCTGCAGAGTTTATGTAATTGCCCTTTTTCCCAAAGTTTTTTACTAGCAGCAGGAGCATCTGTTTGAAAGATGATAGATTTCTGGATTTTATTTAGTCACAGGTATTAATGTTAAATTTTGACAATTTTGGAGAAAACCATCTTTTTCAAATATTGAAAGTGATGAAAAATAAAACTTTCTCATATAATTTATCCTTCGATAGTTCCAAAAATACTGCAGGATATATTTTCTTTGATACATGAAAACATCCTCCATGTAAAAAGACCTTAATTCTTGTGTTTTTAAGTATATGATTATTATTTCTCCTTTTCTGGTTATGCTACAAGGAGAAAAAAATCTAATGTAAATTATATGTTTTTATTTTCTTTATTGCAACTAATAGTTCTCAAAACTCAGAACTAGTATAAAAAGTGATCCATTTAATTTTATCTCTCTTGCTAACTATTGGTTTAGTTTTAAAAGCACTAGCCACAAATAGAATACTACAGGTAGTTGTAGAAATATGTAATAAAAATGATATTAATAAAAAACCCTCAATCCAAAGTTTATAGAAGCTCTAGTTATCTTAGTCCATTTAATAAACCCTATAAAGAAATTATGTTAATATACCTGTGTGTCTATTAACCTTTTCTGATTTTTAGAGTTGGATGCTTAAATTTCCCTGAAGAGAATCACATATACAAACTTCTTAGCCACCTTTTGTGGACATTTCAAAGAATATATTTACAGAGAAAAAAACCTGAAAACTTTGAGTTTAGTGATATTGGCATTTTCTTTCCAAAAACTTTTCAAGCTGAATAAAATACATTTTTAGCAAGAAACACTCCTGACCTTCATGCAAATGGAGGACAGACCATATATAATTTGTTTCCAAGATACAGTTGAAAAAATATCATATTTTATTAACAGACTCTTTGTATTTGCAGATTTGCTCTTTCAAATATTACTTCTACCCTCCCTCTATATCCCCATAAAGAAGATGAGATGTCTCAAGAAGGTAAGTGTTATGTAAAAGGTTTTGTTGTCTCTTTCCGTACTTTTTTTTAAACTAATTACTCCTTCTCACAGCATCCTGGGCAAAGCACTTTGGCATTGTATGTTTGCTAGAAAGAAGGGGGAAAATATCCAACAAATATCAACACTTGCTCTTAAGTTTCAGGTGGAAATGCGCCTTTTTATGTAACACTTTACTGCTTAACACACTGTGGTTATTGACCAGCTTGTCTAAGTTTAAGGTTAAAGCTATGCTGTAACATGACACTTTTACTCTTATAAAACTATTTTCTAAATTATTGAAACCTGCAAAAATAAGACTGTAATGCAGATGATGTATGTTTTTCTTAGGTAAAACAATGTTAAGAATAAAATTGTGCGTGTGGTTTTTTTTAAAGGAAACAGCTAATTATTTAATGTTAGATTGGATTTGTGGGTATGTGCATGTAAAACTATTAACAAACCCTCTGCTCTAAAGTCCACTGACTTTCAGGAACTGATAAAGAATTCCGGGCTGTAACTATTTCTGTCACTGATTTCTTACTAAACTTTGTGGAAGCAACAGGCTGAGATGTAAGGACTTAAGTCATCATTTAGTCTGGTAGCTGATGCTTTTTCCCTGTGACAGAGGGGAGGTGGTCTACAGAGTTCATTTGTAGCCCTTAGAGGAGCTCTAAACAGTAGGTATGTGGGTAGCTTCTGGCTGGCCCTACTTTAATTTGGTGACAGTGTCACCTTAGGCAGTGCTTGCTGCCATTGATTTCTGCTCCCATTTCACCCCGTATTTCAGCAGGAAAAGTGTTTGTGAATTTGCACAGCAGATTGTTAGACTGGTGCAGTTTTGATTTTAAATCCCAACTCTGTAGTTTCCCAGTGGCCTTCTCCACAAACGCAGTGCAGCCACTGCCACTCAGAAGTACAGTTAGTCATGTTTCTCAGGGTAGCTGCTGAGTGATTAAAGCAGTTAAGAGCCAAATTTCAATTTTATTGGAAAGTGTCATACCACTAGCCCACAAAAAGTCTTCCAACTCTGTTAGTGGAGCACTTCTGAGTCCATCAGAGAACATGAGCTTAGAGAAGACAAGTAACTGATTTATTTTGAATACCCATTTCATGGAAGAGAATCCTGGAATGGTTTGGGTGGAAAGGAACCTTTATCTAGATTATTTACTTTCAACTTTCCATGCTATTGGTAGGAATGTCATTCATTAGATCAGGTTGCTCAGGGTCCCTTACAATCTGGGCTTGAACACTTCCAGGAACTGGGCATCCACAGGTTCTCTGGCCAACCTGTTCCAGTGCCTTACCAACCTCTGAGAAAAGAATTTCTCCCTAACATCTAACCTAAATATGTTCTCTTTCAGCTTAAAATCATTGCCCCTTCCCCTGTCACCATCTGCCTGCATAGAAAGTCCCTCTTCCTCTTTTTTCATAAGCTTCTTTAAGGTAGTGAAAACATGCAATGAGGTCTCCTTCCAGCCTTCTCTTTTCCAGGCTGGACAATCCCAACTCTCTTAGCCAGTCTTCATAGGAGAGATGCTCCAGGCCTTTGACCATCTTTGTGGCGCCTTCTCTGGATCTGCTGTAACAGATCCTTGTTTTATGTTCAGGACCCCAAGCTGGATGCAGCCCTCCAGGTCTCACAAGGGCAAGGAGTGCGGTAGAATCATCTCCCTCATCTTGTTGTCCACACCTCTTCTGAATGTGGTGCGCCTTCTAGGCTGTATGCACACATGGCTGGGTCATGTCGAACTTTTAATCCACAAGACCCCCAAGTCCTTCTTGTCAGGGCTTCTCTCAATGGCTTCTCACAGTCTGTTCTCATGTCTGGGATTTTCCCAACACATGCACAGCAACTTAGACTTGGTGAACTTCATGAGGTTCCATGAGTTCTCAAGTCTGTCTAGGATCATCTGGATGGCATTCCACCCTTCTTTTCTGTCAACTGCACAGCTTGGCTTTGTGTTATCTGCAAACTGGCTTAGGGTGCACTCATTCATGTGGTCTATGTCACTGAGGAATGATGATATTTAAGAACACTGTGCCCAACACAGAGTCCTGAGGGACACCACTCATCACCAGCTGCCATCCGAACATAAAGTCATTCACTACACTCTCTGGATGTGTACATCCAGCCCATTGCTTTTCCATTGAATACTCCATTCATCAAATCCATGACTCTCCAATTTGGAGATAAGGATATCACCTGGAACCATATCAAAGGCCTTATAGAAATCTAGGTAGATGGCATCAGTTGATCTTCCCTTGTCTCCCATTAGAAGACCACCAGACTGGTCAGGCACAATATGCCCCTAGTAAAGCAGTGCGGGCTGTCTTGGATCACCTTCTTGTCTTTTATATGCCTTAGCATGTCTTCTAGGAGGATCTGCTCTATGTTCTTCCCAAGTGAGGCCCACTGGTCCATAGTTCCCTTGATCTTCCATTCTCTCCTTTTTAAAAATAGGAGTAACATTTCCCTTTTCTCAGCCACCTTCACCTGACCACCATGACTTTTCAAACATGGTAGAGAGTGGCTTGGCAACATCAGCCGGTTGTCTCAGGAATACATGTCCTCCAATCCCGTGGACTTATGGCTATTCAGTTTCATCAGCTGATCCTGAAACTGCTGCTTGCTTACAGTGGGAAGGACTTGACTCCCCCCACACCCACCCAGACATCTGGGGACTTGACAGCTGTGGAAAGTCTGATGGCCAGTGAAGACTGAGGTGAAGAACTCACTGAGAACCTCAGCCTCCTCTATATCCATCACCCCTGCTTATTAAGGGAATACACTCTCCTTGGCCTTTCTTTTCTGACTATAAACTTATAGAATCCCTTCTTGTTCATGTCCCTTTCCAAGTAATAGTCCAGCTTTGCCTTGGCTTTCCTGACCTAATCCTTACACATTCAAACCTTATACCTCTACTCCCAAGGTAACCTCTCCTTGCTTCCACTGCCTGCTCATTCCTTTCTTCTCACTTTGAGGAGCAGATCTTTGCTCAGCCAATAGGCTCATGCCTATTTCTAACCTGCCTTGCTCAAAATCCTACATGTTCCTCCACACCTCAACATTTTCATATGACCATATTTTGTAAATTAAAATTTATTTTATTTTGTTTTATTTTATTTTTGGAACAATGAAGTTTAAGAAGTATGAAAATATCTACAATCAAAAGTTCAAGGAGAAAGGATCTACTGCTTTCACACATCCTTAGGCCCAGTCTTGCACTTTGTACTTGAATGAAATTCCCCATCACATAGGACAAAACTCTCTAATGTCAACAAAGTTAACCCGCTTGACATCTTTTCAGACAAAATGTCTGGCTTCTCAAAAATCAACCGATTTCAGTTCTTAAACAAAACAACTGCTTCCTTCACCTGATTTCAAGAGGAACTTTGCCAGCTAAAAACCTGCACAAGTGGCCCCATTGTGTCTACCCACCCTTGAATGATTGCTTCTTAGCAGTTTCTCTTAAGAAAACTGTGCATAATCAAAGTTAGACAATGGGAAAAACAATGAATATGAATGACTCTTGGATCTCTGAGAGCCTTTGTTATGCTGCCACCAATATATACAAGAAAGGAGCTATATATGGGACCATATGAGGTGATCAAAACATTAACCAGACATTGTAACCATTTTTTAATATTCTCAGACCCGAGTGTGTGTTTGAAAGAAATGTGCTACTTGGAGCAAAGCCATTTTTTAGTGTGCATGCCCTGTATCTTTGCTTACTCATGGCAGTGGTGGTGACAGAAGTGCTGACGCCAGTCCCAGAAACAGCACTACAAATACCTCCCTCTCCCTTCCTTGCATTCAAAACTAATCCAGAGACCTGCGAAAGAGAGATGTGTAATTTTACAGCAGCTTGCTTGTCCAGAAACTAGTACTGAAATGCATAATTTTATGGTTAGCTTTCCTAAAAGTACACTTTAAATGATAATTAAATCATAAATATTTGACGGCCTGGTTGCGATACTATTCTTCACCATGACAGACGGTGCAGCCGAGGCTGAGTGTGCCCTGCTCCTGAGTGGCATGGCTGTGCCTAGGCTCTCCCAGGAGGGTCCCCCGCTGGCTAAGGGCTTGCAGTCCCTTGTTGTGCCCCTCTGGGGTGCCTCGCTTTTCTTGAGCTCTCCGAGTCTGCCATGAACCAGGCTGTGAACTCTATCACCCTGGCTGTGCTGCAGATCTACCTGCTCCCAGATGCCTCAGGCAACTTGACATTTAAACCCACATATGGCCAAGTGTACTGCCCATCTCAGAGCTGTGTGCGTCACGGCTTCCATTGGGAGAATCATTGTTATTCATGCATCTTAAACTCCTAGTTCCTATGAGCCATCTTATTTACAGGGTGATATTTGTTTATAGCCGTTTCATGAAGTATAATGCACTACAAAGCATAGTTGTGTTTGTATGTGTACGTCTGCCTGCCTGTGTACATATACAAATCAAAGTAATAAACCCATATCTGGTAAGTATGTGAGATTATTTTCAATCCATTAACTGAATCTGAAATACCTTTAAAAATAAATAACATTTTTCAGTAAGGAAAATTACTAAATGGGTAATTATTGGAGGCATACTATGCAGTGTACTTGGTGAGATCTGAGTTAGGTTTATTAAGAATGCCATTTGTTAGGCGCCCTTTATAAACACAGTATGCTTTAGTTGCTGACCTACTAATTGCTAGGTCATGTATCTAGTTGTTAGTCAGGGTGATTTTCTTTCAGATGATCTGTACAAAATAGCTGTTTGTAAGATCTAACAAGATCAAAAAAGCTTGTGAAATGACCTTAAATCAGAAAAAAACTGTATATCATCATGCCATGTGGGTACTTTGAGGTACCGCTTTCAAAAATAGGGCTAAATAAATAATTGAATGATACTACTACTGCAATTACTACTACTGATAATGATAATGATAATCAAGTTCAATGATAAAACTGATACACAGTTTACTGTGTATTAGTGACAGTCTCATCATTTATAAAGATTTTTTTGGTATAATTTGACAAGGATTAGGAGATAAATCCAAATGAGAAGTTTTTATTCTAGTATATCATAAAAACTACCTCTTACCGAAGTTTGAAGTATTGCCTGACAGTAGTCTCTGCATATAATGCAAAGAGAGTAAAGAACTTTTAAAACTGAAGTAACAATTTCATTTGTGAAATGTGTATTTAGTCCACTAAAAATTAAGCTCCCCATCACTGCAGTTGCAAAAATGAAGTACAATGTAAGCAGAATTCTCTCTAAATTACTATATATATGTTATACAAACACGGCAATTAAATACAGGGATAAATGACTACTGGCACTGTTGGTTGCATAGCCGGGTGCTAGTAAGCAGAAAATCCACAGACAAATCTGTCTTTTTTCCACCTGGCTCTGAATTGAAAGGACTGTGGAAAAGTGTGGTTGTGAGCAAATCTAGCCATTTTCATGACCTTAAGTGGCACAATCTCTGAGAACTCAGTATGTTGTTATGCCTCAATTTATTTTTCCTCATAGCCCTCTTATGATAATAAATTTTAGGAGGAGTAACTGGGCATGTTGGGGTATATTTAGTCTGTTGCAGTACATACAAGACACTTCTCTGAACTTTTTCAATCATGACAGAAGCCTGTGCCCCAGGCTAGGCAAGCCTCTCCACTTGGCACAAAGAAGTGCAGCATCTAAACACCATGGCAACCTTGCCTATTTCCCCTTTCTCACTCCTTCACAAACCCGCATCTTAGATCACATTCCATAGCCCTTTCTTGGAGTTTGGTGCAAAGTCGCTCTTTCTAACACTGTTAATGTAGGCAGAGAGAAACTGACAAAAAATAAAATATGGACTAGGGTAGAATAGTCAATTGATTCTTTAAAAAGAAAGCCAGGGAAAGGCAGAGGGCCACACGCTCAAAATATTAGCTTAAGCAGTTGAAATAAACTTTTCAGTCAAATTATTCAGATAAGTTGGAATTTATTGTAGTAGGACAACTTGCCATTGAATATAGACATGATTCAAACTTTCCTTTTATTTAGATCTTATTTTTAGTTTTCTGATCTAATTGTATCAATATGCCAGGTACACATGAAAAGCACCGCACTGATATCAGAATGAAAACATACCATTTTTTGGTGGGATCTCAAACTGACAATAGAGAAAATGTTGGTGCAAATGAAAGCATAAACAGAAAATTAATGTTGTTCAGGATCTTGTAGCTCATATGCTGTAAAATTAATTTATAAAGCCATTTCAGAAGAGACTTAAATATCAAGCCAAATAGAGTTCTAAAAGCTTCCACCTAATCCCTACCAGGGAAGCCAGAGAAGTTGGCATTTTACAACAGTCACTACATGGTATTATTGGCAGGAGTTCTACAAGCAACACATATTAGACTAATTACCATTAAACTATGTTAGTTTCTGTTGATTTCCTGGCTAAAAGTTCAGAAGATCTTACCTGTTTCCATGTGATGTGCTTGCCAGGTTTTACAGAATTCTCAGGACCTCGTAAGTAATATAACACCTTGTGTGATGTAATTTCAATACAGCAATTGTTTATCACAGAAATGATCCTCAGCCTGGCTCGGATCTAAGAAACATTTGTGAATGCCACTTTGCCCTTGCCCACCTGTTTTATGTTTCTCCTCCTCCCCTTATCTACCTTTTCCACACAACAAGACAATCCAAAGTGTGGGCCATTTAAGTGTCACCAGGTCTGCAAGGCTCGAAAAGCTCTGCCAGTTAACATAAAACAAAATCACTGTTGGTTCCATGGAATCGCATTTCTCCACCACAAAGAAAAATGAGAGGAGAGGAAAGGTAGCTTTAGAGTGGGGGTTTGAATGAGGACACTTTATGAATGTGAATGGAAACTCTACATTCTTTGTTATTTTAACAGGCTGTGTCTGTTCTCCTTGAAAGAAATTGTATAAGAGAAGATTGGATTAAGTAGTTTTTATTTTATTTCAATGCACTTGTGCACTTTTACAAAGATCAACTTACTTAGCCATGTAATAAACTCTTGTTTTACAATAGTAGTAGTGCATATTATACCACTGCAGGTATCTGTAAAGCAGGGAATCGGAGCAGGGAAACAAAACACTGATTCTTTGGTGAATGAAGCATATATCATTACCTTCAGTCAGTATGTCAGATATAACTTGAACCTTTGCAAGCCAGTCTGAACAATGTCCAGGTGCCAGTTAACCAGCTTTGAGCAATTGTACCTATTCAGATCACTACCTAATTCTTTGCAATTAAACACTTGATAGGCTGGTGTTTATGATAAAAATCTTTACATTTTCTTAGAGCAAAAACTGTTTTCAGTCTGCCTAATGCATAACAAAGTCTTCCTTTTAGCAATCAAACACCTCTTCATTAGAGACATTCACAATTTTGCACAGGTATAATCTTCAGAAAAAAGCATAAATACTTTAAAAAGTATAAAAATCATCTATATTGTTACTAAATTGTGGAAAAATTATGTCTTGTAAAGAACTCATTTAATCTTTCACTGAATTCTGAAACCTTTATTAAGGCTTTTACTCTTTTAAAGTTTCCACTGTATTCCTTGTATTTCTGGCCTGAACTGGTTCCAGTAGAAACAGACTATTCAAAGTTATTGCTTTAAGTTGCAAATGAATTTTGCCAATGTGATGCATTAGCTATAGAGTTTAAGGAAAGAAGGTGGCCAAGAAACAGCATAGATGTCAGTACTATAAAGAGCTTAGAGATATAAGAAGACATTAGAAGGTATGAAAATAATTCTGGATAAAATATATATGTCTAACGAAAAAGAAATACGGCTTAGTAAGCCTTATCGATCTCCTGTTTTAGAAAGATGAACGGTGATTTCAAGTTTTCTATGTTATATATCCTTTTTCATGTCTTTTTTTTTCTTTTTTTTTCTGAGAATAATACTCTTCCCTTTGGAATTAGAAATATCTACAGGATTTCAACCCTTTCAAGTGAACGCTAAGAAGTGTCTAATACTGTTTAGTCATTACCTTTGACAAAACAGAAAACTTGAATTGAGTTTCACTAAAAATATTCTGAACCATCCACGAGAAGGTTATCATGCAATAAGTTGCTCATATACTTATCATACAAGAATTGATGAATAATAATGGGAAATTCCAGGAAGATATTTAAAGGACTGTTGTGATAGGCAAAATGATATTACTGTGAGCAGGAAAAGGAGAGAAAAGGAGGAAAAAGCTTACACTTAACAGGAAAAAACATTAAAGGAAGTTATTTGCTCTTCTAATAAATCTGAGTTCTTCAGTGGAAGATGAACATGCAGACATTGATTGGAAATACTTTATCTGAATCCTGGAAAAAAAGAATTTATAGGATCAAATAATATTAATAATGACAAATTTGGGGAGAAAGTAATTATTAGATGCTATTAGAAGAGGGATTCTCACTGCTGAGGTGTTCTAGAAAGATATGGTATCATATAATCTCATGAAAAATATATTTGGGAAAATTTCCCAGCATAATAATGGATATTTTGAGAAATTCACACACTATGGAGAAGTATATATTCTGGGTTCTATGGCTGAAGATGGATAAAATGCTTGTTCATGGGAAAGCACCAGACTTTATATGCTTACTTTCAGGAAGATGCAGCCCAAGAAAAACATTCATACGCATTTCTCCACCTTTCTGGGCATCTGCTGTAGCTCTGCCTCTTCACTCTTAATCTGATATATTTTGTCCAGAGTACCAAAGAGCACAAGCTGGTCAGAGAAGCCATTTATGGATTTCATAGAACTCAGTTTAGTTGCTAACAGACAAACCTTGCCACAGCAGGTTAATTCTAGGATAATTCATGTGTTATATTTGAATTTAGAAAATTTCCAAAGTTTTCCAATAAATTAAAAGATTTGAAAATATGAGAAAAAAATTTATAGATGCATACAACTAAAATGATATGTAATACATACAAGAATATTTTAAGGATGTGTTAGATTTATGGGTAGAAAAAACTGTCACAAAAATCATGACAAATTATTTAAAAAGTCATTGATGAATTAGAAGCTGTGAATGTATTTGATGCCATAAGAGGAGAAAGTAAAACTATTTCACCATCTAAAACTATAGCTAGTTTTTTATTTCTTACAAAAAATATTTTACATTGTGATGAGACTTAATTGAGAAAACATTCATAGATCATTTATAGAAGCAGTTAGGAATTATTTTTCGTATTACTTGCTACAATTTCTTGTCTTTTAGTTGTGTTTCCCTTTCTGTGTGTTCTGGGAACACATACTTTAGAATCATTTGCATATTCCTGTTAAGATATTCCTTGCCACAACAAGAGCCCAGGGTACTAATACTGGAATATTTTCCACCCCAGTTCTTACAGCATATAATTTATGTCACTTTAAAATTCTTGTTTTGTTAGTCTCACTTTCCGGTTTAGGGTACAGGCAAGAGTTTTTAAGGGTGTGTGTGAACAGTGCTATCCTGAACCTCTATTAATTTCAAGGCTGAATGTACCATGGAAGTTTCTATTTAATGCCTGATGTCATTGTCTCCACTTCTATGTTTCAAAATGATCTTAGATCTATTCTCATATATGAGCACACCAAAGAGAAATGTGTCTTATCACTGTTGAAAGATAAACTAATAAATTGAATAAATGTGCATAAAATGATCTGGCGGTAGAGGAAAAAAAGAGAAGGAGAAATAAGAGGAAAACTTTATTTTCTGTAGGAGCTAGTCTGGAAAGGTTCCATTTTTAAAAAGTGTCCTATATCTTCACAAAACATGTATTTAACTCTACTTAAATAAGTGCTGTCATTTATTTACACTTGCTGGAGTAAGTGGTTATGGCACCATGTAAATAAGGCTAATAAAATCAGCATAAGTAAGCTGAAGAGTTCTTTATTCAAAAAACTTAAGATATGCAAGTTTCTAAAGCCATTTCTAATGATACTCTACTGACAGATGATAACTTCTATTTATTTCTTGGTTCTCCAAGTTAGAACCATATGTGTAGCCAGAAGAGCAATCCCACCCTCCATCTCCTAATTTCTTCTATCAGTGTTCTGTAATTTAATTTAGTACAATTTTTTTTTAAAAGTAATTTTATCACGAAGAACTGCAACCAACTGCAGGCATTTCATCATATTGCAGCCTGTTCAGGTGACACTCAGCATCTGTGGAGCCTGGACAGACACTATGAGGAACAGGAAGTTGCAAAGTAAAAGGGCTTATTTCCGTCCTATGTCTGCTGGTTTTTGTGCCATTGATGTTAGAGAGTCTATTAAATGTGTGATTGCATCTGTTCAGAGTATTCAGCTCTGCCTGTGGTCCTCAAAGAGCTTGCTCAGACTCTAGTGTCTACTGGTTTGAACCTGGATTGTTTGCTGATTTGGCACATATGCAGTAGTAGTTTTTCTTGAATATGTGGTTCAGGATTAGGCCTAATATTAAGAATCTACGTAATGAACTGTCACAAAGAAATGCTGGCTTTGTCAAACTTGCACAGCTGTACTTTGCATCAGCCAAACAATAAAACAGTCCCTGTTGCCTGGTATTTATGTGCTGAGTGACGTCTGCCTGCCAATTATAGTGCTTGCAAAAACATATATGAGTGATGTGGTCATAAGTGGCTCCTGCAACTGTTTAACAGAGCAGCCTCATGAAAGAAAAATCACCATTCCTCATATATGCATTGATAATATTTTTTCTTCCTGAATCAAACTAGTATAGGGACATGTGATTAGTTTTTCAGACACAACTACTTGCTTCCAGTTTTTAGCATATACTCCCCAATCTCTAACCTTGTTGGTTTTAAGGAAAATAAGGCTAAAAAAGTTCAAAATTAAATTATCTCTTGCTGATTTCTGGATCAAATTGTTCATAAATACAGACGAGATTGGACTTTTCAGAGTTTTAGAAATTTACCCATATTTACGGCATGGGAATGAAGATGACATGGGAAGCAAGAGCACTTTCACTTTGTATTCCCCACAAGCCTTGCGACACGTGCTGTAAAAATCCTTTTTTACTGGTATATAGAAGTGCAAACTCTGAAATTCTGTACTGCATATAGTGTGATGCAGTTTGCTGAGTGACTTTAATCACTGAATATAAAAACTGTCATTTCACAGAGTAGAAAAAGACTGCAAGTTCAAGTAGGTTTCTTTCTCCTGTTTCATTTCACCTAAACTCAGAGATAAGCTCTGTACTCTGATGTTTTGCAGACTGTCAAGGAAGTCTTTCTCAAAAAATGTTTCAAAAACTAACATTAAAGACAACAAAAAAAATGCACTTTGTTTTGTTATTTCTAGTTTTCTGTTATCACTTGAATCTCTCTCTTGTACAGGTGCTTCATTGTGCACAGCTGTTTTTCAGGCTCTGGCAAGAACAGTTGCATAAAATAAAAATATTTGCTGGCCTTGCTTTAACAACAAGAGCTTTTACTTTTTTGTATTTATACCATGTACACAAAAGTCCACAGGTCCATACTGCCTCCATCACAGGAATCTGGCACAGGGAACTGCTGTCAACTAGCAGCCAAGCGTTTTATGTAGACTACTACTACTGGTAACAGTTTTCCTTGGCAGTGAATTTGTCTCCAGTCCAAAGTCTGCCACTTTCTTCCTTATATTGTGTCCATTAACCCCACCCTCAGACTCCCAGCTCTTCTCAATTAAGCATATATACCAACATAGAAAACTAAACTCCTTTCATTTGCAGCAGCTCAGCTCTGCCTAAAACTACTTCACTATTATTATTACTTGAAATAGAAAGTCGCCTCTGGCTGTAAGAGTATTCTGTCATTGTAGCTACTGAAAAAATATTTGAACATGAGCATCATTTGTCCAGATCAGCTCAGAATACCAGGCTCTCTGATCTGCATGAAAATAGGTGAGGGAAAAACAAATTAACAAATCCTTTTGGAATAAAAAAGTCTTCAAACCATCTTGATTCACTTTTGAGAATGAGAAGGAATAACCTGTTATGAGACTGCTTTCTCCCTGTGGTGTCAAACCTGAGACCTGGGCCCACTTGAAGTGTTGCCTCTACCCTGTGAAATCAAGCTGTGTAGATGTTTAGTGCAATTTTTGCAATACAGGAAGCATCTTTAAATTCTAAAAGTACGTCTCTTCTTTCTCTTTAAAATGTACAATGATTACTGCATATCTTTCCAAGTGCCCTCTGTTGCTAAAAGGCTATTTCTGTAAAATGGGGAGCATTGGTACAGTGGCATTCCTGCACACTGGGATAAACTCAACAAGATGCTCATCTCACGTGTAATTATTTTGCCAGGGATTATATGAGGCTGCATGACAATTCATATCAAGTACATATGAACGTCTTGCGATTCAGGAACATTCTGACGAAGAACATTAGGAAATGCAGAGTTGTAAAAATGAATGGTGAATGGCAATTAGTTTCTCTGTGCTAGTGAAGGATAACAAAACTCAGAAATCTAAGCTTATGTGTGAGCATGATTACCCTGGTTCCTGAAACCTGAGAGATTTATGATTTTCTGAAGCCAGCACTTCATACCAGAGCAGTTCCTCACGTACTTCAGGATGGGAAGAAAATAGTTGTCAGATATGCACCTTTTTTTCCCGATGCAAAAGAAGAAAAAGTGTCTCTTCTAACTCATCACAGACAAACCATCTTCAACAGATGTGCTTTGACCCTATACTCTGTTAGTTATTTGCTGCCCATACTTTTAAATTCACTGATTTTCCCAGCAACTTCTTCTTCAGGCAAAGCGCAGAGGGACCTTTAAACATCACATCTTTTGAGGCATCAGCTCTTGACATCACTTATGTCTACAGGACCAAAAGAAGCCAAACTGGAGAAGTACAAATCTGAATGAGAATTCTTTTTGAATAATCTGTTTAATTGTTTAAACTCACCTAGGCTTGGAATTTCAGTTTCTAGTTTCCATTTCCCGTAAGGGTTTGCTTCTCTATTATTTGTGACAATGAGGCACTACAGATTATGAGAAAAGATGAATCAATTTACAGCCCCATCTCAGATTTCCGCCCCTCTCAATTGGCTCATCCAATATTATTATGTATCAGGAAACTTTATGTGGGATTACAGATGTCATTAACTCTTATGATTCCATGGCAAATCTTTGCAAATCACAGAGAATCACATATGTACTTTGATAATATAACTCTGATAATATGATATATAAGCCAGTTCTTGGTAATTTAGTATATACTAGCATCCACAATGCAAATGAGTGACCTGACAGAGAAGACATATACGTACACGCAGTGTTATTTTCAAGGTCACTTGCAGAAGAGCACGCTAATTAACCATAATCATTTCACTATAGAGTTAAATATATATTTTACTTCAACTTTGAGTTTGTGAGATATTACCACCTATTCATACATTTATAGAATACATTCATGTGGGAAATTTCAACTCTAAAGCTTCCTTCTTCTGAATGATGAAATACAGACCCAGTATTTTGTTAGTGGAATTCGTTAATCCAGTTTCAAAAACGAACATTACTTTAAAATACATCTACACGGTAATTTATTCCTTAATGTAAACATAATGATTTCACAGGATTTTACTCATTGATTACAGTAATGTATTTCTTCCCATCAAAAATTAACATATATTTTAAATCCACATATATCTTAAATGCATATGTATCCAAACCTAAAAACAATGGAATTATGTAATTTTTTTCAATAAATGTTTACAAACTAAAGACTAAGATAACTGTTTTGTGTCTACAGAATCCAAACAATGCTAAAAGATTCTAAATTTAGAGACTGTGGACTGCAAACAAATGTCATGAAAGGTTTTCCTTATTGCACAACACAAATGGCCAAGAAAGTAAATTATTTTTCTACCCTCAAATCAGAAATGTTAGATAGGAATGAATATACAAAGCTGATTATTTTGTCTTTCACAACTTAAAATTAATGGTGATTAACAATAGCATTTTACAGCACAACTTACCCAAGAAAGCCAAAACAGCTTTCCTGTTTCAAATTTCTTTTACGTGGCTAAGAAGTAAACAACATTGCTTGAAATTCAGTAATTTCAACTGAAGAGAAACTTGACATTTAATTTTAACACGCTAGGAAGAAAAATCTGAATTTTTCAACATTAGGGAAAATTTCTAATAATGTTATTTGGTAATGTCAATGGGTTTTAATCTAGATAAAATGTCAGACATTAAAAAAATACTGAGAGATTTCATTAAAATTTGTTGCAACAATGAAAAAGCTAAATTTCCCTTTGTGGTGTTGCTGAAAGGTTTTGGACATCCTGGATTTCTGTTCTCTGTGCTGAGTCACATCCTTGGGGGTGGCTCTGTCTCCCCTATCATATTCATATGACCAGACTGCTACTCACTTGAAATTATGGAATAGAGGGATGTGTTCTGTGACATCTTTTTCTCTACCACTGTGTGGTAAAATGTAAAGAAAATGTAAGTTTTACTACTTATTAATCAGTTGATGGCTCTGTGCTTTACTGGAGGACAGGAAGTTATAAAAGATGGGCCACAGGTTGAAAAATATCCCAATATTTTAAAGGGCATAGGATTATAATTCAGGCTTTTAGGAATTAATTCACAAAATTTGGTGTGATATAATTAATGTGGTTGAATCTTTTGGTTTAATGTCTTGTTCAGTAAAGACTTAGATGATGGTATCTAACATCAATTTTAAGTAGCAAACAACATTTCTTGTACAGGAAGCATTAAAAATGTGTCACAAAAGAATATTTCCTATCTAGTAACCTTGACTGCAACATTAACTTGAGGAAGTAACTCAAAATCAAGTAATATCTTACAGCTTGCTTATCCTTCCTGCCCCAGAACAGATGCTCCACTCAAAATAATTTCTTTGGAGGAGTTGTATTGTATAAGCAGGTAATAATTCAAATATCCTTTAGCTAGAGGAGACCAAGGAAATGAGTCTCTGTCCCTGTTGCTAGGTAGATACTTCAGGTACGGGAAAATATTTGGCTCATGCTCCCAATGCTCCTTCTGCAACCTTGGTGAAACTGAATAAAATAATAAGATAAAGTAAAATAAATTAAAACCATGTAAAATAAAGAAAAAATAAAATAATAAAAATTAAACAACATGAAATCTAAAACATAAGCATCTTTCCTTATATTCCCAATAGCTGTCCTGCTGACTTAGGACAACTCATAGTGGGTTTGGGGCTGGAAGGGGTCTCGGGAAATCTCTAGAACAGCATCCTTCTTAAAGGAGGGGTGGTTAAGGAATCAAACCAGATTACTCAGGCTTTTATAGCATTCAGTGTGGCCTTTTTAGTCTGATCATCCGGTCTATATTTTGTTCACCTGGTTGTCACCAAGATGTATTCATCTTGGATAAAGAAAGTACTGTGGGAGAGGGATGAGAAAATAAGGAAATAATATGTCTCATGGTCTTGGTAAGTTCCCTAATCACAAAACTTCTGGATTTGGAGAAAATGTTGAGAACTGATAGCAGTTCTCAGATTTCAAAAGAAATTTCTTTCTTTTTGCTATATTTCCAAGTCATACTAGCGTAAGTTGTCCAAAACAACTCTGGAAATCTTGGATCCCTTCTTCAGGCTGTGAGGAAGGAGCCTATAACTCCTCTGCCGTGGCTAGGCTCCATATAGGCCAGGGTCTACCCTGCTCATTTTTTTCAAGTCTGTATCCGTGGGTGTCCGCAGGGACAGAGATGTTAGTGTCAGAGAAGCTAATGTCAAAATGCTTGTCAGCGACAGCCTAGAGTGCCTTTGGATTTATCTGTTTTCAAAGTGGCTCATTTGAGATCGTAAAATTCGATTCGCATAACATTCTTCCTATGGCACCAAACTGTGAGGAGAGGGCTTGCTCTTCGCTCATTGAATAACATTTTAGAATTTGAATAGTCTACAGGTGAAAGGAGGATGTAATCAGAGGGCTGCCTACAGAACGGAGATTTTCAGTCCATTTTAGTGGATGTGTTTTAATGGAAGATTTGTAGCTAAATGCTTATCAAGATGTTTAACTTTGGGCATTGATATTTAAAATAAATCTTCCAGGCCCAGAGCTGTAACCAAACTGAGCTATATACAATATTATCTCTTTGCTGAAGTGTTTCAACATGAAAAGGAATGGGTACATTTCTGCAGGAGGAATGAAGCTGTAGTCCGGTCTTCTTGCAAAGAGAGGAAGATTCATACTGGGAAAGTTACATTTAAGGAATTTCTAGTATTCAGCTGTCCATTTACAGCCATTTAATATGAATTTTCCACATGAAAATCTCAAAACTTTGATTAAGTAGGCTCTGGTTCATACACACTATGCATACGTGTTTTTTCCAGAAGCTGTTAAAAAATTCAGCAAAGAAATTGTGCCTTGGCTTTAAAGCCCAAAAGACTTGTAAAAAAGGCTCTCCCTTATTTTACATATAATGTAACATGTATATGTTACAGATATATATTACATTGGGTTATACATACATTCATGTTTCTAAATGAGGTAATTTGCATATTAAGCCTCATTAAATGTCAATGTTATTGTACTTCTTCAATGAACAAGCCAAAAACCGCCTAGATAATATTTATATTATTTATTCTAAACATAAGAGTCTCAGGAAAAGTGTTGTAACTACATAAAGAACTTCAGATCTGCCACAAACTCATAAGACTATGTGCAAATCACATAGAGTTTTGACATCTTAGTTATTTGTTACTGTTTTTGCAAAAATCTTTGCTTACTGTAATTCAGAGGAGCTCAGCTTTACGAATGAATATATTTTAATACAACTGTGATGGCAGTCATTGGCAAACAATCTGTTTTTCTAATAATGTCTTCACTTTCAAGTTTTTTGGTCTCAACTAATTTTTCAATTTTTGAGGTCTTTCTTTTTCACTAAGGATTTAGAAATGTTCAGTAACTGCTTTGTTTCAGAAGAGTACAACCTGAACATTTTATGTTTTTACATAAAGAAAAATCATAGAAAATATTTTGGGAAACCCATACATTTTATTGCTAAAATGACAAAATGCCTAGTTTTAACATTTTTTTTCCAGTAAAATATCATTTATTTTTAATGTTAAGGTCTTCTAGCATGTAACTGCCATCTGACTTGACCTTTTCTAGTAGAATTAGGCCTCTTTCACATCTAATTCAAAGAAAGAGTTGAAAACATTCCATTTCTAAAATGTAAAAATGGAATTTTTCATTCCAGGTGTTAGTAAGTGCTTTCTAATTTCTAATTTCTCTTAATTTCCATAATGTACAAGGAAACTGCCTGATTTTTGTGCAGCATTTTTGTTTCTATGGCATTTTATTTTCATAGGAAGAACTTTCATGACAATGTTGCTCTGACATTGGGTGCAAATCTTGTCTCCGGGCTGAAGAATCTGCAATTCTTTTCATGGTGAAAGCCAAGAGAATTTGGCATTCTTGGCTTTTTCAGGATTGCCTGCTATCAGTAGAACAGAGTACTACTTGAAAGGCTGGGCCTGGTTAAGGAACAGTCTTTATGAAATCACAATTTTTTTCCTCAGTAATGTACAGCTGAGTGCTAAAGAAGAGGCATGTCTCAAAATCTAGGAAAATTTTGATTTACTGTCAAATCTATGATAGGCACTAACAAAGCCTAAACTAAGAATTAGTTTGATAGGTTAAAAGACATGCTTGGTTATGGATGGAAGTGGAATTTCATTCAACTGAGAATGGAGAAACTTTAGTGTTATAGCATTCCAAACATTTTGTTTTATATACATAGGAATTCTGAAAAATAATGCATTGTGCTCTGCTGACATTTGCTAGGAAAGAGTTTGAAAGACAAGTTTATTTTCAGATGGACCTTTTCAAATTTGATAAACTTAAAGGATTCTGAGCTACTTTAAGTAATGGATTAAATAAATTATGAAGAAAAGGTGGGTACTTACAGACTGAAGGGGAATATATCTTTATAAGTTATGCTGTGTGATTTAGAGACCTTGAATAAGGTTATTAAAACTCTTTGGAAGTAAGTTTAAGAGCAATTAAAAATAAAAATTACATTTTGAGATTTATATAAGAGACTTTATTTTGGCAGATATTTAGTAACACCTGCTGTACTTAGAGCAGTTTCCATTAAAACTCTCTCTTTCCTCATCACATTCGTGAAGGTGCAAACTTTGGGGTTGAATCCTGTCTATCCTGATGCTTTTTCAATATCAATCATTTTTTTAATAATTACAAACTTTTCCCTCTCTTCCCTAAATGCCTACAGCAGGATAAAACAGCAACAATTTAGAGAAGGATTACAATTATTTTCATTAAATATGGCCCTACCAAAAAAAGGGGAAAATGACACTAATTAATTAATTTTTCATTCTTCCTTCTCAGTGTTCTGTAGTGTTTTGTCATTCATTATTCTGGTATTTTATTGTTTGCATTGTATTCTGTACCCCTTTTAACATATAACCTTCTTAAATTGTGGTTACTAAAGATGGACAGGTACAATCGAAGATGATTTAGCAGCATGAAGGTTAACCAACCAGCTCTTATGGTAACAACTGTGCTAAGGATCCATCAAAGGAATTTTTTTTAAAGTTGCATCACAGTATAGGCCAATATGAGGCTTTCGATCCGACTGCGTTGAAGAATCATTTCTTCTCAGTTTTTGGTAAGTATTTGAGTTTTCAACTGTAGTATCTTGCCTTTTTGTTACCTTGCATATTTTTTACGTTTCTCCACCCAGCTGAGATTTTCTGAATTTTAATATTGTCCAGTAAACTGCCTCTCTCTCTCTGTTCTTTTATTACATCTTTTAAATTGTTAATGAAAGTAATGATTACAGTCAGCCATTTGGCCATGTAGACCTCAGTGTGGCCTCACTCAGACCATTATTTTGACAGGTTCCTTCTCTGTTCTTTGAAATTAAATCTGGCATCCTAGAAGATAGTAATTTATAACACTAGGATAGTGCTGGTTAGTTGTTTACAAATTCTAGAGTAAACTTTATTTGACCTTACTAACTGATTATGCCTAGAAGAAACACTTTTTTTTTCTTTTTTTTCTCGTCTTTTCTCCTTTTTCTACTGTTCTTTCATGTAAAGTGCACTCAGGACACACTAGGCATTAAATATATAACTCACTTTAGACATATCTGTTTAATCTGATGTTTATTAACAAATATACAGAAGGAGGCAAAGTATCTTATCTAGACAAATTCTCAATGAAATATTATGTGAAATATAAATGCATCTAAATTTCCTTCATAATTCTCTTTGACCACTGTTTTTCTACAACCTTTTCTTACTGCAATTTTTGTTCTTTTTCACTTGCAAACCCTTTTACTTCTTTATAATTCTGATTTTATGAACATTTTCTGCTTACCATTCTCCAATAATTACTCTGGCTCTAAGTTTTATTCCCAGTGTTTTCGACTAGTCCATTTTGATTTTTAGATTCTGTTAATATAACCATGGTGATTTTTTAAATTTCAGATTCATATTGTTCTTGTATTTCAAAAAATTTCCTCACAGTTAATTTTTAATATAGATCCTTTCAGTAAGATGCCGTGTTTTACAGCCTGATTTCAATGAGATTTTGCGTACTGATTAACTGTATTTACTCAGGTTAATGATCTTCTCTTGCTTTTATGGTTTTTCTTTACTTTTTTTTTAAATTATGAACTTTATTCTTTACTTTCATCCATATTGCCTTCCGTCTTTCAATCGTTGTCAATGTCCTGTGTATAAGCTAGAACTGTATTTAAAGCAGCTGTTCATAAATACTCGAGAAACTGTTGCTTATATTCTTCCATTGCCTGTATGAAAGCTCATATACTGCAAATGTCATGAAGTTTGGAGTGAAGGTCTGGGGTCCTTGGCACAAAAACAACCTGGACATACCAGAGAGAGACCAGAAAAGGGCCAAACAGCAAAGTGACTGGAGGACCTTTCTGATGAGGAAAGACTGAGGGAGCTGGGACAGTTCACCCTGAAGAAGAGGAGGCTCAGGGCAGACCTCATTAATGTATATAAACACCTGAACGGAGGGTGCAAAAAGGATGGAACCAGGCTCAACAGTGGTGGCCACCATAAGGTGAGAGGCAAGATGCACAGAGAGAAAAACAGGAGATTCTTTCTGAAAATCAGGAAACATTTTTTTCCTGTGAGGGTGACAGGAACAGGTTACCCAGGAAGGTTGTAAATTCTTCATCCATGGAGACATTCAAATGCCATCTGGACACAGACCCAGCCAGCTGGCTCTAAGTGACCCTGCTTGAGCAGGGTAGCTGGACCAGATGAACTCTAGACATCCCTCCCAACCTCAATAATTTTCAGTTTAAAAAGCTCTATTTAAAAGCAGAATTTGAACACTGGAAGTATTTCTTAAGATCATACATAAGCAATGAGGCTAAAACAAAATGATGAACACTTTTTAATTTAGTGAGAATATTCAGTGTTGCACAATAAATGGTCTCAAATTTCTTGAGGAAAATTTAGAATGTGGTAGTGAAACTAAGCACTGCATATAATGCATGTACCCTAGGCGGTTAACCAAAGGTTTCATAGATAGAAAATTCTGGCATTTCTTTTTTCTCTGTAATTGGCACAACTACATTAGAATTTTTTTAACCTATATTTAATATGTAGCAGAATTTATATTGAAAGAAAAGGTTAACAAAGGGACATCAAAACCTTTAGATGACAGGAGAAAAGGAAGTAAAAGGGCAACAAAGGATAAGGCATAGAAAAGTCGGAAAGTGAAGCCTTTGGGAGTAATTTCATTGCACAGTACCCATTAATGCATGTAGTAAATTTCCAAGGTCAACAACAGAAGTTAGCACAAACAGTTTCATAAAGGAGCTAAGCAAGAAGTTCCAGGGAGACAATGCTGTCATTTTTGCTCGGAAAGGCAAAGGACAGTTCAGGATATTTTTTTGTGTTTCATAGTCCTGTTCAAACTACATTCTTCTTTTGAACCCACTGCTCTATAAATGGGTCCTTTCCAACAGTAATAAAAATCAATACAAAGCCCATTAAAAATGCAGAATGTAGAAGATTAATGAATTGATAGCTATAGTATTTTATATAGCAAAGAGAGCTGTCCTACGTAGAAGAACAGCAATTTCGTATGAGGCCACGTTGCACTTCATATCTCAGACAGATGGGGACAAATTTCGTTTCTCTCTTTTCTCTCATTACTGTGAGGCAGAAGGTTTTACTGTGGGTGTGCTGCCACTGCCTATAGGCCTCTAAAGGTAGGTGATTCTTTTAATTCTGGAATCAGAGCTTACTCATATTATTTTTTACATGGTATATTTTTACGGATTGCTGTATTAAAATGGTATTTTGGAGCTAAAATTTAGTTGTGGTTGGAGCACCCTCGTAAAATTTGCGTTCCAAGACAATCTCTTTCCCCAAGAGTTTGTAGTCTAAAGGCACAAGAAAAATGGTGAAGTGACTTGCTCAAAGTTATATATCAGATGAGGCACAAACTGGGAACAGGGTTTTATGCAGTGGAGATGTCAAGATTTTGTAGAGACTTTGTCACTTTTGGGCCAGAGAATAAAGCCATAGACTGTACTACTAAAGAGTTCCGAGTCAGACCTTTTGGTATTTTTAAACAAAATTTTCTCCAAGCAGAAGTGGTGTTGGTCAAAAGTCTTTGCTGGACTGAGCTTTAAAATATCTCAGGCATGGAGAAAAAAAGGTTGGAGGAGAAATAATTTAAATCAGAAAGGACTCATATGCAGTGGAGTGGGACATGAGCCACATTCAAAGTGAGTATATTTTTCCCCGGATGTGTAGGCGTAGCTCCCTCGTGTATATTAAAAATGATCACTTACAAAATGATTTTAGATATATTAATGGACGTACTTCCAATCTATTTCTGCTTGTCAGATGTGTCACCTCACATCCTTAAAGTACAAGAATGGCAACACTCTCTTTGCTCTTGACAAGCGAACTAAAACGGAAATCAAAGTATTTCTATACAGACTTTTCAAAGGAATTTTCCATTTTAACTGAAAGAGGAATAGGAACTTTCTGGTATTGAGAAATATCTGCTGAGCTAGAGACTATTCATAATCATAGATAAAGCCACAAAGTTTCTGATAAGGTAAAAATCAGTAACTTGTGCTTGAATTGGTGTTATTTTTGTGGGGGGCTGTGGCAGAGGGTGTAATGAAAAGTTTTTGTTTAGTTCAACTGTATAACTTTTATACAAAACAAAAATCCCTCCTCTGTTTGCCATTCTGTCCCTATTTGTCTGATTGAAACTCTGTAATTAATTTTGCTGAAACCCCAATTTATTCCTTTTTCCACTTTTCTTTCTAGTAAACTTCATAGAAAAATAAGGTTGCAATTTGGAGTTATACCTAGTACTGCAACAAGTGTTGCATTAGTGAGTGAAGGATCTGTTCTCGCCTGACTCAAACTAGAAGCAAAACACACAAGGAAAGTGCCTGGTAGCCAAAGATATTTTCCTCATTTAGTGACCATAGTGTTGTTGCCTAGCATTTCACTGACCTAGAGTTTTTTAAAATTTTATGTTGCTTTTGTATTTTTCTCAGTATTTTGTTTGGTGTATCATCTAGTTGTAACATCTAGACGATGTTAGCCTTGCTTATGGACACTTGTGTTCACTCTATGTATACATAAATGATGTGAGATATTCTTGGAAACCAATGCATAACTCTCATGTCTCTAACGCATTTTATTGTGGTTGAATAGTACACACTTTTTTATACTTTATCAGCAAAAGATTTATAATTTGTTAACAAAGCTGTATGGAATAGTGTTTCAGCATGTGTTGAAAATGCGTATATATTTTGCATGAATCTGCTTCGAATTAGATTTTCTTATTAATACATATTTTTACTATACTGTTGAATATTAATTTAAGTGACTATGCATAATCATAAAGGTAATAAAATAAGGCAAGCAATTGTTTTAAATGATTTACAGGTTCATAAGAAGAGGTTGCCTACACTCAAATGCCCTGGATTTAGGCAAAACACAAGCAGCTGGGAATATGTATCCCTACTTACAAAACCTGTGCAAGGGAATTTTTGTTTGTTTACTGTTTCAAGTCATGGCTAGTGACCTAAGCTTTAGCAGACTGATACCTGACTTGATACACTGCAATACAGCCAATATTTGAATTTTGAACTGCTGTACTATGGGCAACAGTTATGACAAGGTTTTCCTAGTCAAGAGCAAGAGAACTATGCATAGTAAAGAGGAAAACAGAATCCCTCCCTCTGCTTTATTTGTCCAAAAGTCTAAATACTAATGAATCACATCAGAGCATAGAATGTGATGTTAATGCAATTACTTATTATTTTATGAATTTTCAAAATTAATACATAATGCTCATTTTGAAATAGTGTACCATGATTGCGATGGTCCCACAAGGTGCTTCAAGAGATTAAAGGTTACAACCAAGAAGGCCAAGGAGCTCCCCTGTAACTGTTCAGAAATAGAAAAGTGACAACAAATGTAGTTTTTAGAATCAAGAATGAAATCTCTTTTTCTGAGAATAAAGATCCAGTGACAGAACCATGTGTAAATGCTGAAAAGTTTCAGCCTACAAAGAAGTCCCAATTCCCAGCACATATTGATGAGCACATACACATTCACTCCATGGGTTCAATAATTTCAGTCAGGCTGTCTTAACGTGACTCAGAGTTTCAACTTCAGTTTTCATCTATCTGGAACGTTATGGACACGGAAAATACAAATAACAGAAAATATAAGAAAAAACAAATTAACTAAATAGCTCCAATTTATACATTGAAGAAATTTTTAGTATTCCAGAAATCATTTGAGACACAGTCAGTTAGACTCAGTTGCCATGTGCATAATATATACTCATGTATTTGGAGGTAAAAGATGAGCTTTGCTCGGGTAAATGGACAAATAAATCACAGAATGGGTCAGGCTAGAAGGGACTACAGTGGGTCATCTGGTCCAACCTTCCTGCTCAAGCAGGGACATCGCAGAGCACATTGTACAGGATTGCATTTGGATGGTTCTTGTGTATCCCCAGAGAAAGAGATTCATGCAGTTAGAAGCTCAGTGATTACTTTTTTTTTAGGAGATTTGTGCAGTATTTCTAGGAATAGGTTATTTGCTGTTAGGAAGAATACATACAATTGCAAAATGTTGTCACTTTAAAACATAATAAGCTTAGCAAACATGAGCAATTAGCATTTTTGATGATGACTTATTTTACATATTAGAGCACATGCTTCTGTAGGAACATATTTGTCAGTCTAGAAATAGAATAGTTTTTCTCTTACTGGACTCTAGAGAAAATAACCACCAGAGTCCAACCATTTCTGTTTTAAATCTAAAAGTCCCAGATCTTCAAAGACTGTGCATATTGGAGTAGTGATTTCTAATACAAACTAAGTGAAAAGATTAATGACCACAATGTGTTATTCAAAGACCTGTTTGGTGGAGGAAACAGAGCAAATCAATGATTTTCTGATTTTGCTAAATCCTGGTCAAGCTGCTCCACCTTTTAAGGATGTCATTAATTCAGAGTGCTAACTTGGCATAAAATAGAAAAGGATATACAGATAATTTTTGTAAAAATTAAATTTTCTGGCATTACCATTAATATTTATCCAAAATATTTAATTAACTATCTTTTCTCACAATCTAATTTCTTGGAAATGGACTTAAAGAATTGAAATCAATCATAAATTTCTTTTTCAAATACGTAGTTTTAGTTCAAGGAAGAAACAACCACTGGCACGTACAGGTATTTCTATATAATGGTTAGTTAAATAATACGCTACTATAATTTTTAACGGGCCAAGAAATTAGGTAAATAAATAAAACTAAACATTTGAAAGGAATTTTTGTCCACAGTTTATTTTCATTCTTTCTTTGGCAATATGATATAGAAATTACTCTGATGGTCAGCTGATCATCACCATTCATGTTTCATGACAACATATGCATCTAAGTAAACACAATTATAACTTTATATGTTTCCTAATTATCCTTTGTCATAACTAACAAAGCAATACTTGTGATCATATGCTGTCTGTAGTTAAGTATTATCTTTTTGATGAGCAGCCAGGAATCAAGACAAATAAGATTAATCTGAATACAGAAGGTTCCAAACACCTTCAGATAGGATGTTGTGGCACTTTCTCAAACACAGAAACAAGAATCAGAAAATAAAAGTCAATGGAGAAACCTTATGAAAAGGCTGTTCTTTAAGTTTCTAGATGGCATTCTGGAAAGCTGTAGGTCATTTAATGTTCCATTTTTTTAAAAATTAAATATAATCTCCAAGTTTGGATTTGACTGGTCTTAGAACATAACAATCTTCTGAGCCATGGACTTTGTTTGATAGAAACGAAGAACCAGAAAATGCAGCTATAATTTTAGAAGAAATGACCCTGGATTTGCTCTAATTTAAATTCTCTGCCTACATTAGCTATATACTGCCTCCAAGCTGCAGCAGCTTTTTTACTGGTGTACAGGAGAATCAGCTGTCCAGAGGTTCCCTGACCTCTTCCAATTCATATTCTTTTTTCCTCTTTTAAAATGGTAAAGTGTGGTCTGTAAGTCACTTTTCAAAAATAAGCATGTGTGAATCTGACAGTATAATTTTGCCCTTAATAAACAGAATTTATAGCGTAAGCTGTTTCAGAAGCTGTGATAAACGAGATAATTGGACATTATTCCATATTGTAACACAGGCGGCCAAAATTATACCATTTAAGACACTTAAGAGGATCTGTTTGACTTCTTAAAAATATACTTATATAATAATGAAATCCAAAGCTTATACTTTTCTTAACTGACAAAGGTATTTTGAGAAACCCATCAATTATAATTCTAAATGTGTCTCTGTAAGCCAGTTTATATTGACAAGAATACTGAAATAGAATTCAAAGCTTAACTTGACTTGAAATGGTGTTGAGAATTCTCACATAAAATACAGCATTATTCCTTTCCTTCTGACTTTTTCTTTTCTGTTATGTGAAATGTATAAAAATCAATGTTCAGTCATGTAATATTCAATATATTGCATATATATTATTCTGTGATATATAGAGGAAAGTTACAAATGAAACATAAAATATTAATACAAACCTTTGCAGAGGCCTGTGAAATCCTGAGTGTGTATGAGTGCAAGAAAATATACATTTTAAAATGAAAGTACAAACCACCCTGTATTATAAGTCAAGATTAAGGAATACTCCCAGTTTTGCTATACTTCTACTTTCCTGGTATTTTAAAAGCCTGATGATCTAAGAGCACACACATTTACTTATCTTTCAAAGACATAATCACACTGTCATCCATTTCAGTACCACAAAAGATGGATAGCATAACATGGACTTAAAATGGGTTCATTAATTATCAAAAAGATAAGTGTTTCATCAGGTATATACAGCAGATAATATTTATCTTTTCTCATAGAGAAAAAAGATTAAAGTAATTCTTACACACATACTGGAAAAGAAAAAGGCTGTACCACTGAAAGTTTCATAAAGTGACACTAGATAATACACTCTGCCACTAAAGACAACCTTATACAAACACAGCCACAGATGCCTTCCATCACATTCAACTTTGGCAGTTAAATACCAGAATGAAACCATATATTCCAGTTTTAACTATTTCATAAACTTCCTTTTGTTTCTTAGCAATTACACACACAGGAACTGCTTTTCAAAAGTTAGTGTTTCTGCTGCAGTATTTGATAACTGCTTGATAGATATAGAGTAAATAATTTCAGTAACTGTATAAAACAATGATACATGAAAACAAATACCAGGACTGCAACAATCTCTGAAAGGAAATATCAAGTCCATCTAGGCGTAATTAGTGAAACTGTTATGTGAAGCAAAGAAATATTACTATAACTCTGTCAGAAAAGAAACTCTGACAAAATAAAACAAAACTTGGGTTATTCCGACATTTAGCAAGGATCTGGTCTGAAACAAGATCAATAAGAAACAAAAAAAACCCCTCGTGAGAAATAATTGATTAAAAATATACTGTCATGAACAGGAGAATGCATATTAAATTTCCAATTCTATTTTTTTTTTAAAAAGTGTTTAGTCTTAAATCTTTCCTCTGAACAATCTCCCCAAAGTTCAGATGCTGCAGGTACAATTACCAGTAAACGAGAAAAATCAATAAGAGAAATCATTTGTCAGCTGTGATTCCCTAAAAACTATGTGTGTTATGTTTGTACAGGCATTGTTTCACCAGTCAAATTAACCTTTATTTTTACTGAAAATAGGTTTAAGATAAATAGATCTTTGTCTGGATACATTTAAAAAATACACCAAACCCCAAATCCTTTGTGGTATTGAATTTTTGTGCAAGTAACACTCATTTTACTGAACATTTCTGTTCTGCTATAGATAAATACTTTAACACTTGTACATGTCACAACCTTTTTTTAATTAGAAATTCACAGCAAAACCAGAAACATTACTCTCAGAAACATCACAAGTTACAATCTCAAAATAATCCCTCTCTGCCAACTGCAACACCATATCTGGAGCAAGGGAAAAAAAGCAGTGTTTAGAAATAATCCTGTCCACGACTTTCAGATTTGACTCAGTCAAAACACTGTGAAATCAGTGGAGGCTCAAATTAGCTGTACTGAATTCTGGATCATATTCCTAATGTGAATCAGTAAATCAGTTTACTCACAAGATTGTATCTAATTTATTACACACTACAACACAGAATTAATGCCTAATTTTCCTTAAGGTAAAATTGAAACTAAAAAAGATAGTTGATTCATATATTACTTACAAATACATGCCCTTTTAAAATAATTATTATTATTATCTGTCCCCACGTACTTACAGTTCTAACAATTGCAGAAATAAATTTAGATAGGAAAACACTTTGAAAAATTTATTTACTTTGAAAAAACTATTAAAATAAACTCCCAATTTTTGTAGTTTGTCAAAGATTTAGTGATTATGAGCAATATGCCACCCTATAAATCTAGCAAAATACTGCTTTAGGAGATCAGAACACAGAAAATTACATTTCTAACAGGGTATCTAAGGAGACTAATTGAGGTGATAACACAAAACATTTTAATACTGAAAGGAAAACTATTAAGAACTTGCATCAATTTTGTGTGTTGCTCTATGTAGCAGCATTTTTTGAATAGAATTACAGTTTGCTTTTCATCATCATTATTGATTCATCCAAATGCCTTATGGACATCAATAAAGACATCTATTGAATCTTAATGGCAAAAATGTCAGAAACAGTATTGAAACTAACACAGGTCAGTGATTTTTAGCATCAGTGACTTCTTGAAAATGATGCCGTGACAGTTTGCAATTCCACAGCTTCCAAAGAATATTTTAGTGGCACATAAACTCTTATGATGTTCTAAACATGTTAAGGAAAGGATACACAGTTTAGTTCAGGCCTATGCTTCCCAAAGCTGAAAAATTATGTTTATTGCCACTTAAAACAGCAAGGTCATCCTACCAAACCTTTCAAGAGATATATAATAATAAATAGAAAGCCTCCAAAAGGAGCAAGTTTATTTAAGCCTAAATGATAACGTCATTCATATTAAAGGATTAAATAATTGAACATATCAAGAACTAAAAATGTGTCACTCTTTAACTCCTGAGAAACTACAGAAATGCTCAGTGTTTAAATTAAAGTCTATACACATTCCTTCAAATATATGAAGTGCACCGTAAAAGAAGTGCAAAATATAAAAGCCTGATATTGATTAAACTTTGGCCACAAAATATTACCAAAATTTGAGCTGGTGAAGAATATACTGGTCTAACCATGAAGTGGAGAATATTTTAGCTAATTATTTCCAAAATAATTTGATACTTGTGAATTTATTTAAGCTATGAATAGCTGCTTCTTTTTTGTTTTGATCTAAGTTTACAGTCAAATCAGATTCAGAAATTGAAATTAAGTTTTCAGATTGAAACATTATTGTTTAAAATGACACACCTTTTTTTTTAACCACATACATGCACACTACATTCAAATAATATAGTATTTTAATACTGTGAATATTAATGAATTTGACAGTGCTATTTTGGGAAAATGTCAATGATATTCATACACACCAAATGTATCTCTGCAGTCCAAACAGAAAAAAAACACATAAAAATGAGAACTGGATTCAGCAAGCATATAGTATGAAGAAGTTAACTCAGGGATTGCAGAGTGAATGACAGCTATTTTCTGCAGCTAACTCAAGATTAGAATTGGCACCTACCCTTATGCTAATGAACACCTAATTAGAGACACCTCCTATTCAATAAACTGCTCTCTTATCATCAGTTAGATTACCTGACAAGCCCTTTTACTCCAGTTCTGGCCCACCAAGAATCTTCATTCTTTTTCTTGTCTTCTTTTCTGCAAGAGAACTGATCCCGCTTAATCCCTGGAATAATGTAGCTCCTCTTGTGGAAGAGCTGGTTTCCCTCTTCCCCTTTTTACATCAAGCTAATGGAGCCAGTAGGTATTCTATTGATCTTTCTCTATGTGGTTTCCTCAAGGATTTGACAGACTTCCTTACAGGTTAAACATCCAGGCTTTCTGAAGTGGCTATAAAGCTTTGGTTTTGATTTTTCAAACTTTTTTCTCAAACCCTTGCTCATCCATAATCTTTAAAAGCTCAGTTGATGCCATGCAGAGTGCAGGCTTATTTCTTTGCTGAACTAATCTAGACACTGTCTAGTGTTGAGTACAGTTGTCTGATTCAAATCTTCTGTTACAAAGCAGATGACATCTAGCTAGATGTCATGAGAAGAGACTAACAATGACAATTCACTTATCCCTTAGAAAGAATCAATTCTCCCACAATGCATCTGTCAGAGAACTCTCACTCAGTAAAAGCAATTTTTCTAGCTGTCTGACACTGTAATTGCTCTTAAATTTTCAATGAACGTTTTACAAGAACTCCCCTGAACCATGATGAAAAACTTAACTTTTTCTAAAAATGAGAGCCTGACAGGATGAAAGAGGTCTTTCTCTTTAAAGCTTTGCTTGCTTCAGTAGGAATTCTTTCATATCATCAACAAGCTGTTGAATAGAGGATAGATTACTTTCCATTTATTTCATCAATCAGATTAAAGGCTCTCCTTCACAATGCCCTTTAAACAAGAGCTGTTTATGATGTCCTCCCAGGTTCTACTTTAATGTAGTATTAAATCACCCTGAGCAGAGACGCAGGCAAAGCATATAAATATGATGAATATCTGACAATATTTAAGCATTGCATACATTCAGGTCATTTCCCTATTTCTTGTCACTCTGCAAAAAATCTGAAATCCGTCCATTGTCCCAAGCAGGTTTTAATGAGCATGTGTCATTTTGATCTGCCTATTGTCAAAAATGAAAAAAAAAGAAAAAAATTGATATATAAGTATAAATAGATATATAGATAGATACATGATAGTTCTATATCTGAAATCTTCTGACAGAGAGTATGCATGACACCCACACACAGAACTGCTCGTTCACACACTCATTTAATTAAGATTTAGTCTGAAAGATGGATTCACTTGTAGGTGCAGATCTGTTCTATGTTTAGCACATATAAATTAAAAACAGGAAAAGAAAATTACGTGCTTCTTTCATTTTGTACACACTAAAACTGCTTTATTAGTATGAGAAATATGTACAAGCTGTAGGCGATTGTTCAAGAATAATCAATAAGTCTTCTGGTGTTATTATTGACTAAAGTCTTTTGGTGTTACTATTGATTAAACACACCATTCTTTATTATCTAGATAATTCCTCAATTATATAACACTAAGCATATTAAAACATATCATTTTCACTGGAACATCATGGAATTTTGAAAAACAGTAATGAATTCTGCAATCTTTACATGTCATGATATATTTTAATTAAGTATTTAGGCATTTAAAGTGCCAGCTTATTTGTGTTAGAAATGGGGAGTTCCAGTGCAATCAATAAACATAAAACATTAAATAACTTGCATGTAATCAACACATGAATAGCAAGCCCATACCAAGAATAAATTTGTACATTCATGAGAATTCTAGATTGCATTTTGGGTGGCTTTTTTTGTTTGACTACCAATCCTATAACAATTCTGAAACTGTTGTTAATGTGCATATGATATGTATGCATATTAGCAATATGAATTAATTAAACAAATATAATTGATTTATTATATCGAGAAGAATTTTGTACCATAACTTTCTGAAATATTTCCTTGTGAAGTGTCCAGCATGCAGGATGAGAGTAGCTATTAGAGTATATATTAATGTGTTAAATGTATGATTATGCATTTGGAGACTTTCTGATGGTGTACTTTTTATAAATTATGGGAGCGGATGTGTGTAACTGGAAATATCCCTACAAAAAAAGTTGTTTTCCTTGATGGAAACTATACGTTTCTTAATAAAAGGGGATTATTGTCCTTCCCTTTATGGG
This sequence comes from Rhagologus leucostigma, assembly GCA_013397725.1. NCBI lineage: Eukaryota > Metazoa > Chordata > Aves > Passeriformes > Rhagologus > Rhagologus leucostigma. The sequence continues at coordinate 125,881 of VZTD01005735.1, forward strand.
ATGCTACAATAAAAATAAGACTGTGTAACTTATTCCCTTCTCCAAACCCACACTTTAATAATAATTTTAGCAAAACCTGCCTTTAAAATTTGGACTTCTTTCACAAACACAAGGTTTCTCAGTCTAATTGGCAGTGGTGCTTTCCTTTCAGCTTTAGTTCTTTACACACACAAACTCCTCCTGCATTTGTCTGTTTAAACATTTCCATATTCGTCCTTTCTCCATTGCTTAGTCTCCATGAGTGTTACGTTAGTGTTTTGTCTGCTTTTTCTCTTTTCACAGTAAAATTGGAAGAGCTCGCTCATCTTTTGTGGTCCCACTGAAGTCACTGAGAAATCTATTTTTGCATAAGGACTCTTAAATTGCTGGAGAAATTCTGTAAGTTGATTCACTATTGCTTTGAAGAGCTACTTCCACAAGTTAGTGTAAAAATTCGTCTGTTTATACTAGTGCCAAATGGTTCACTCCATTGGTTTCTTAAAAAAAAAAAAAAATTAAAAATTCTATGGTCTTACTTTTTACAGAGTTTTGTATTCTGAATCATCCTTAACAGCCGTAATATCTCATGTTAGATCAGTAACTTGGTGCAAATGTTGAGAAAAATAAAGTGTTATCCGTTTTAAACTATCAAACTCTTTGTGCATAAAAATTGCTAATTTTGACAAAATTTTAACTGGAAGTATTTCTTAGAATAAAGAAAATATTTCCTGGACTGAATAAAATAGTTTTAATTGCAATCAAACTAATGAGGTAGAATGGGGGATGCCAGGTGGAATTTAATTTGTCTAGTGGTTACTTGCCTAACTTAAGAAAGTAGAAATGATCAAGTAGAAACTTACCACAATTTCATAGAAGTCTGAGGTACAAGATAATATTCTAGATGGATCTCTTCTTGTTTTAACTAGTAAAAGAGGAATTATTTGTTTCCTAAGAAGGAATGTTTCTTGCATTTTGCAGGATGAAGAGAATTTCCTCCTAGATATGTTGACTAAAATCCTAAAAGAACTATCAAGAAATATCTCAACTTTAAAAAAAAAAAAACTGGTTCCTGCTTCTCTTATAATTTAGACAACTACTAGGAAAAATAGATCTTAAATACTTTACAATAAAATATACAAGCTGCATTCTGATAAACATGTTTGCTTTGATTTCTTAATGTTTATTTGACTAGCTTCAGATATCCTTAAAAGCAGTAAGCATTTTCTTGTGTTAAACTTTACAAGCGAGTCAATTTTACTCTTCCTAAATACAGAGCTATAATCTTTATTGTTATTTGTTATCTTCTCTTAATTCATTTGGAGAAAATAGGCAATATGGACAATAATTTTCTGGATGTCAATATTATTTCCAGCATGGACCACAGAAGGGGAAAATCCTGGACATAGATCACCTTTTCTGTCTATAAGCCTATTCTCTTTCATAAAAGAAAAGCAAACCCAGTAATTATATCAGTGTTGGTCAACTTTCTAAAGAGTTGTCTACAAGAAGTGTTATGGTTCTGCAAACCTTTTCACTCTTTCCTTATTTTAGAAAAAGCAAACGCATTTATTTTCACTGGGACACTCCCTGCTAATAAACTTGTTTCTGGTCTTCCTGAAAACAGTAGGGTGATTTCAATGAGAGCAAAGTTCAAGGAAGAGTCTATGGAGATACTCATCTTTAAGAACACAAAATTAATGTCCTCCATTATCATCAGTAGAAAAATTCACACACTGGGTTAAACACGTCTTGAACTAGGGCCTGAAAATTATACATTTCATATAAAAGAGATACTAAGTAATCTCATAGTATGAACATGCAAGTAGGAGGAGATGATGACTGTTATTACAGATATTCTTTCAAAATATTTCAGATCCAGACATTTCACAGATAAGAAAAGTATGATCAAATGAAACAATTTGTAATTGAGAAAATGTTGTTATGGTGGATTCAGTGTAGTTTTACTTCTAAGAGAGATACTTGCAAGAAATTTGTACCTCAAAAAGAAGTCAATTTAAAAATATAGCAAGAAATAACTGCATGCTTAAAGGGCACAAAAGAGTGACAGGAAATATGTGATGAAAATGCTGAAGGTATCTATATGTTGATTTTGAGAGGGATGCCATCGCCATGTGACTTTCCACCCCTGCAAAATTTCAAAGAACAGAAATTAACACAAAGGGTGAACAATGAAGATGCTTCATGGAAGATTTAAGCCATGTGGAAATGGTGAGCTATTAATCAAAGCAAGATTTTCTTAGGCTGGAGAAGTGAAATAAACATCTGACCCTTCAAATATTTGTCTGAACTCCAAACTTCTGGGGATTCCCTCATCATTTTAGTTTTATAACTTTGTTATTAACACTTTGTTGAAGCACAAGCAATGGCCAGGCTTATCTTGCTGAGAATGAAAACTACAGCAAGCCATTCAAGGTTATACTTCACCAGAGTTAATTGATTTTACATCTGGCCCATCAACTGATTTTATGAAAGTTGAATAGTGTCTTTGTCTTCACCTTAATGCTATGGCATACACAGAAAATTATTTCTTTAGACCCCTCATTAAATCAATCAAAATGAAATGGAAACAGAAAGCTATTTGAGCTATTAGAACTCTGAAATAGCAAATTTTAGTTTAATATCTCTAAAGCACAAGCAAACTAGTGATTTAGAGACACTAACAACAAAAGCCTACTTAGGATGCGGAGTCAACGAGAAAAGTCAGAAAGAGAAAATATTTGTGAATAAAGCAAAAATACATTATACTTTTCAATCATATCTGTACAGACCCTAAGATTGGAGGATACAGAACCACTTATGTCATGTTCTAATTCAATTTCAGGATTGTATTTCTCTTCCCAGTAATTCTGCAATGATGCACTGAGATGTAGAAAAAGAATTCCATTCACATCATACACTTCACATCTCATTAGCTGAACTCATAAACAAATTTTCTCTACATTTCCCAATATTACATTTAGTCTTGTTGCCAGTCAATAGAAATAACTATAACTAAAGAGAAAATATTAGCTGAGAACAAAAAAAAATTACAACATTGTGCATGCAGAGGCTATTCCTAGCTCTTTAGTGATATGCACTGTCTTAGAAGATATTTTTCCTGTATCAATATTCCTGAATTGGACGAAATCAAACCCACTGTAATTATACCATTTGTATTTAAAATTTCCTTACTATTTTCAAATTGGATATGACCAGATTTAAGCTGTCATAGAGTTAATTTTCATCCTGGTAGCTGGTACATTGCTGTGCTTTGGATTCAGTGTGAGAACCATGCTGGTGACTCAGAGATGTTTGGGATGTTGCTCAGCAGTGCTCACCCTAAATCCAGGACATTTCAGTGTCCCGTGCTCTGCAGCAATCAGGTGCACAAAGGCTGGGGGAGCATGGCCAGGAGAGCTGACCTGAAGTGGCCAAAGGGATATTCCATACACAGACCAACAAGGCGAGGACATAAACTGGGGGAGCTGGCTGGGAGGGGGCAGTCGCTGCTGAGGGACAGGCTGGGCTTCAGTCAGCAGGTGCTGGGACATTCTGTCACTGTGCATCACTCGCCTTTCTGGGGTTATTTTTCTCTCTCTCATCATCATCATCATCATCATCATCATCATCATCATCATCATCATCATCATCATTGTTAATGATATATTAATTTTTTTCAATTATTAAACTGTTCTATCTCAACCCACAGGTTTTATGTTTTTCCTTTTATCCCATCCTAGTGGGGCAGGTGGGTAGGGGAGTAGTGAGTGAGCAGCTACATGGTACTTTTTTAATGGCTGGGGTTAAATCACAAGAAGATGAATCCAAAGTTTAAAAAAATTTGGGTTGGATTCTTTGAAAATATATTGATTCTGATAAGAACTCCCTTACTTTAGAATTTCAAAATATGTTTTCAAAACATTATTTTTGATGTATTTTCCTGTGCTTTCCATTACTGCACATTTTCCCTAGAATGTCAGTGGTAATTGTGAACCTCCAAAGGGTACTTGTGTTGGCCCTGAAATAAGTGTTTAAAGCTGATGGAATGAATTCACAGACCTTTGAGGGAGTCAAGCTTAATTAGACTGGATACTTTTCAAAAGCTTATATTACAAACTAAGGTATCTATCCAAAGTGTACAATGAAAGTTACACCAAGACATTTCAAATATTATTTTGGTGTATTATGAATTGTCATTAGAATTCATGCAAAGCAGGTCAAGGAAGGACTAAAAAAAATATAAAAAACTGTTGGAGTGAGAACTCCTCTGGACCCAGGCCCAGAGGAAAACCAAAGCACAGGGATTGAATTAAAACCTTTGGATAAGCTGAGATACATAAAGTCACACCAAAGTGAAATAGAAATATAGATTTTTAACTTTCAGTAGAAATATATGCTAAGTGCTTTAAACATTGAAAAGCTGCAGCAAAGAGACCTTAAACACAGTTCTTATTGCAGCAGTGTTACCTTTTCACAGAATTTCTTTACTTTAGACAAAACATAGATGGAACTATGCTGTTCACATTTTTTAGATAGAGTGTTCACATCAACAATAAGAGCTGATGGAAACTATATGAGCAAATCTGTGTAATACCTATGTAGTACTTGTATAAGATTTACGATCATTAGACCAGGATATGTTAAAATAAGAAAACTAGAATAGTGTGTTAATTTGATTGGTCAATTAGCAAATCTAATCCACACTTCTGTAAGTTTAGAGTAGAGAGAGGAGAAGAAAAAAAAAGAAGCTGTTTAGCCTGCTGCTGCTGCTGCTGCTGTTTCCCCTTTGAACCCTACCTTCAGAAAACTATGGAACTACGAAATAAAGAGCTTTAGCAAGACAACAGCCTCCTCTGCTCTTTCACCCTCGGCCGAAAAGGGAGGTTATCCCATCAAAAGCTCAACAAAAAATGAAAGTGAAAGGCATTATGCTAAAGATGAATGTTTAGGATTTTGACAGTAAGGTCTAGGAATTAAAATTGTGCAGGTAAATTACTCTGTCAAATCCCTACAGTTTTCCCAGCCTTTTAAAGGGCACAAGCATCAAATTTTTTTTTAAGATAATTTGTCTATTTTCTGATTGCCAACTTCACCAGGTTGAACAGCTGCAAAATTTAGAGCCAAAAAACGTCCTTTGGGAAACTGAGACTTGGAAGGGCCCTGGGAAAAGGTATTTGTGAGCAGCTTAACCAAGTGCTTGTGTTGGCCTTCATTCAGTTCTTGTTGCTTCTTCTCCACCTCTTATGAATAGAGGACTGGCACAAGCCAGAATTCAAAGTATTTGCATACCAAGATGTTCACACCGGAAATTTTTTTTTAGTATTTTCTGTGAAAATGGAATAGGAAATTAATTGATACAACTTGATTGCTGCCTATGATTCAGAAAAGCTTAGCCTCTAGCAGGTTAAAATAGGAAGGCTAAAACTTCTTTAATACAGGAGTGAATTCTCCTATTTTAAGTTATTCCATACCAAGAGAGAGTTTGGGTTTATTGTTTTCAAGGCATATCAGTAGATATATGATAGATTTCCAACACAAAGAGCTGCAAAATTCTGAATGGCATGAAAATTAACAAAATTTAATGAAAAAAAAATTATATGATTTTTTAAAAGTTTTTTCTGTTTGAAATTGTAATGAAATTTAATATATTGTAAACATCAGGTTAAAATAAGCAGCAAGTCCTACCTCCCTTACTAATTCCTTTTTCCTGCAACAAAGAAAAAAATTTTTAAAAGGCAAGATTCCAGCAAAGTTACAAAATCCTGTTATTGTATCATTTTGACAGGTCCCTTTTAAAAACTGCCTGTGACAGTTTTGCAGGGTACATTGCTTTGCAGTAAGTAAACTCACAGGAACAGACGGCAGCAATCACAGACACAATTTAAAAATATTTAGTAGGATTTTTCTGAATGAACACAAATGCTTCTTTTAACCTTAGAACAGAGAAAAACAATAAGCAGATGAGCTTTCAGGGACACGTGTTCTCATGTACTTGAAAACTTGGCCTCAACTCTCAACTACATTAGCCGATGTAGTTATAAGAAGAAGCCTTGTCTTTATTTGCATAGGTTTTCTTTCAATGGTAAATCATTACAGCTATAACTGGTTTAATATTAAATACATTTCTTTTAGGCATTCTTACTGAAGTAGCTGTTTCCCAGCTGCTAAACTGAAGGAAGGACTAAAAAGTTAATGCAAGTAAGGTACTAAGTGTTGAAAGTGATGTGGTGGAAGAAGACAAGCAGGCAGGTGAAGTTAGAGACTGGAATAACTGAAAAATTAAAAGATAAGATCAAGTTTAAACACGTAGAAGACATATTTTTATTCAATTTATTATTTAAAAATGTAAATAAAATAAATTTCATGTTTTAGAAGAGAGGAGAAAATCTATTCACATAACCCAACTAACAGACTACGAATATACAATGCCTATTTTCAAGGGCTGAAATATATCAAACTGTTTTCTCTAAGAAGACCAAGGTAAAGTATGTTTGAATTTTTTTAAGATATGAATGATGGCCCACAGAGATGACTTCACTGTAGTGACAGTAAAAAAAGGTATATTTTAAAAGTGTGAAAAAATGTTCAAAAATATTTGAAAGACTGGATAGATTGGAAGAAGAGGGAAAAGATGAAGAAATGTTTTCAGCTAGGGTCTCGAGTATTAGGGAGAATAAGAGAAAGATTGCTGGCAAAGATGAGGAATTTGGGAGCATCAGGGAAGGAGTTAAAAGGAAATGGATGCTGATAGACAAAACTGTCCAATTTGATAAATTTTGAGTTTAGATTCAGCATTAGCTCAAATAGTTCAGAGTAATAGAACTGTGTTCTGTGTTTTGTGCCTTGTGCTGTATAACACAGGATCACACAGAAAGTGAACGCCACTGTTTTCCTGCTTTTGAAGGGATATGAGACATTATCAGTTACCTTGAATGTTCTCATCTTTTCTTGTCATACATTGAATGCTGGGTTTTTGTTTTTCTAGTAATGCTTACATTTAATAATGGTTGCAAGGAAATGCTACACGTGGTGATCAGAGAGATGGATGTCTATTCTGTGGACCGTGCTGACCAAAGATATTATCAACAAGTTTTTCACTACTACAGAGGGTGAATGTGTTCCTACATAAAATAAACCCATACTCAATATCAACCAGCAGTGGGAGGACTCATGAAGGCATAAATGAGGAACCTGAAAGGAAGGGAAAAGGTAGATACAGCGGTATCCTTCAGGGATGCGTCAGTCATTACCACATATCTCTGAGAGTGGTGAAGATGTGGCAGACTTTGAAGAAACATCTGTGTGAGAAAGAGTTTCTGAAAAAGAAGATGTGGAAGATTTTTACGACGTGAAATGCATAAAGAGAAATTGGAAACAAAAACTGAAGGAATTAAACTGACACTGTTATGAAAGGACTATGAAGAACAGCCGTGAAGAAATTAAGGGAGAAGATTAAATGGATGCCCTAAGCGTTAGACTTCCTAATTAGGGTTTTTATTTTAAATGTGGATTACTAGGAGTTTAAAGTTGGAAGCTTCGTTAGACTAAGAATCAGGAGTAAGGACCATAAATCAAAAACTGGTCAAGAGGAGAGGTGGAGTTGATAATGGTTTGTTTATCATTAATACTGTGTCTGAATGTTCTCACCCACTGAAAGAAATGCACCAAAGAAACATTTCAAGAAGTGTCAGAACTGTAACAAACAGATTGAACCCAGATAAAGTGCATCGGAATGAAGCAGATAATAGAATGAAGAGGGTATTTGACATAGGTATTCAAATGATACATCTTTCATACCAAAACTGACAGCTTATAGTGAAAAAGAGAGTTAGTAGACATACCTCAGTGTTGCAGAAGAGTGGTCTTTTAATCACAGTGTCATAGTTTCAGTTCATATTATATTTAAAGCAGAGGAAAATTTGGGAACTTTTTTCTTTTACTATTTGTAAACAAATGTGCTCTGTCTTGTAGTGCTCCAATATAAAATGGATTTTACACATAAAGAAAAATATATGTGTTTCTTTCAGAAACATAATTTAAAATCATGTAAGCCTGGTAAGTTATTTTACATTAGCAATCTACTTGTTTCAAAGTAGTACATTTTGAGTAGCTGTGGAGATACTGAGAATCTATTACTTCTATTTTATAACTGTTGTTAGGGACATAACAATTTCAGTGGTTTGTGTCAAACTTTTCCCATATGGAAGAGAGAGTAAAATTACAATATGATCGAACATATCATAGTACTGTCTCACTAACAGTATGCCTAGCCAGTACCTTTCAGCAGCAAGTTTTATGTGTTGTAAGAAAATAATGGAATTTCCAAGCAGCATAAAACTGCAATGTCTAGTGACCATAGCGACCACAGTCAGAGCTTGTCTTTGAGCTCATCCTTCAACATTGACCATTGAGAATTCTGAAGCATTATAAGCTCTTGGAAAAAAAGGAAATGCTAGGTATTCGGGTAAGGAAGATGTGGAAATTGTTGTCTAGGCTTTTATTTTAATGACTACTGAATGAAAATCTTGGTATTTCTGATGGAGCTGTAAGGTATTTTGGATCTTCGATCCATTGCATGAATGTTTTATATAATCATTTAAATCTCTTTCTAGTTTAAAGCATAGATGGATGATACTGAGAAAAAAGTGAGATTAGCCTATGGCGTAGGAAAAAAGGTCCTAAATTTCAGAAATATTCAAAAAAGATGTTTTATTTAGATTTCAGAGGAGAGATTTCTCAGTATTTTCATATGAATTATTATATTATTATACTGTTATATGAATACCAATCTGTGTTTGCAATTTATTATTTAACAACCAATTAAATTTTACCTTTGAGATCTTGGGTTTCTTCAAATGTACTGAATCCAAATGTACTTTAAAGGATTCAGGGACACAATTTTGTGAAGTCAGCAGAAGGTACTCAAATGATAGAAGAAGGACAAGCAGAGGTGAATGTGAGTGGAATAATCATTTACAGTGCTGAAACAAAGATATTAGAAGAAAAAAACAGCACTATACCATGAGGGAATAAATGCAACAATTTTAAAAAAGTGATACCCTGAGAAATGCTGATGGTCATCCTCAAACACAGGTAAAATTTTTTTATTTTTATTTGCAAATGTACATGTACTTCCCCTTTCATTTTCTTCCCCCCTTCTTTCTTGAAAGTAAAAATCTGTATTAAACACATTTTTGTAGACCACTTGAGTGGCCACCTGAGCAAATTTTTTCTGTCTCCTTCATGATCACCTGCACTATGTATTATGTAGGTACCATTTTGTGTCGCAAAAAAACCTAAACTAACAATTGATGACTGAAAAAAGATATGGACTCTCTTGAATTCCCTGCCCATAGATTTTCTCCCCTCATACTGACCACAGCTACCAGGAAACTAAGGAAGAATGGATTTTGATGGTTGACCCAAAAGAAAAATACCCTATCTTTAAAAAGAAAAATGTTTGGTATTAGATCAGACAGCTGAATCAGCTTAGCCAGTATCCACAGAAGCAGCAGATCTCACAAAAGCAAAACAGCAAGAATATGCAGACAAGAATAGGAGGAAAGGGACTATCCCACTGTGAAAGCATTTTGCCAAGATAGTGTAAAAAATATATCTTGCAGGACAAACTGGTTTAGGATAAATCCTGTTAAAGGAGAAAAAGGTAGAAAAAGTCATACAGAATAAGATCTAAAAATAGCTAATTTGACACTGTAATTTAGGCTAAAAAGCAGAGAAATATTTTGGTGCAACTGTAGCATTTTGCTGATCTTAGTGCTACGTTTAGGCATTTCTAGGTAGAAACAGAGAAATGAGAATTTATGCTAAAACAACTTCTTCATATACCTGTGGGTAGATTAACATATTTTCGTTTAGTACAGTACAATTACCAGTCTCATTTATTACCTACCAAGATGTGAAACTACAAGGTGAGGTTAAAGTATCATCAAGGGTATCTTCATCACTTCAATATCATTGCCTTAAAAAGCACTGACCAGGAGAAGTAGATGACCTCATTTCAAAATTATTACAGTACAGAGAACTCAGTTTCAACATTATAATTCATTTTCCTACAGAATATTTCAAATTTATGATCAGTTTCCTGACATATAATAGCTAATCGTTAAGGATAGCCACTTTAACATAATATGAATACGCATTTCTCCATAGGTAATACAACAGTCCCTGCATTAGCATTATTGACTAAGGTGCATTTAACTTCTTCACTAATACTTAATGGAAGGTTAATGTATAAGTCAGAAGATTAAATGGCTTTTACTTAAAACAAGTATATTGATTAAAATAACTTAGTGTGGTTTTTAAAGATGATTATACAAAAGTAGTCACACTTTTTAATATTGTATTAAATATTATGAGCAAAATGTGGGCTTCACTGACCAAAATTACTGGAAATTATTGTACTAATTGTGCCTTGAGCTAATTATTGCTCATGGTTAACAAATGAATAGTTTATACTGAAAGCTAACAAATCATCCCTGCTAAATCCAGCACTCAAAGTTAGCTTCGTTCCATCAGTCCAAGAACTGCCCTGCTAGTGTGAGCAGTCCTTTGTATCCCACCTCCTCTTTCTTATGCATGGCAATACTGAAGAACAGGGTAACCTTCCAAGTACAGATTACCTGTTCATTTTCAATAAAGTGCGCTTTTATTTTCTTTACATAGGCTAGTATTGTTCTTCAAATGCATGTCTTACATTCTACACACCTGGCATCTCAAATTCCGACGTAGCCACAAAGCTGGGGCTAGGCAAATAGTCTTGTGGAAGGTTTGGATTTAAATTTGAGTTTCTGCATGTATACAACACTTAGGAACAGACCTCACAGTTGCATTAAATAAGATGCTTGAGGCCATTTTCTTATTCATTCATTTTAGTTTCAACTCAGTTAAATGCTTGTGCTGAGAATTTTTTGCATTATGCTATGCAGGGCTTCTCCTGGGGACTCTTGCTCCATATTTTACTGAGTCTTTTCAGAGTTGTGGAATTTTCACCAAAGTAAAAATTATAGTTTGGGATGAAAATAATGAAACATTTCTGTAAACACTGTGTATTAATAGCAGTGTATTAAGGTATCCAGTGCCATTAGTGATTGTTGTATGCTGCTGAGATACAAGTCTTGGGCCAAACTAGCTAAGCCTTGTAAAGCATGTCTTGGTTATGCCAGCTTTTTGATTCAGACCAGCTCTAATCTTAGGTGGATGCTAAGGATAAGACTGGTTGTATTTGACTGATACCGTGATTCTGTTAGTTTGCTGAGAGGCACTGCATGTGCGAGACATCTCTGTTTACATCTTTTGGAAACACAGCTGATCTGTCATGCCTTTTGTTTTCACTAGATTTTCCAAGAGACCTTAGGTAACAGTAATAAGGGCATATGGTGTAAAAAAGCCACTAATAACTGTGCTCTTCAAACATCCCTCTGCTCACTGAGAAAAGAATGAAGATTGGCTGTAAAGTTTCATGGCTCTGGTAGAAAACACTTTTTATTTCTCTTCTTTTTAAAATTTCACACATGCTTCTTTAAGTGCAGTAAATGCTTACTAAAACTTAAGTAGAATAAACAACTTGTATAGTAGAAAATAGCTAAGATAAGATGGCTAATTTTAGACAAGGGATGACCACAGACATAGTCCAAAAAATTTTGAGTGAATCTGGAAAACATTAGGCAAGAGGCTACTCACTGCACCTCCCCAGGCAGGTATCAAATGCAACTAAGACAGTGTGTTCAAAGAAAGGAAATGTTCTGATGAAATATAGTTGAGCTATAATACAGCTTGCAACAGAAGGCTGCAAGTACTACAAAAGCACATCGATTCGATAACTGATTGAATATATCCAAGCAAGTAAAATCCACTGTGGGATCTTAAATTCAAAACTCTGCTTCTGGATCAGAAAATCTCAAGCAGGAGGCCAGAGAAGCATTCTGGAGAAATACCTTTTTATTTGGTAAAGTCAGTCCAGAACTCCTATGAGTGAGCAGTTTTAAACAGACGACTGAAAGGAGATAGTTAGGAGCAACTAGTATCATATCTTTCCCTACTTTCCAGAGAAAAATCTGGAAAGAAAATGGTTTCAAAGTTGACTTTGTCCTTTCTGGTTTTGTTCCAGACACAAATGTATTTTTCTTTCTGTCCATTTTATCTAGAGAAAAAACCAATCTGCTAATAGCAAAACCCTTCACCATCACACTCCTTTCAGTCTGACATTATTTCAGAGTTGGGCTGGACATCCAGTTGTGGCAGTTGTGGCAGCTGGCATATTGTGGCACTTATTTTCAGTTTCTCTTTTAAAGTCCCTGTGGGCTTGAGCAGGTAGCATCTGTACTACAGCAAGACGTTCTGTGTTTAATTGTTATTACATTCTTAATCCATTAAACCTTGAACCAGAAAAAGACAATGTAACCATAGATGAAAAAAGTCTAAATACTGTTGCCATAAAAAGGGCTGAAAGTACAAATAATGTCTGATTGAGTGATGGTGAACTGATTCAGTTTAAATTAAATTATAGTAGGTTTGCAATGAGAACTTGGGTTTCCAAAGGGCAAAGCTTAATAAATTAAGGGAACTCATTACCAAAGTTGCTGACTACACTGACCTCTGAGATCTGAATGTGGAGGGGGTAAACATTTTAAAGAAATCTATCAAGTCAGTGGTACTGCCATAAGATTACAGGATAGGAAATGTCAAGAGTTGGTATAAAAGAGCAGAGGTGAAAGAGAAGAGTAGGAAGAGATTAGTCTGATCTCAGTAGTATGCTAGGCTTTAGCTTTTAAAGAGTTGAATAAAATAATTGAGATAGAATAGAAAATGCAACATAGGTTTGATTAAAGCAAGACTAATCTGATATCCTTTTCTGATAATGATTTTTTTTCTACAGAAGGAAATGCAACTTGATTTACTAAAGTATTTGATATGGGGCCACATAGGAAATTACTACTTCATCTAGAGAGCGCAGGGATTAAGAAAATCATTGTAAGGTGGACAAAGAACTGTAAAGGACAAAAAAGCTTACTGACAAGGAACTACTGGTTTCTATGAAGGCTATTTAGGGAGTTCCAGTATCCTGGAACTATTTCTGTTAATGACATTCAAAAAGAAATAAAATATAGAAAGGAGCACAAGTAAAACTTACAGATGAGCAAAACTGAGTTATCAAAGCAAAAGGCATGTGTAGGTATCAACTGGCCACAACTGATTGATCTTGAGAGACTAAAATATGGGAAAATGTAAGTCACTTGGTTTTGGGGTGACTAACAAGCTCTCTTGCATGGAAAGGTAGCATCAGACGAAAAGGAATGTTGAAGATCTGGAGATTTTGATTTTTCTTAGACTATAAGAATGATTTGAAGGATTTAGACTGCTACCCAAAGAGATTAAATTAGTATATTTTTGCTTCTTTGCACGAAGTGGCAATTTACTACTCAGAGGAAATGATAGTTTCTTTCAAACAGATTCAATAGTATTTACAAGCCAAATGAAGGCTCAAAAAATATGTGAAACCTTCATTAACAAGTATAAACTATAAAAAGGAAAAAGCAAAGCCATTTATAAGAGGGCTTAATAAAACTGTGAAGAAGCAATATCTGTTATGAAAGGCAACTGGACTCAGTGACCCAGAAAGCCATTCCAGCCCTGTGTTGACACACTAGAAGGAAGAACATAAGCACTCTGGGAGAATAAAATGTCTATATTAACACAGATAAAAACTAAAATAACTTTTATTATATGATCCTATAAGTCAAAATACCTAACAGCAATGTCCTAATTTCTATTGTATTTTTTAGAATTAAACCAACACTGGCCAGGCTAATAAAATAAATATTGAGCCAACCTTTTAAAGAAAGATTAAGGTTCTATGCTTCCTTTAAGTAAGAATATGAATATGCTTTTCAGCAGTTATTGTTAAAGGGCAGAAGAGTAAGCAATGTGAATCAGTAGAACCAACCTGTTTGAAAGCTCCGTTGCAACCCCCGGGATTAGAAACCGGTTGAATTGCCTGGGCCCAATACAGGATGCCTGTTACAACCAGGAAGGAACAAATCAAGAGGGGAATTTGGTGCTCCAGTGAACTGAACATCTTCTTCCACCTGCTCCAAACATAACTTTCTTCTAAGCTAAAGTAAATGTGAGAAAGAAATGGAAAGAAGCTTTGTTTTGTTTTATTTTGTCGAGGTCACTGCTTTCCCATGATAGAGTAAAGACATGGGCCTGCCACTGACTGGCACAGGCTGCCAGTGAAAAAACTGTAGCTGCCCTTGCGCTTTGGTGCACCCCAGAGCACAAGGACACGGGTGGTGCTGCAGAGCCAGGCTGTACACTGCCTGTCCCCACTTGTGTGTGACCAGGCAGCATCCGTGAGAGAAGGCAGATCACTGGGGCTGCCAGGCTGACTGAGCTGCCCTGAATCCCTCTGGGCCTACTTGAGAATGACCTGAGCTGAACTGTCTTTGACTGTAGTTATAACAGTTATAAACAATAATTATTAATACTTTCATAATGACAACATTATCACTTGAAATATTCCTAAAGTATTCAATTTTCTTCAGTTTACAATAGATTTTAACTAAATACTAAATTCGACAAATCTGTAGAAGTATTTTTTTATTCAGAGATTCAGACTCGAATGTGACTAACACTAATTTACAGATAAGCAAACCATTTTGCTTAAAATAAATCTTGTGAAAATTGAGTCTTTCACAAGGTCAGCTGCTGTAATTTCAGAATGTTCAGTGATTTTACTCTCCAATTTTTTGGTGTGCAAAACATATGTTTTAGAATAAAACCTGCATCCAACCTGAAAGGAGATTTTTAGCACTTCTGTATGTGTATAGGAAGCAGTCATTGCTTTGTGCTGCAGTCTTCAAAGAATTTGCCTCTATTTTAAAGGACTTAGAGCAAAGTGTGTTCACCAGAGCCTAAGCTGGTGTCTGGGTAAATTAATATAATAATTTATACACCTAATAATCAGTCTCAAATTATTATAATGAAAACATTTAAAATTATATTATTTGGATTTTTATACCAAATATAATTTATAAATTTAGAAGGATGAATGTTATGAGTTTAATTTAATTTTATGAAATTTAAAGTGTTTAAAGTCATTACAAAGACCCTTTTCCAGTATCAGAAGCCCCACAATATTTTTAAAATTGGGTTTGAAAAAAAACTTCACTTTTTGTGCTGAAATGTCTGTTATTTTTTAAGAACCTACTATCTCCTCAAAGAAAAAATTGCAATGAAGATCAAATTCTTCCTTACTTCAGTGCGTGCAGATAACGACCTATTTTGCCTTTAAATAGGTAATGTCTGAGGTCATTACCTATTTATGTAGTGACCTCTTCCAGTATTTACGTTTGGAAGCAAATTTGGAGAGAAGACAATGTTGCTCACTCCTTTAAAGTAAAGGACCGCTGTTTGCTGAGCCTTCCTGAATGTCCAGTAAGAAGACTTCCAAGGTCATATGGCTTTGAAAACTTGACAGCAGTTCAGTTCACTGGACAACGTAAATTCAGCTTTTTTTTCATTTGTGAGCAGACACAACCATCATTAACCTAACATAAGAATCCATATACCTCCTTGAGGAGAGAGGCAG
This sequence comes from Rhagologus leucostigma, assembly GCA_013397725.1. Taxonomy (NCBI): domain Eukaryota; kingdom Metazoa; phylum Chordata; class Aves; order Passeriformes; genus Rhagologus; species Rhagologus leucostigma. The sequence continues at coordinate 141,470 of VZTD01005735.1, forward strand.
CTGTCCTAAAGTAAGTACAGAGGAGAGATGCTGTGTGCATGGAGACAGTGCATGTGGTGTCCAGTAAGAGGAATGCAGACAAATGTCGCACATCTCCGCGCCTGGCCACAACAATGAAAATAAAAATATCATATGTTGATATACTTGCTATTCAGTTCATGAGAAGAGAATAGCAGTTAAACGTGTAATTTCATAAAAGTCAGTATGGAAAGGGAGTTGGTTTTATATTAGAAAAGTACCCACCACAGGCAGTCCCTAAAACACATTCTTCTTACTAGCTCAGGCACCTAAATTAGGGATGCAGGCATGCACTTTCATTTCCCTGGTACAGTTAACATCTGACCTTCACCATCATGGCTATAGCCTGTTAATATATTTATTTACTCACACAGTGGTGATTTACAATGAATTTCTCAGCCTAGTTAGAAGGGTAGGAGAGAACGGTATGAAGAATAGGGTAGGAGAGAACAACTGAAACCCTTCACCTCTTCCTGATACAGTTGCAATGCAGCAGAAAAAGGGTTATGAAAAGAAAGTGACAAAAATAGGAAGAAGGAAAAAAAAAAGGAGGGTTGAACTGTAAGCACACTTGCTCAAGAGGAGAGATTCCTTTAGGAATTCTAACTTCCATTAGGATTATTTCATTACCTGGAAGACTAAAAGCTCTAAGAGTGGAGAGCAGAAAAAGTCTAATGCTTCATTTGCATGTTTGGTGCCGCTTTCAACCCTAAACCACTTTCTGCCAAGGTTCTGTTTTGTTATGGCAAGCTATAGGGCTGCTGGAGTGGCAGGAATGAGGCTGAGAAACTTCCTGTAAAGATGGGAGTTAATCCTGAACTGAACATCCTCTTGAGCGTTTCTGTTATACTAACAGAAACAAACACATCTTAAATGTAAACCGTTTTAATTGCACTCTGAGCATATTGACCCAGTTGGATTAATCAGGACACATACTGCTTTCTATTTTTAGTTTTAGTTAATTTGAACAAGAAATAGACGTGCAAACTGTAATCCTTTTGTGCATGCCTGAAACAGAATCGAAAGCATTTCAAGAAACACTGAAAGGGTTTGTAAGGTTTATTAGGTAGGTTTTTGACTAGTTTCTAAGGGATATGGATGAACTGCAATTTTTTTCCAATATTAGAAAGCAGAGAGGAGACAACTTTCCCATTTGCTGGTTTTAGACACATCTTTTCATTCCAAGTGTGAACGACTGACCTTTCTGGATGCCAGCTGCACACCAAAGACTCTGTATCACTCCAGTCCTCAGCTGGACAGAGGAAAGAGGTTGTTGTTAAAGGCTCATGGATTGAGATGACATGGAGACATCCCTCACCAATTACTGTAACAGGAAAAACAGACATGGCTTGGGGAAATTAACTGAATATATTGCCAATTAAATTGGAGTAGGATAGTAAGAAATAAAAACAAAATATTAAAGCACCTTCCTCCCACCCCTCCTTTCTTCCTGGATTCAATTTTGTTCATGATTTTCTCCCTCACAGTGTGCAGGGCACAGGGAATGGGAATTATGATCATCACACATTGTCTCTGCTGCTTCTTCCTTCCCAGGGAAGGGCTCCTTCTCCTGCTCCAGCACGGAGTCCCTACCACAGGAGTCAGTCCTCCATGAGCTTCTCAAATGTGAGTCCTTCCCGTGGGCTACCATTCTTCATCCCAGCATGAGTCACTCACAGGGTCACAAGTCTGTCCAGCAAATCTGTTCCAGTGTGGTCTGGTGTCTCCATGGGTCCACACGTCCTGCCAGGCACCTGTTCCAGTGTGAGCTCTGGAGTGTCACGCCTCCTTCAAGAATGTCCACCTGCTCTACCATGGGTCACTTCTGCAGGCTGCAGGTGGATCTCTGCTCCACTGTGACCTCCATGCGCTGCAGGGCCACAGCTGCGTCACCATGGGCTTGCATGGGAGGCTCTGCTCCAGCAGCTGAAGCCCCTCCTGTCCCTCCTTCATTGACTGTGCTGTCAGTGGGGCAGTTTCTTCCACATATTCTCAGTCCTTCATCCTGGCTGCACTTGTACAGCAGGCTTTTTTTTCTCCCTGAGGCACTGCCACCACCACTGACGGGCTCAGCCTTGGGCAGCAGCAAGTCCTTCTCGGAACTGGCTGACACTGGCCTTGGCCAGCATGGAGACAACTCTTGGCACCTTCTCCCATAATCTCTCCCAGGGCCTCCTTGCTAGCAAGCCCTTGTTATGCAAATGCAATACACCTAGATAAGTGAATCTACTAAATCAATCTCTACAAAAGATGATGTTTTTGTAAGAATGTACACCTGTTACAGCTAGTTTTCTGCTGGAAAGAAATATGAGGTTGTTACGAAAACTAGAAAACAATGCTTAATTGGTAACAGATTGTTTACATCAACCCTCAGTAAATATCTGAGTAAAAAAAATAGTTTTTATCCATTTCAGAATTAGTGGTACTAAGATATAAAGATACCAGTAAAATAAGTAGTGAAAGACTTAAAATGCAAGAAAATTAAATTCAGTTTGCAATTTTGAAAATTTTAGGAAAAATAAAGATCTTCAGATTTTAAACAACTTAATTTTTACCAAAATCACTTGTACTGATAATATAAACACAATCATAATCACTGTACTGGTGATCATCTTAAGTCTAATGACCAAGAGAAATTTTAAATTTCACCTTCCCCTCAGGTAAGCCCTGTTGCACTAAGATGGTGAGTCCTATGTACTTAGTATTGAGCACAAAGGGAGCCTGATCATGCTTGAATGAGAGTGTTATATTGACTTGAATAGGAGCAAGATTGCTCCATCAATCTAGATTTTCTTTCTTCTCCTTCATCTTTTGTTTCAGATTGGTAACTCTGGCTTGAGCTGTCAGTCAAAAACCTTACTAGATGAGATTCAATGTCGCATTCATATTTCCAGTGACATTATGGATTTATATTATACGTATATTTACGTTTCACTTACAGTTTAGCAGCAATAGACCTTTAGAACACAAGTGCTGAACAAACCTGATTGCTTCCTTGTATTAGGAGTCCAACTTTGGCTTACGTTTTTTACATAGAGAATGAATGTTTTCTAAATGTACATAAATCCAGCTTTTAACCTTATTATATTCTGTAAAAGACTTATAAAGATTTTGATTCTATATGGCAAACCTGGGGAAAAATTACCTATGATTTTGACTTGTTACATTAATTTTTCTTGACTTGGATAATTAACACTAATTGCCTACCTGCCCCTGGAAAGTACATGACTTTTTAGGTGCTTTTCATAATTTTTTCAGGCAAGAAAAACAAGAGCTTATTTTAGGCAAAAGCTCAGCTCTGAAGGTTTTAATTGAACAGTCTCAGTGAGGTATCTTTATTTTGAATTCCATTCAATTTAATCCTGACTTAAAAAGCATCTGCATGTTGATCTTGGTCTGCCTAGAATAATGTAAAAACCTTCAAGCTGGGAAGGATTCATTGCATTGCTTAAATATTGCATCTTGAAAATTTTGTTGTACTTTAAAATTTTTTTGTGTCAGTCTAATATTTTTCTTCTATCTGAACTGTACTCCCAACGAGGTGAACAAATTTCTGTATAACCAGTAACAATAAAACCCAGTTAGCATGTCTTCTGTACTAACAGGCTTTCTATTAAATCAGATGTTATTAAGCCAGGCTGAGTCAAGGTATAGTTCTCCATTTATTCCCCTCAAAATGTTTTGCACAGGAGGCAGTGCACCAGTTTTTAGTCTAAGTGGTAAATACCTTTACTTAAGATTCTCCAGGCAATAAAACGTATCATCAGTTAAGTACTAAATAAGTAGTTAAATTATTGACTCTTGCAAATCCAACCCTACCAGGCTACAGGATGGCCTTGTGAGTTATCAGACTAAACACAGGGCTGAAGACGTGATTTTTCGCAGCTTTAGCGTCCCAAGTGTTATGTCTAACAGTTAACTAGTCTATTAAGTCTAACAGTTTTTTCTGACTTTAAAATCTATGATTGTGAAAACTACTTTCACCACTAACTGTCTTTGGTTTACTGAAGTAATATAGAAGTGTGTAAAATGGTATTTCACACGGTATTTGTTGCACAGCATACAGGGTACTTACTAAGGTTTTTAAAATATACATTGGATGCATTTGGTATTTTCAGTCTTGGATTTTAAATATGGTGGTCTTCTAAGCTGTTCCCTTAAGCAGTATCAGTATGTCCAAAACCTTAAAGGAAATGTAATTTTAGCCTTGCATTCATTGACATCTCTCACCTTTCTTTTGTTCACTTTAGTCTTCTGATTCATCTGTGCTCTCATTTTCAAATTCTCACTGTGGCATTTTCTGTGATAACTGACTCTTTCTCACCATCTTTCTCCTTTTATTCTCATTTTTGTTCTCATTCAGTCTTTCAGAACTGTCATATTATACTCTAAATTACAATTTATAATTATGATATTACTAAAAGCCCCTAACTATACTTCCTTCTTGTCTTTTTTTCCCCTTTTAACATTCTCCAGCTCTTGAAACTGCTTCTCAATATATTTGTTTTTTCATTTTTTGAACGTTAGCTAGAATAGATATTTCCTTCTTTTTTTTCAAGCATGTTACTTTGTTCTCACTCCAGATAACCAGGAATGTACATATTTCTTTTTGAATCTAATTAAGATATTTATTTCTTTTATTTATACATTGTTTTCATTCTGTTGGGCAATAATTTGAATGAAATTAACTATGTGCACCTAAAATTCATTATGATGATGAGTATAAAAGTGGGTCTTAGGTGATTTAGTTCTTTGCATTGTAAAGCTTTGCAAAAGATGGTGTAGTTTTATACATTATAATATGTTTCTTATAAATGTCATGTTTTGGTATGATCCTTTGAATATTCTGTTTTTCCTCTTTTATCTGACAGGGACTGTGCTTTTTCTGGCTCTTTACAGCTGCACTCTTCTGAAATTCAGAAAGAAGGCTGAAGAAATTTGAATATAATTCCAGTCTATATTAAAATCAAACTACAATTATTAAAACTTTATTGTGAGAAATAGGAAACAGGAAGATCTAGGTTCTGTAGAAAGCTGAGGAAGTCAGGTCGGCACTTCTTGGATTAATATATTCACTTAGATTATTATAGCATTGTACATATTCTCCCATTCTCTCCCAGTCTCCATGCAGCTGTGCAATGATGACATCTTTAGCTATTGATAGTATTGTTACCACTCAGTTTCTCTAGATATTAATTCAAGTATAACACTTCCTTAAGATCCTCCTTCAAATTTTCGTGGAAATAGCTCTGTCATGTGATTCAGTTACTCCATTCTCTTATGCCTATGCTTTAAAAAAGCACCCTGAATTTCAGCAGGATGAAACAGCAAGGAGCATCCAACCAGGCGACGGAATGTCACACTCCGCTATCTCTGCTGCATCCCCACAAATATACACACAGTTTTGTAACTGACTCATGTTATACTACCCAGCAACATCTGTATCAATAAATAAAGCAGATCCATTCTTCAGCCTCGCTCTGAATGGTATGGCAGAAATCACATCCATATATCGAAAATTCCCTTTAATTTGTTCATGTAGTAATAGATGTTACAAAACACTGAAAAGTAGGTAGACTAAGAAAACAAGCTGCAATGCAACTGAGTTGCACAGAAGTAGAATGCCCAAAGACTTTCCAGGAAGGATCAGTGATGAGAGGATTCTGGAAATAAACATACGAAGGGAAGCAGAAACTGCAAACGCCTCCACTGAGACTGCCTCCTGCCTTTTGTTGTGACAATTTTTAATGTGTGTATAAACTGGTTATGTGGTTTACAATTTCCATCCCAGAGGCTGGGACTTCAGAGTGTATATTGTTAAGAAAGCAAAGCCTGGGATTAGAGCTATTCGGGAGCACCAACTTTTCCCTAAAACACAGTTCTCTCACAGGATTGAGAAGAAATTGGCAAGAAAGACACACAAGACTGTTCTGGCTCTATATAATTATTAGCTCATTCTTGCTGTGCCACAATTTACTGGGAGGAGCTTAGGCAAAACTTTGTATCAATATCCATTCCCTTATGTTCCACTGCTCACTCAGTATAAATCTCAATATTTGTAGACAACAAATTAATCTAACTATAGTTCTAAGAAAATATTATGAAAAATAAATTTATAATTTCTTAGCTGTTCTTGCATGTTTTATCCTTAAAAGGAGATCCAAGATTTATTAATCCCAGAAATTTTGGTTAGCATCTCTCTGGAGGATAATCCAGACTGGAAAATGAGTGCCTCTCCCCACGAGTCACCAAAAGCAAAGATTTGCGCTGCCTCTTTGCATCTCCGATCCCAACAGACTCCACAGAGCTGCCCAGATGGATTTTCCCCCAGGAGAACACATTTGCCCTTCTTGATGCCGTATCTCTGAAAAAGTTTTATGGGTGGCTGGGTGTGCATGGAGGGGGGAGCCTTGCTCTTACTGCCAGAAGTAGCATACTCCTCAAAAATTCCTGCTCTGCATCACTCATGTCTTCCTTTTTGTCCTCAGGGGCCTGTAGTGGTTTGACCTTGGCTGGATGCCAGGTGCTCACCAAACCACTCTATCCCTTCCCAGTGGAACAGGGGGGAGAGATTAAGACGGAAAACAACTTGTAGGCTGAGATAAGGCAGTTTATTAAAGCGAAAAAAAAAAAGAAAAACAAGCAAGTTTGCACACGCATAAGAAAAGGGAAATGTTAATCTCTACTTCCCATCAGCGAGTGATATTCAGACACTTTCTGGGAAGCAGGACCTCAGCATGCAGAGTGGTTGCTCTGGAAAGCAAACACTGTTGGACAACAAATGCCCCGCTGTTCCTCCTCTCTCCCTTAGCTTTTATATCTGAGCTGACATCACACAGCATGGAATATCCCCTTGGTTAATTTGGATCAGCTGGCCTGGTTGTGTCCCCTCCCAGGATCTTGCCCACTCCCAGCCCCTTGATGGAGTGGAGAGGGGATGTTAGAGGGACAGAGGTGCTCAGCAATAGCCAAAACACTGGTATGTTATCAACACCATTCCAGCTCCCAATGCAAAGCACAGCACTGTGACGTCTGCTAAGGAAAAATGCAGTCAGACTCAATACAGGGCCTTGGGCTGTGGTCTCTGGAGCGTCTCTCCCACTGAAATCCCATTTGTTACCTCTTATCACCTTTATAAAAGGTGAAGCCTGTTCACCTTTTATAGCACTGCCACAGCTATCAGAGTTCACCTGTGGCAGGAGAGCCTGCTGCCATCACTGCTGGCCCATGGCCCATGGCATTCCCTGGACACCATGACCAGCAAAAAATCATTCACAATCAGTATTTTACAGTGACAGAAACAGCTGCACAAGCAGGACAGGACATATCAAAAGACCTGATCCCCACTTCACACTGGAGCATTTCCCTTCCACTAGCTGCACTTCTGGGGCAACTATAGACCGGTACGTACCAGCTGACACTTTAGCTGCTTGGCTTGTTGTCATGGTTTGACACTGGCCCAACGCCAGGCACCCATGAGAGTCTCTCGGTCACCCTCCCCTGCCATAGCTGGGCAAAAGGAGGGAAAAGAGGAAAAAGGGTTAACGGAGGCTTCATGGGTGAGATAAGGACAGCGGGAGAGATATTTCGAGGGTAAAACAGGCTCAACCTTGATTGCTAAGCGAAATTTATTACTAACAGAATCAGAGGAGGGTAATGAGAAGTAAAATATGCTCTTAAAACACCTTTCCTCCCCCCCAGGCCCTCCCTCCTTCCCACCAACAACACAGGGAGGCAGGGCAGGGAGGTTTCGGTCAGTCCATCACCAGGATTTTCTTTCGCTGCTCTGGGAGAAGAGTCCTTCCCTGTGAGGCCATGGGGTCCCTCCCATGGGAGACAGTTCTCCCTGAACTTCCCGGCGTGGGTCTGCTCTCACCAGCAGCAGCCAAACCGCACCTGCCACAGCGTGAGCCCCTCCCATGGGCACACAGTCCTCCCAAAACTGCTGTGGCGTGGGTCTCTCCCCACAGGATGCAGTCCTCCAAGGACAGGCTGCTCCAGCCTGGAAGCAAGGGCTCTCTCTCTCCACCGGGTCTCCCACTGGATCACAGCCTCCTCCAGGCATCCACCCGCTCCGGCGTGGGCACCTCCCCCCCGGGCTGCGGGTGGATCTTTGCATTCCCCGTGGACCCATGGGCTGCAGGGGGACAACCTGCTTCACCATGGTCTTCACCACGGCCTGCAGAGGAATCTTGGCTCCGGTGCCTGGAGCACCTCCTCCCCCTCCTTCTCCACTGACCTTGGTGTCACCGTGTTGTTTTCTCTCACGTATTCTCACCTCCTCCTCTTCTCTGACTAGAAGCAAAAACCCATGACTTTGTTTTGATTTTCTTCTTAAATATGTCATCACCAGCCTCTCTCATTGGCCCAGTTCTGGCCAGCAGCATGTCCATCTTCAGAGCCATCAGCCATTGGCTCTGCTGGACACAGTGGGAAGCTCCCAGCAGCTTCTCACAGGAGCCATCTTTGCAGCCCCCCTGCTACCCGAAACCAGGCCATGCCAAACCAATACATTTGTGTTTGCACACCCTTCTGGAAATGCCCCTGACTGTGGTTTTCATTAACTATCAGATAAATAGGAAGCCTAAACTCAGCCTGCTCTATTGTCTGTGAAGTCTCACACTTTGCAAGGGACATTCTACTCTGTCTTGTAATCTTCCCATCACAGTTCATTTGCCTTGAATCACTAGCTGTACTGTACAGCCTCAGCCCCAAAAAGTGGCCCAAGGAAGGGAACAAAGGATATTCAGCAGTCCTCATGAAGCCTGAGCAGGCCATGGGGTATTTCAATGGTGAAACTAGGCTAAGAGAAAACTCAGTGAGCAAGGAGATTTTAAGTGAGATGTGAAGACTGAGAAATGCTGAACAGGAGAGATTATAAAAGCAAATGAGATTAGAGGGAAGAGGCAGTGTTAAAATAAAGAAGAAAAAGGGGAGGGGGGATTTTTTTGGAGCAGGTAAAACGGAAGGTACAATGCAAAAGGAAAGTGACAGAAAAAAAAAATCTGTTCCCACTACAGATTGCTCTTTCAGATCTTGAAATCAACATTCTTCAACCTAATCTGTATTCAGCTTCCAAAAAATAGAAATCTTTCTGAGAAAGTAATTCTTTGGTCCTTAGCTTAGCATTTGTACAATGGAAGTAATAGCCTTTCACCTGACAAATTAAGCCACTAAAGTTTGTGATGCACTTAAACTGATGACTGTTGAAAAAAGTCTGAGTTAGGTCTGTCTACAGTGCAGAGGATGAATTTTGCACTGGAAAAGCACAAGATATCACAAACAACAGAGAGAAGAGATAAAAATTTCCATAGTTTGTACCAATAGGCAACTGATTCAGGGAAGAAAAAAAAGTCTGAGCTCACCAGTTGAAAATGGTGTCCTAATGCAAATGCACAAACCCTGACCAAGAGAGAACAACATAAATCTTGTATTTGAATGGTTAGTAACATCCCATTAACAAGATATTTTTGAGCATAATAAAAATTTGTCATCAAAGGACTAGTGTATTTTTCTGAGAATTACTGCTTTCTAGTATTCTGCATAAATTAATCAATGTCTAAATCAATTTTTCGTCCCTTTAACAGCAAAATAGTATTACAGGCATGTAAATTAAATGTCTTCCCCTCTGTTTTCCTTTGGTTTGTTGTGCTACTCTGAATTTCCACATTCTCCCTTTTTCTTCAGCCTTTTGCACAACTATCCTTTCAATTATCTGAACTTTTCCTGTCTCTAATGGCATGTCAAAGTGAAACAGCACAGTCGTCATAACCTAACTTGGGTTTACTGCTTTCTGTCAGCAATTTCAATACTTGTTTCAATCCTTGCATCTTTTTGTTAAGCATGAAAATCTGCTTGTGGCTTAACTACAGTGTTCCTGTTCTGGATTCATAAACCTAAGTGTCCCTGGGATGCTTCATTCTTTTATTGTCTGCTTTAATCCTGGTTGATACATCTTTACTTGTTGGAACCTGTTAGTGTCAAAGCACTCCGTGGCATCTCTCCCTGTGACATACCTCAGAAATTCCATCTTTATTCCCTCTTGTGAAAGTGGTTCAGTGGCAACTCTGGATAATAAACATTCACATGCATGTGGTTTTGGGGTTTTTTTGTTTGGTTGGTTTGGTTTGGTTTTGGGGTTTTTGTTTGTTTGTTTTGTTGTTTGGTTGGTTGGCTGGTTTTGGTTTTTTTTTGAGGAAAGGTGGTTTGCGCTATTGATTATATTTATTCATCTTACTATACTTAAAAAAAAACTCAGAGAGGTTTTAAGGAAAATTCATTAGTTTCTCTTTCTAGCTGAAAATGCACAGCTTAAATGGTGCACTTCATCTAGTGCCTCGTTATGGAAAGGAAAATTCGTGCTATGATAATGCCCTTTTTTTTTACCCTATTAAAAGCTTTGGTTCTTCTTCTAGACAACGTGTTTTTAATTTACACAGAACTTTTCAGTCTCTATCTGTCTTTTATTGTTATGCCTGTATAATGTGACTAGGGCACACACAATATGATAGAACCAGTAATGACATTACACTACTTGTATGCTGGGGGCTGGGTTCATGTTTATGGTTAAACCCTGATGTTAATTGATGAAAATAGTTCAGGAAACAGAAGCTCATGCATTTTTATCAGCTCAGCTTTCATAGACCTCATACAATTTGTTTAAAACACATTCAACATATTGAAAGGTGATAGTAAATCCAGGTTTTAAACCTAATTCTGAAATCCATGCTATGCATGAATAATTACTGTTTAACAAAATTATAGATGCTAGGATGAATGCAAACCAATCCTTCATTGCAAACAGAAGAAGAGACCTAACAGATAATGCAAAGAGATACCATATGAGAATACATCCACTGAACATCCACTTAATTTGCAAGAGTTCAAAGGACATTCAATCCCAACAGAATGACATCAAAAAGGGTTGTAAAAATATCTTGTCAAGCAGCATTGTTGTGCTGTCTAACTTTTTAATCGTAGCATAATGTTAATGCTATTAGAGTTTCTATAAAGACATACAGGGGTCAAGGATGCCAGAGGGAAAAAAAAGAAAAGGGGAAAAGAAGAAAAGGTTACACATGCTAATTACATTTTCTGGAGCTTAGCATGATGGTGTGACCTATATTTATGCATTTTGGCCTGATGATATTATTTTAAACTATTCTTTCAATATTAACTGCTTTTAGAGTAGGGTATGAAACCTGTTATAGAAGATCAGGGAAAAATAAAGTATCCTTGCACTGCTGAAAGCTGATCCCCCGCAGTTCCCCACACTGGAAAATCTTTCATTTTCAGCTTATCCAAATTTATGCTTCAGTTCTTCCATACACAAGAAGATGAAGTAAGCTGCGTGTTTGCAGAGGTAAATATACACAGTGGGTCTTCAGTAAAACTTATTTCATGCCCATGTAGATCTACAGTTGCATGCTTATAGTCAATTCTTCATCTAGCAGTCATAGATATCAAATTGGTTACTTTATTGTCAAATAAAAATCAATGTCTACATGCAATTTTCACTTAGTTTTACATATCTTCACTTTGTTTCAGGTCAGGATGCCATGGAAAACACAACTTAGTGCAAGAATTTTGTGTCTTTCATTGTGCCAGTGGGGTGGGGAAATTCGAAGTTATTCTTGGGGTTTTTTTTCATTATTAATTTTATTTGTACAAGCTTGTACTATATTGCAACTTTGCTGTTAAATATTGCCTCTGGCCTATAGTTAGCATGGTCTAGTTAAATTTCAGTTGGAGAAAAAGACACCTTATTCTAGTGTTATGTGATCAAAATTTTGAAGCTCTGTAATTTTCTTGCTGCTCTTAGAAACAAAGCATCCAGGCATATTGAGAAAGCCTTTTCTACAAGCTATAAATATTTGCTATTTGTAAAACCTCAATGAAGGATTTAGTTATTAAAAAACTAAAGGAAGAAAATTACTAATAATGATTGGTTTCAGCTAATGAAATGCTTTTATGCAAATATGTGAACCCTAAATATGACCTGGAAACAAAAGACTGCTTAACAGTTACTATTAAGCTATACATTAGGAGATCAATTAAAGAGAATTTCTTTCTAATGATTAAGCTGTACAAGAGTTGCTATGGAAACCTGGAAAAGGAGGTATTTGGAATGCAAAATAGCAATAGAAACAAAACCGATATTTGTAAACAAGAATTGTAGAATGTGTATAATCAGTTAAATAATAAAAGACTGTTTCCTTTTCCACTCCAATATATTTGAAACAAGGGGACGTTTCTATATGAAGGTGCCAGTTTTGTTGACATTTGGATGCCATAAAGAAAGGTGATGCCAAGAAAACCTTTCTGTAATCAATAAGAATTCACTAAATTACAAAATGGAATGGAAAAACAGAATTACTTTAAAGGTCTCAAGAAACTGTAGTCATGTCATTACAAATTGCTGGCAAATTAAAAAACATATCTGTGGCAAAGAAAGTGCAAATACAGGTGGTTAAAAGCAAGAATAATTCCTTCCCCCACACCTTAAAATATAGTGGTACTTGTATCAAAAGAAGAATGCTGGTTACTTCATATATTTTCATTTTGTTTCTTTCGCCTGTATCTTGTGCAGAGAGAGAATACCCATAAAATACATATGAATATAGTGTTAAATAGCATTTTTTGTTAAAAAAAAAAAAAATTCTGTCACTAAGTAGATCTTTTCAGCCGAGGTTGTGGAAGAAAAAAATGCACAAAATCAAGTTTTCCAGTATACAGAACATAGCTTGCCAATATATACATGGAGAAACATTCAAAGCAGGGTTGGTAGTTGGGATTTCCGGTAACGATCTAGGGACCTTCTTGCAGTAAACAAGAGATATAACGGACTAGAGGTACTCTCTCTCCCCTTTGTTCTCCCATTTTTAAATTGTCCATGGCTGCAAAGGTTAAGCTTCTTTGCAATGAAAAACACCAGAAAGTTGCTGGGTCTGGTGGACAGGAATCTGCCGTCTGTTCTTCTGTGCAATGCCAAGGGTGGGGAGACCCTGAGCCCAGAGGAGACCAGTCCAGAAGCAGCTCCCAACAGCTCCAACATCTCAACTTAGGTCTGCTATGCTATGGAGTGACGTCCTTTCTGGGGTATGTCAGTATAACTCAGCTGGAGATTTCTGTATTTGTCAGCTATTCCCAGATCCACACAATCCAATCCTGTTAACAGACTCCTAAAATTACACATTCATTTGTTTTTTAGAGCAGTCCTGACAGTCTTGAAAGCGATAAAGGTCAGCATGTTCTGAGGAACATATTCATGTGGATGAGTACATTTGGCAATAAATTTGAAGGACTTTTTCCTTCTGGAACTTGAAAAAGCTGCATTAAACAAGTAACATAAAAATATCACAGGACATGTTTCCTGAAAAATTAATTAAAACATTGTCATCAGTACTACAGAGGTGGGTGGGAGAGTTTCTGACCACTTTTTTCATGGTTCAGGTTTAGTCAACCTAATGGAATATGTTTACCTAAGTTATAATTCTGCTACAGTCATGTACGATGGGACTACCAAAATGATCTAGCTATACATATACTAAACTCAATAATTAATTTCCATGTAAACTTACCAATGCAAATATTTTCAAAAATCCCCTTTTATGCTTTTCCCATGTCTCATGTCATCTACTACAGTAATTGGTAATACTTTCCTGCTTTATAAATGTTATGTCAGGCTTGTTTACCCTGCTGTATGAAACGTGCCTTCTAGGGTAAAATCCCCTTAAAGTATTTGCTTCATATACTCAAGGTCTTAGTTTTTGTTGCAAATGACTTACAATCCAGAAATACTTATGTTTTTTGAAAGTGTGACTGTAGAGATGTAACTCTGAATAGAAGGCAGATACACTTCAGGGATAAAACAGAAAAAAGAAAGAGAAAAAAGGAATATTTAGCCAACCTGAAGCAATAAATAGTTATCAGGAAGAAAAGACTATTATTTCTGAAAGAAAATCTTTCAGACTTCCACTTCATGGGAAGGTCATTTTGGTTAGCTTCAATGAGATAATCAAGAAATCCAATTAGCTCTATATAGAAGTTACAAATCTGTTCTCATCAAAGAACACATAGCCTACAGCACAAGCAAAAAAAATGCTATTAGACTGAACCAGTAAAAAGAAGAGTTGCGTCCTGCTAATAAGAGAGGACTTAGAAGAATTCAGCTAGAGAGGAACTAAAGAGAAAATAAATTACAACCACTTGTCAGATCAATCCAAGGATCTGACAATAAGTCATGGCTCACAAAAAAATAAATTTTAAAAAATTATATTTTATTGATTGATTTGTAAAATGAGATACTGAGCTCTAAGATTCATATATTTAAGCTCTGCAAAAATCAGTGAAATCTAATGTGAACCCAGTAATCCTTCACAATGCAAGCACAGACTCCAGCTCTCTCCTAAGGGATTTCTTCAGACAGAAGAAGGCAGTAAATTTGTCTTGGAGAGTGACCTAGGGCCAGCTAACTTTTGGGATCAATGGAAGAATCAAGTTCCAAAGTCAAGGACTCAGAGAAAATACCACCCAGGATCTGAGTTTTCAGAAAGATCAGAAATGAATTCAAATGTACTCATTTGCTGAACAAACTTAATGAGGTATTTATACATGCAGTCCTACAAATATTCCAGATTCAGAAACTAGAACAGTCCAATATCCATACCCATACATTACAGTCAAAAGTGGCTGTCAGGATGTTACAAGCGGTTACTGTGTTATGTCTACAGTCTTAAACCTTGCTATAAATCACTATATAAGACAAATTATCTTCAAAGTAAACAGTTGGGTTTTTTTAACAAAAAATAAACAAAGTTCAGAATTTGCTTGGTCTATTTTCAGTTAATTACTTCATTAAAATGTACACTGAGATCCCAGGGTTCAATTCTGGTGAGCTTTGCTAAATGTTCAAGGAAGAAAACAAATATGACAAGATCATAGATTTGAATAAACAAACTAATTTTTGGGATAACATTACCTGCAAAATTGTATTATTTAGGGATGAATTTACTCCATATTGTGGTAGCTGTGCTTGGTCTCTTGCTTTTAAAATGAGAATTCCTTCCTTTTCTTTTAAATCATCTGACCACTACTACATGGAAATAACCACTTTTGCTAATTACTTCACTAAAAAAAAAATTATAGAGAAAATCAAGATGAATGAGGCACTGTGCTTTGCACAAATCAGACAGACAAGCTGTCAGCGCTGCCTAACCCGTCCTTAGAACAATTCCCTTTCCCCAAGGAAGTTGTCAGGAAAATGGAGGTCCTTGTCATTTCTTCGCTTGCAATTTGGGACTTTCCTTTCACACCTAGTTTATTTCTAGAATCTTTTGACACTATTCTTGCAATTAAGTGACAAAATAAATTTTTTCTTATTTCATCTTTAAGCTGGCATATATACCTCTAGTGCTATACATATGGGGTAGGACATGCTAATAAATGTGTTTCTTGCTATTTTGTTCAGTCTCTGAAGTACATTTGTCCTACACACATGTCAAGCTCAAGTGACTGGGCAAATTACCAGTGCTTGAAGACCCCTGGGAGACTCATCAGTGCTGGAGTGCCCTTGAGAGCACAGAGGAGTGTGCAGGGTGTCAGTGCAGGAGCTCATTCCCTGTGAGCCTGTCGAGCAGACCCTCTTCTCCAACATTTTATGCACAGACAGCTTTGTGCTGGTGGATGCTAGAGATGGAGAAGTTTGAGGAATATATTAGGACCTCAAACTCACTGGGACCATTTGCTTCTGAAGAGCAGAGTCATTAATTTGTTAATATATGACATACATATATATACACATATGTATGCGGCTATAATAATGAGACCTTACCAACAAATGTCTGAGCTTGTATCTGGAGTATGAGGAAAAATATGAAAAATTGTGGAACTGTGGTTAGCATTCATAATTTATTTTGTTCATTCTCTTTAATTTTTTTTTCTTCTCTTTTTCGAATAACCTTAAATTTCTTCAAGCAGCAGCCCACATTTCCTCAGCTGCAGTCCTTAGAGATATGGAAAAAATTTTGGACATTTTTAAAAGAGAGGTCAAAAACAGCATTACAAGAAAAAGAGAGTTTCATGATGTATTGAAGAAGTCTGTGTGTGTAGGAGAAGAAATATAATGTGTGATAGAGCAGCTGTTAGTATACAGTAATAAATTTTACCTAAAAGCTGCATTAATTTCTATGATCTGTTACATATAAACTTATACACATATGTATTAAAGCATGTGAGAGATCTGTGATGTACTCAATAATGGGTTTGCTGATCACAAGCACAAATATCAAAAGCTAGCAAGTGTTATGGGAGAACTCGGTTTTAAAATGAAAGATGTCTTCCCCATATAACTAAATTGAGCAGTATATACACTGCAGATTACAAAGAGCTGAGCCTGGCACAGCCTTATCAAGAACATTTACGAAAACATGCCAATTTAATAATGTAACCTTTGTTTTTACACTAATTTGAGACTAGCAGAGACTGTATGCCATGCTTATTCAAGATAAAAGAGAAATATGGACACCTGGGTGATTTATGTAAGGAGCAAAACCTTAGAGAGTGACACAAAGAAGCTGTTCACATTTGGAAGGAGGAAATACAAAGACAGAATTTCTAAAAAACTGAACAACACGGGCAAAAAACCCCAGAACTACATGGAATGTAAGACTCAGTTTTACTTATGAGTTGTCTATATGGAGACATCTGGAAAGTATTAGTCTGAATTAATAAAATAAGTAAAATCACATTAAAATATATTAGTTGAACTGAGATAATATGTGAGCACGCACCTAAGGTGGTAGTAGTTCAGTTAGGTTACTTCACCCCCAAAGGGAAGTAAACTAAATCAAAATGAACCCATGACGGGTTCAGTCACCATATGTCAGCAGTCTGTAGATACACATGGCAAATATAAGGTCATCTCAGGGCTTAGGTAAGAACCACAGGCTAAATTAACCACATAAAAAGTTACTGTGGATCATCAATAAATTATGTGTGTGTCTGTGGCATATAATTCTCAACAAAAATGTTCACAGGGATTCAGTGTTTTTTAACTAATTCCGTTGTGACATTTGTGATTTTTTTTGTAACACTGCAATTAAAAGGTACTAGGCAAAGCAAGCTGTCTAGATTCACCTCACTAAATGCCATTAAACTATTCAGAATTTACAAATGGATGAAAAATAGAATCATATTATTTGTTTTCTTAGGGCATGTGGACTAACTCAGATGGACTCTTAGGATACTAATTTTTTAATGATTCAAAACACCTTCCTTTATTTCCTCCAAACCACACCATTTCCCAGCATTCAAATTTCATTATAATGTATGGAGGTAACACTCAGGTGAAAGACTTCCATGGAGTTACCTGGAAATGGAGTTACCTGGAAAACACTGGTTTTCCAGGAAATTTATTCCATCTGCACATTATGACTTAAAAAGGCTTCAGAGAGGAGCAGAACAACGTCTTGTGTACCCAAAGTCCTGTTTCTTGCTGGGTGTGCAGTAGGTGACACACTTGATCCCTTTCCATTCTGGAAACAGACTCCTCTGTGTGAAGGATGTGAAGGGTGTAAATCCTCACTTCTGACTCAGTGACAAAATGCCTGGACTAAACACTTTACCTCTTTCCCCTCCTGCCCGTTCTCCACCTTTTACTCCAAGCTGCCCAGGGCCTCACTTTCAACTGAAGTCCAGATACAGTGCATATGGTTTTTTTTAACAGGTTTTTAATGCTGTGAATATGCTTAATGGAGATGATATAATATATGCTATGATAGATAGGATAGGAGGTAGTGGATTTTTTTACATACCTCATGACTGTATTGCAAACTGAAAGAGAAAATGGAGGGTCTGACATAAAAGTGAAAGTATTTTTAATCTATCCTATTTGTTAGTAGAAATTTGAAACTGTAAACTGAGCACGCCCACTTGCTGGTTTCGGGTAGATAAGTACTGGAACAGCAACTAGTGACTTCTAAATCATCAGAATTTTAATTCTTTTTCTTCCTTTGCTAACCCAACTATTCACCCCTCTGAGTTACCAAATGAAACTGTCTGAAGACTCAGGAAGATAACAGCCTGTTATCTGGTTAACATGAGAAAGATTTAATTATCAGTAATAGGGCCAACACAGTTGAAAGCACATACTCTTCTACACCACTTCGCTGCAAGTAGTTGATTCAGAAGCTGAAATGTTTCTTTAATTTGTGCCAGCTGCTAACTGTCACCTGGAGCCATTGCCATTATTGCAATCAGACATCTCGGGGACACACTGGCCATGATTCAGCTCCCCAGCCAAGCTCTTTTCCATTGGTGATAGTAACTGTGGGTGTAACAAGCTTCATTATTGTCTTCCTGTTCAACAAGGGCTCTTGTCCCAAGCCAGAATTACTTTGCAGACTGCTGTTCAAAAGCCTCAGATCAAAGACAACAAATGAACATAAGGCATATCAGTATATATATATATATATGTTTTAAAACAGAAGAGCATTCTATAAAATAAAAATATTTATTTAAAAAGCATCCACACATTTCTGAAAAGAGAGAAATCCCTCTAGTCTCAGATGGTACTAACATTTTCTAAGCTGCTGGATATTCTCGTACCTATGGAAAAAAGTAGATTCTCAATTTTAAGAATGCAAATCAACCATTTCAGTACTAAACACTTCATTGTGAGAAGATTGCTATAATGACATGGGCAGAAGGAAAGACTCTCTTCAGAGACTAATAGAGCCTGTAGAATGTGGGACTCATGGTCACAACACTCCTTTAGCAAGTCTAGAAAATCTGTTGTGGAAAGAGGGCAGACCACAGTATTACCTATATTATTTTTCATTTGTAGAAATCATTGTTTCAGTACTTATACAAGTCTCCCTCCAGGAACATAAATGAAACCACTGAAATCCAATAAGGAAGTGGATAGCATAAGGCTGGGGTTTCACCGGGGTTCACTGGGAAGCATGTCAACATGCTGTCCGCTGCATGTCAGGAGGGACCTCACGCGTCACTGTGCATCCAATATCTATCTTCTTCAAATCTTTATCAAGATTAAATTCTCAATGGCTGCAGAGATGTGCATATGGGTAACTGCAGAAGATTTAATATATATAGTGTCTTTAATTGAAGATCACCAAGGATTTGGCTATTAAGATATTAAGAGCTGCCCCAAAGTCCCTACACTTCCACAGCTGCCTGGAGTATGCAGGAATAAGCAGTGGTGGTGTGATAGTTCCCCGGGCAGCCTTCGGCATCACCCTTCCTCTGGGAATATGGCCTTAACTTGGAGGATCTGTAAAATTTTCTTCAGTTTCAGATGATGAGGTGGGTACCAAGAGAAAACATTGCTTTGTCTTTCACATCTAATAAGCCATATGAGGAAAGGGCAAAATGCTGCCTCATTTAATTCAGACTTAATGTTTTGTAAAACAGGTAAATAGCTCAGTGAACAGACTAGAAAATTGGGACAGAGATAAGCACATATGATGTCGATGGCCAAGGTTCAGTCAAATATACTAAACAATATGGTTTCAAATTCAATATTGTGCTCAGATTTTATCAAAAACAAGGCCTTATCTGCAGCCTCAGACTCGAGTGAAGCACTTATTTAGTTCACCTTTTGATTAAAGTGGAAAATGACAGGGAACCAGAATACATTTCAAGCAACTTGACTGTGTATTTGTTTTTACTTAACTGTTGCACTGGAGACTATTTTGTACTCAAAGCTACCCATTCATGCTAAATCTGGTAATAACAGTGGTATTTTCTTTGCCAATCACCACATTTTCTTACAAAATTTCCGTGACAGAAACACAGAAATATTTATAGCACCACGAGCAGCACTGTAAAGCTAAAAATTCTTATCTAAGTGATATAAATTATTGTATCTACTCAGCCTTCTGTATCCATGCACCTGCTCCTCGTGGGTGAAGAGCTCCCAAGTGTATAGACAGGTTTTAAACCCATTGTCATAATCCTGACAGTGATTTCAATGCCAGATTTCTACGTGTGACCAAATATACTGGAACATTATATTTTAGTATAATAGACCAGATCTACATTAGATTTTAGTATAATAGACCAGATCTCTTGTGGAAGTCATGATCAGGCCTCCTGTTACAGTAGAGTAGTTAAATTATTTTTAAGAAATTCTTTGCAAGTCTGCAATTTGTTAGATTACTTATGTTGCAGAATATAAATGAAAATTATGTTAAATGACACGAAAATTCTCATTTAATATATTCATTTTGACCTGTTTATATTATTTTATATAATATGAATAAGAGCAAACAATTTTATTTTCAAATTAGGAAGAGTTTTGATGAATAAATGTCCTGATTTGAAACAAAGTTTTCAAAATTTATACAAATATGTTTTGATTTACTTGCATAATTTTCTGTTGTTTCTTTAAAACTGTATTTTGTGCAGTCAGTCTGGGGTTTATGGCAGAAGTATAATTCATATCTTAAGGAAGTAGAATACTTTTCAAAACACCTCAATTTAAATCAGAAGACTGAAAAAGTATATCTGGACTATGTAATGTATAACCCAAGCTAGAGATCTGAAATATCCATAATGTTGAGCAACTAAACTATAACATTAATCCAAAATTTTCCCATCTTAAAAAAAAAAAAAATCATGTTCTGCACTAAAACTATTTCAACAAGATCAAATTACTGAAAAATATATTGGAAAAAAAAGATTAAATATTTACTTTACTGTTACCTGTTCAAGGTAATTCAAGAGCTGATAAAAATTACTTAATTTGTTCATGTGTTCCTTACCTTTTACGTGCACTTGCTCTGTTCTGTGGATTTCAGCAATTTCAGATAATGTAACATACACTTCATTTTTCCTTCAGAAAACATCCATATGACCATAGCCTCACTATCAAGAAAGAAAGTGTATGTTACTTATGTGTCTGAATTGGGAACTGTGACTTATTTAAGAAAGATGTTGCTGCATCCATAAGCTCCAGTGCATTCCAGCAGATTTAGATGGACCACCAAGTGATGTCATGAAATGTTCAGATGCCAGGGGGTTTCCAGTGTGGAGCCTGCCTACTGATATATTCATTTGTGGCATGCCCTGTGACCTCTCAAAATAGAAGGAAATTTAGAAAACTGAACTGAAAGCTAGCAAATCAATTTTGCTAAGAATATTTCCAAGTGCTGAAACTTGATCATTAGTTATTTAAATTGTTAAATCTATGCCCCAGTTTGAGATTGCCCGTGTTATTGCTTCAGTGTGGATGGGGAACAAAATTTTGAGGTAAGTTTTCCATTCCCTTTGACTTTGCCCTGTTTAGCATCACAGAGCAGTCTTAGGGCATGCAAAGTGGAAGGAAGCAAACCCCCAAGAGCAAATCTCATGCTTTATCATCCCTGACTGGCACTCATGTTCATGGGACCAGCCCAGAATGCGCCTGCACCAATGTGCAGATGTGTGGGGCGTGAGGACACGGCACGCTGAGCACCACCAATTGCACCCTGTGGTTCTGCCTAATACATTGCCTGGCACCCTAGTAGAGACAATGACTTTTTGGCCTAGGAAAACTGTCCTTTTTCCAAACAATTTCTGCTTGCAGGTCAGGAGTTAGGCTATGCACTGTTCCTGCTAGGTTAGTTACATGTGGCCAGTATGTTTTGGATCAGACTTAATTATCCTGCCTTCCTGTGCAAAATGCCTGCAGGAACAGAAAGATATCAAGCATTTTAAAGATACTGGAACTGAAGTGGCTTCAGGATAGTATGTGGGACAAGGCCCCAGTGGAGTTAAACCATAGCACAGGGTAAACTGAATTCTCCATGACTTGAAAGTACCAGAGAGTAAAGCCCTTCAAAAACATTTTTGAGAAACTGAGAGAAAAGTAAGTCAAACAAGCTGCCACAACCTGACAGTATTTTAGTAATGTAAAAAAACCTGAATTTTACCCTTCCCAAGATGACACATTACAAAAACCCAAACTAAACCAAATCAAAAAGCCAAACCGAACCAAACCAAACCAAATCAAACCAAACCAAACCAAACCAAACCAGTTAAAAATCCCAGAAAAGAGTTAAAATGTAGGATCAGGAGAAGCCACCATGACACCCGTCAGCAGAGGGTTGCATTTCCAAGGAATGAGCACAGGCAAAGCAGGCAGAGGCACAAGTGAGGCATGCAGCTGTCACAGTTTTTTTATGGTAAGCAATTCTTTTTATCATGTTCTTGAAGAAAGCACACAAACCTCCACTGCTGAAAACTACATCCAGCTTGGAACTCATACCCAGTTATGCAACTTTTCATCTTGAATGATAGTTGGATAGAATGTAAACTAGTATATGAAACAACCAGGAGATTGATGAAAGAAAAATTGAATAAATCATAAGGTTTCTTAGCATTTTGTTTTAAATTTTCTTTGGTATATCTTCATCACTTACTAAATGCTATTTTTTTTGTCTTTCAATGTGTGGTTACATTTATTGATGATACAGTAGGCTTGTGGGGTTCTGGTTTTTTTTGTTTTTTTTTTTTGAAGTGGTAGTTCCTCTTGATAATTGTCTCTAATTCTATGTTCAGCTTTCTTCATTTCCCTCTCTAGTTTATGTTGGTCTCACAATTCTCAATATTGTAGGTATTATCTCATGACAAGGCATTTCCAACTCCAGGATTACAATGTTTTTTATCCATGTGTATCATGACTGAGGATTCAATTACATCTAGGGATAATAAAAACTACAACACCATAAGGTGAGTATTCAAAAACATAACTACTTTGTTTTTTGATAACATCTAACCCTTAAGTATCAGAGTACAGCAAAATAACAAAGGAAAAATGACAGAATAAGACATAAAATATGTCTCTCAATAGTATTCTCACAGAAAGCTACAGAAAATGGTTTACTTTTAAGATAAACAGGCCAAAAGATTCAGCCACAGAACCCTAAAAAGGGGAAAAAACTTTCAAAATAGCAGTGTTAATTGAGGAGAAGCCTGATATTTAGACACAGCAAATGGTAGGGATAGAGTAGACACAGGTCAGAAGCCAAACATAAATTATGAGAGGGGCCATAAACATGAACCAGATTTCACAAATAGAAAGGGGAAAAGGTTTGAAGAGCCTTTAATGTTAACAATAAAATTTTGAAGTTCATTCTCAGCTTTAGAAGTAGCCAATGCAGTTGCCTAAGGGTAATACGAGAGTAGCAAAACCAGTAATAAATTAAAAAAGAGGCACAATTTTGAACAGATTGCAAACAGAAGGCCAAAGGACTAGAAATACTACAAGTTCATTATTGTTAGAAATAACTGTGATCTGATAGAGAACCTTGGCTGAAAAATTCTAAACAAGTATAAAAATAGACTATAAATAGGATAGTTATTATTCATCCCACAGTTACACAGAGCACACCTGTGCCTTTTTCATCACTGAGATTGAGATATTTTGACAATGTCTTTTAACTAAATGTTCTCACTGCAGATTGTCAGTGATCAGCCAATTGGAGAAGCCTCATTTTTCATCAATGGAAAGATCAGAAGTCTTTGGGAATTAAGATATTGGGAAAACCTGACACTTTGTGTATATTTGGCTCAAATGCCCAAATTTCAAAAATTTTTAGGTATCATTTATTGCATAAACATTTCTAAACTTTTATTTTTCCAGCTGCAGAGAGAAACTTATTAAAAAATGCAAAAGAAGCTTGGAGAAATTATCTAGGTTATCTCCCCTAAGATAAAATCATTTTACAGCAGTATACTCAGATGATGAAGACCCCACGGCCTTTACTGTCTACGCCCATATCTATCCACATCCCCATTATTAGTTATTTCAAAGCTTCTCTTCACATCCAACATTGTATCTTGACAAAATATAAAGCTATGACCCTTTGTGCTGTGTGTCACAGACATGGAACACAGATTCTCTCTTTCTTTTCACATTGGCCTTTGCATACTTGAAGACAGTTATTGTGCTCAATTTCTGTTTTTTGTTCTCCAGATTCAGTAGCTCCAGTTCTTAAGCATGCAAGAAAATACTTTTTCTTCAATGGGACCAGGGACTCTCCCATACTTTAAGATAAACTCTATTCGTTGGCTGGAACAAAGCCCCGTTGAGCACCCTGCAATACACGGGAAAAAAACCAATTTGGTAATCACGTGGTGAGACTACTTACATCTGCAGTTTGATGTTGGTTGAGAAGTTATGAGCACAGGACGAAGATGACTTCTCAGAAATAGATAAATGTACAGGTAGCACCACTCCCAAATGGAGCCACAAGTAAATAGTAGAGGACAGCCCAAAGGATCACATACACTGGAAATGAGACTCTGGGAGGCCACTTATCAGAGTGTGAGTACCTAGGAGTGGCAAGGAAAGGTTCTATCAATGGCTCTGCCTCTGCCCACCTCTTTCGCAGGGGTGGCAACCTGAGGATTACAACACACTATTCTTCACCGCTTTGTAAGTCATCACTTAGTGGGATTCATGACTTTGTAAGTCAACCCCTCTCTTTATAATTTCCAGTTTCACTTAACCACATAACTCTAACCTTAATTTAGACTGAGAGAAGGGCGATCTTGACACACAACCTGAATATGTAGAAAAAAAGCTCTATTCCTTCCAGAAACTCATTCGCTGTTGTCAGTGACTGAATCCCTTGCCCTTGGTTTAGGATGTCAGAATATGAAGAAACTGGGTTCATTTGTGACCTCTGCAAGAAATTGTCAGCAAATCGGTCAGTTCCGTCCAGCAACAATCATTTATGTGGCAAGGTCAAAGACTGCCAGCTCAAAAAAAAAACCGAAACAAACCACCTGATTTTAATAGGATAGCAATAATAGTTGCAAAAATGTTAACCCCTCCTTATTGAATTTTGTGCATTGATGTTTTTAATGCAGCATAAAACACGAAGTGGAAGTTTCCATCTTTCTTTTTCATCTCTCTTTTTCATCTTTCTTTTTCTTTTGACTGCATAGAAATATGCAGTAGAATTGAGTGAAAGCATAATTTCAAGAGTATAAAGTTTAAGTTCAGTATATTCCAGAACATTTGTGACCCTAATTGTAACAGACTTCCTACAATAGGTTTTCCACATTATCTCTAGTATGCAATGAATATACTTGTCAAACAGATGTTGATCCTATGTCCTAATGGAACCATCTTTCTTAAGCACATTGTAGCTTTTATTTTTACAATAAACATTTGTCCTAAACAATAACACTTATGTGAAATACATTGTTTGTGAGGGCCTTGGGAGCTGCATCTTGGGAACAGAGACCCAGGTACAGCAATATGTTCTGTCAATCCTGAATGCATTGTTAGTGCTATAATGATAATAATCTCTTCTCCGTCCTGCATAATACTTATGCATAGCTTAAAGCTATGAAGGTTTCTGTACTATAGTTCAAGCTTAGAGTGATTTATACCATTTGACATGAAAACACTTGAAAAATATAGTCTATCTTGGTAATTCTGACACAACCTTAACTCTAGTAGCAATAGCAGGTGTCGCTTGATTACAGTATCTCCTGCTTATAACACTGCCATGGTAATTAAAGCATGTCAGAACTACAAAACAAGAGTAGTAAAGACATATTTTATGACAGAGACATTGACAAAATTTTTAAAGCCTGATCTGCTATGGTATTAAAAATGGAAAATTGTGTTCCTACTCATAATGATTTAGTACTGAATTACAGAAATTGTTGAAAATCCTGAATATGATGGCAGTTGCTACTAGTACTAAGCATTACACACTCAGAGAAGTGCTATGACAAATACATTTAAATATCTTTAATGCTGCAAAACCTGGAAAGGCAATTAGCAGCAATAAAATTTGTATTGAATTTGGATAAATTTTAGACAATTAGCCTTCTTCTAAATGCAATTTCTGGCCAAGAAATCCATAGGGACACATGACTTATCCACATTTATTACTCATTAGAGCAGAGTAATTCCTGTCATGGCTGAACATCAAGGAATTAATCATCATAAATTCAGATCAGCTAATGGACTGAGTAGTCCTCTTCTCCCAAGAACAAATCCCTAGGTAAAAGATATGAAATATAAATTGACCAGCAAAGAGAAATGCATAGTAATAATATGCATAGTAGATATATACAGTTATTATGCTCAATATGTATATACACACATGTAGTGTATACAGATAATGTATTAGGAAAGCAGATTTATTCATGGGCCCTTCTCTTACATTTTGGATAGCACAGATAAAGTTTGTGCACGCCCTCTTTTCGGTTAATTCACTTCCAAATATTTCAAGACATATATGCCCTATGAACAGAATTTTGTGTCTCTTCTCTCAGGCTAAGAATCTTTCCTCTCTCGAGTAACAGTACAGTGAGTTTGGTCTATATTTATTTTATCTTTCAGTTCTTGTTCCTCCAATATAACAAACTTAGATTTTTCAATGTGATATAAGCAAGGTAACAACTGAAACCTTTTTATGATTAGGAAGATAGAGTTCAACAGACCAAAATATTCAGCAGTTTGAGGACAGCAGACTGTACTTGACTTCTTCAAAAATTTCTATTGGGAATGAATTTTTCAGTATAGATCAGTATGATCGTTCTTGAGCTGAAGTCACATTGGAGCTGAACACAAACTTGAACATTTTCATGTGGAGAAATTTTGAAAAAATACAGCTGTTAAATTACTTATTACCTTTCACCCATCTTCACATTCTTCCCCATTAACTTTAAGGAAAAAAGATAAAAATTCATATCTGAGGCAGCTTGCTTTGGTGTCTTTCCGCTGCAATGAAGTCCTTGGAAATTCTGTTTCCATTTTCCAGAGGTTATAATGGATGAATTTCACAGAGGTTTAAAGTAGGATTCATTATGTGATCTGAAAACTTATATTTTCTGATCTTACTTTAACTTTACCTTTTTATAATTAGAAAATTCTGTCTAGTGTAAGATTCTTTTAGTTTGTTTTGTACATACTTTTCTTTGTATGAATATCCTTTTTTTTTAAAAAAAATGCTAGGTTGCTGCATTCAATTTCTTATGTATTTAATATAAATAAATGTAATTTTCTCTGTATAAATAAGACGAATTCTTGGTGTTTTCCTAGACATGGGATGTATGTTTGAACAGAACTGATTGTGCCTTCATAGCGTGCTCTGGTTTGTGTTGTGGATCTTACGTAGAGTGCAGACTGGAATATGCTTAGGTTGAAAGCAAACCCAAATATGTGCTCCTGAGAACACCTAATGTACTCTAACAATAGGCGACTTTCAACCGATGAGACCGGATTCAACATAGCCCCAACCAAATTGCACTAAAGGCCATTGAGTCCTCACAATCAGTCTTGCTGGTCTCAATTCCAATCCTTAGTGCACTTCTTACTTTTTAAAATACACATATTTCAATCTGTTTTTCTCTACACCTTCTTCAGTGCAATCAATTTTTGTAAATATGTATGTCCTCAGGTTTCCTGTGACAATGCAAATAATCTCATCTCCATCCTACTATTCATCATGCTATTTTTCTCTTATGATAGTTCAATAGAGTCCTGTATTGATGATGCTTTGCAAAATTACTGTCAGAAAACCATTAACAATCTGGGTTTGCCCATGACATTAGAGGATGTATTTAATAAGACTGATCTCAAAATGGGTCCACAGGTTATTCATGCCATTAGGTTTTTCCAAACTAGTACTTCCCTTCACAGCATAATCCATTATCACCTCCCACTTAGCTCTTCTTATCCATTTTAAAAGTTCTTGTACTAGCCCCATATTATCAAATTCAATTGGTAATTTCCCTTGTGGCACCCTATCAAATGCTTTAGTGAAATCTAGACTGACTACATAGAACATATTTCCTCTGTCAACTGCCATTTAAAAACCAGGAGAGCAGGGTTAATCTGACATGATCTACCTTTGACAAAGACATTTTGCATTTCATCCTGTTTTCTGTTTATCTCCCTACATGTATTCTTAGTTTTATATATATATATATATATATATGATTTTGAAAAGCTTTGCATATTATCAAGGTCGGTCTATTAAGCTTATTGTTACTTGATTAACTTTTAAACTTTTTTTTAGTGAACATGATGTGTTTACTTCTCGATTTAAAAAAAATCATCGTAATGCACTTACTGAACATTTTGACTTGCTGAATATGCAGTGTCAGATCTTTCAGGATTCTGATACACAGACTGATGAAGCTGAAGGTAAAGTAAAATTCAAAGACATTTGAGAAGAAACAGTTTCTTTACCGAGACCTAATCTTATCATTACCGTCACTGAAAACTTATTTCACATATTTGTTAAATCCAAGAAATAATCTACAGCATCTTTAATCTTAATCACAATCTTGTGTACTTCCCTTGCTCTCTGGAAGCCCTAGGAACTGCATTAGAAACATCGCTCCAGAACTTCATTGGCAAAATAGGCATCCAGGTCCAAATTAGAAACTACAATACAAGGCTTAAATAACAGGCACGTAAATTTAGACATTGTATTAATTAAACTATATTTTCTAGTAATAAACTTGTATTTTTTTAATAATTTGTCTTCGTGCCTTGTGTAAGACAGAAAATCACCATTTGATGAGCATTATCCCACACATGGGGCCTAGTGGAAGGAAAATAGATAAAGTCATTGTTGACACCCTGGCTTCAGGTGATTATGAATTTGCCACACTTCTCTGTAGCCTGTTATGGTGCCTAAACATATCAAAAATATAAATTTTATATTTAGTTTGCATTGTAATAGTTTTAGCTTTCAGCAGCTAAAGATCCTTGGTGTGCTTTCACCTGTCATTTTCTATTGCTTTGTAAGACTCAAGTACTTTGGGGATACCTTGAAACATTGAGTTTTAAAATGATTTTAATTACCCTGATGCTAAAACTGGGGAAAATTCTTAATTTTAACATAATTTTATAATAATATATATTATGATGATAAATTGTATCTCATGCATTTAACAGGAATTAAAAGCAGCTACTTCAAATCAAGTTGCACTGTGTATAAAATATAAAATATTTGCATAACTAAGTAAAATCTATTACTAATAGCAATTACAGTGATAAGTGTTTCCTCAATGACAGTAACAAAGTTTTCTTTGTAACATCCTTATTTTGAAACTCTGTTTTTCCAGGTCAGGAAGTTGCTAAAATATCCAGGGAAGGACTTCTGTGCCTGAGTGGGCCTTTAGTGAAACAGAAAGTTGAGACTGATGTAAAATTTCACCTCCACTGCTCCAGGTTTTTAAGTGTTTCAGAGGCTTACTTGCCTGAATTCCAGTTCCCTGAGAGACAGACCAATCTACCAACTAAGGGTATTGTTAGGGTAGATCTGAATAACCATTTAGTATTACTTTAGCTGATGATCTGCTCTCTCTGTAGAGCTTCAGTTCGGTATGAAAATTTTGCTAAAGAAGACTTGGATGCTGGATCTCAGTCAGGACACAAATATTGAGTTCCTGGTGGTTGTTAGGAACAGATCACCAATTAAAATCATAAAAAAGAAACCTGATTAGTTTGGCCATTTCTATGACTACAGACTGAAGGGTTTTTTAAATTTTCTTTTTGGGGGGGTTTTTTGTTTGTTTGTTAGTTTTGGTTTTTTTGTTTGGATATTTCAGAGCTGCTTTAGAGCTCGGAACTTTCCCTCAACCTAATTTTAAAGCCAAATCCACAGAGGGAGTGAGGGCTTTGGCTCTTTCTGGTTTTGGCATGCTCTAGTCCTCCAAAAGCTGACAGACTCCAAGGCAAAATTTTGCTTCATCCAGTTTCTGGTGCTGCGCCTGGTTGTAAGCCTCAGAGTCACAGTACAGCCTATGTGATCACATAGCACTTTGAGTCCATCAGACCTAAGCTTTTCAGTTAACATTTTACGAAGGGTCACAGTGAAAAAAGATTTACTATATAGCACACTTTTTTGATTTGGAACAGAAAACAATGAGTGTATGTGACTGCCTGAGCTGTCTGAGATCTTAACACAGCTTATTTTTATTAAAGGATATCTGAAGTTTAAAGTGTGACTGGGAGTACTGTGTTGAAAACAGGTTAAGAACAGCTTGATATGTATTAATTAAAAATGAAGTCTGGGTTTAAAATGGAGAGCAGTTGCATCTGGAGGAGTAAGCTGGGAAGAATTCACCGGAGTGAGTTATACCATTCACTTTTCTTTAACCTTTAAAGTATGCCTTTATTTTTAGAATAAAGTAATAGCTTCTCTCTGCCATGATTGGTTAGAAATCACCATCTGTAGCTGAAGGATTTTTAGGAGGGTCAATTTTGTTTAAGTCTGGTTGCTCTTCTAAATCATTTTGTTAAATCACACATGATTAGATAATGGATATTCTGAAAACAGAATTTATTTTAAGTAATCTGTATATTTTATGTTGAAGGCCAGTTACTTATTCAGTTATTAATCAGTAGCCAATCAAAATTAGGTTGTCTGAAGATGATGTATAATTTTAATGTATCTGTAAAATATTTATCAAGTCAGAAATGTTTAAATAATTAAATAATAACCATTCTGCTATTTCTTTAGTGATAGAGCAACATTGCTTACAACTGCAGAGACCAAGATAAAGCTAGGTAACCTCCTGCAGGTGATTTATTAACGCTTTGCAATAATACCATAGAAGATTACTCAAATAATATATATATTTAGTTTAATTTTTCACTCAGTGGATCCAGTTCATGGATTGCAGTAGGCATATCTTGAAAGAAAGTTTGCATCAAAATTGAATCTAATACTTCAATGTACACAATGTAAAAGGTAGAAGGAATAAAACTAGGATCCCTTTTCTGAAATGTAGTAAATCAATTGTATTGACACTGAAGAACAACAAAAAGGGCAAATAAAGTTTAATCACCATTTCAAGCATGGAACTAGATGATTTAATGTCTTTCTTTCTCCCTAACCCCCCACACCCCTCCCTCTTTAATTAGTGTCTCTCAAAGTTTTAGTATTTTTGGATCTAACGAGGAATGCAGACTGGTGTAACATACTCCTTACGGCTGCACTCCTAACAGCATGCTGCTATTTTCATACAGATGATAAGAACTGATCAAAAGAGGAACTGTAACTGAACAAATGCTCTACCCACAGGCACTGCCAAGTAGTTACTGTAGGTGTGTTGTCCACATATCTGCAGAGGCTGAAGCCCATGGGCTACCTTCAGTGTGGATGACTCAATCTGAAACAAGGTGCTTGTTCCCTCAAAATACAACATCTTGTAAAGATAAATGTATTGATTTATCTGACAAAGAATGTAGGTATATTGTGGGAAATCAGGGTGTTTTCTCCTTGATATGGAATTTATACTGCTACATACTCAAGAAAAAAAACCAAAAAAGCTAAAATTACATCTAGTCGAATTCACTTTAGGTCACCATCTATCTGTTTCCTGGAAATGCTGGGGCACATGAGGACCTATTCAAGGCTCAAAACTACTGATGGCTAAAATAAATTTTACTGCCCCAGAAATAGAAATAGGGAGAAAAACCCAAACAACCAACATCTGCAGTCATTCCTGTAACAGACACTAAACATTTTGAAGTCCTTGCCATTATCTTCTCCTGCATCTAGGACAGGGCTAGCTTCAGCCATGCTGATTTCAGTATGCATACAGAGTGCTTGCTAAGTATTTGGCCTTAAAAAGAACTAAATAATGTAAATGCAAGCAGGCTTCTTCTCACTGAATTAAAAGGCAAGCAAATGCACTCCTCAGAGAAACAAATTGGATCACAGGCTCTGGGAGCAGTGATTATGAAAGGGGAAATCTTATCAGTGTTTAAAAAAACCTGAAAGGAGGGTGAAAAGAAGACAGGCCAGGCTCTTTTCCATGTTATTCAATGTAAGGACAAAAAAGGAACAAGCACAGACACAGGAGGTTTCCTCTGAACATCAGGAAACAATTTTTGCTCTGGGAGTGAGCAAGTGCTGGAGCAGGTTACCCAAAGAGGTTGCAAAATCTCTATCCGTGAAGGTCTTCAAAAGCTGTCAGCACACAATCCTGAGTAACATGCTCTTAGGGGACTCTTCGTGGGGAGGCTGGATCAGATGGTCTTCAGAGGTACCTTGCAAACTCAACAATTCTATGATTCTGTGAATTCTGTGTCAAACTTCACTCCCTCCTGAATTGAAGCCTCATGTAAGCAGTACCCATAGCCGTTGTTCCTTTGCTTCTAAAAATATGTCAATAGGATATCAGGGTGGCACCAGCTCTCACTGTTCCGCTCATAACACACATGATCTTGTGTTTGTGTCCCAAGAAAGAAAGCACCAAAATAACAATTTCTGCCAACTTAATATTTAATAAGAGAACTCACTGCTAGAATGCTTCAAGAACACATAGTTATAGACTGAATCTATCTCATCTGAACCATCTACATAGATCCAAAACTGTGAAGTGAAACACTGGGGACTGGATGTCTGATTGAAGAGACATCTCACTGAAACAATCCATATCAACTCATGGAACAACAATATTAGGATATGAAATGTAATTTCATTAGTGAAAAAAAGATTAACTTTGTGCTTCTACTTTAATTTTTAAATTAATACGTAAATGTATGCATATTTGTCACTTTATCACAGTCAAGAATATATAATCACAAATTGGGGTGAGGAGCAATACATTTGGCAGGAATTCTCTTTTATTCCCTGCTATAAATTTGAAAAGATCACAGGCAAAGTTTTGGGGCCAGAGAAGAGGAAAAAATTTTAACTTTAATTAGAGCCAGATTACCCATTGCTGTACAGTTTACTGCAATAGTATTTAACCTGGATAACCCTTGTTAAGGCTTACGTCTGGTTTCCTAAGGAGGTCCAGGTAAAGGGGAAACTGAAACTTAGCATTTTGAACACAGACTCAGTAAGCAATTTCTTTTGCATTTTAAAAAATTGTATTTAAGGAGAAAGCATATCACACTGGTAAATTCCAAAATAACCTATCTAGTATAGTAGCAGACAAAAAAAAAATCTTCCTAAAAGGGAAATATAAACACAGAAACACACAGATACTCTCCCTACAGCAATTCCTATTTTACTGAGTTAGTGTATGGTACCAAACACACTGAAATCAGCAGCTTCCAACAGTATATTTATCCTGGATTTTTATGGTGTATCACTACACTTCATTTTTCTGAAAAGAAGGAAGAATCTACAGGCACTATGTATTCTACAGTCTTCTGCCCCATGAAAAGGTCTCCCTATAGTCCTGAAGTACTAGTTGTAAAGAGTTTTCTTTAGACAGAAGTTTTCTGTCCTAGAATGACTCTTTTAACTGGTTGTTGTTCATATTTTGTATACACTAGCATGAAAGAAATGAAGGAATGTCATGTTTCCATAACCAAGCTTGCACCTTGAGATGATCTACACTTGTCTTCGACATGGTTCTCCAGTTAGAGCTCCAGCTATAGCATGGTCCCATGTAATCCATTATATAAACCATTTTAAATCTGGAAAGTGACTCTACCGAGTCACAACAGCTGTCAAGACACTTGTATTTGTGAAGGGATGGGTTCCAGAAAAAAACAAACACCAAATGTATTTTACTCAAAAGTCATATCCTCTACTGGCATTGTAGAGATTAATGATTAGGCTAATAACTATGGGACAACACCCAGGGTGGCAAATTCTCAATATTCACAAAGTTATCCATCAAAAACAATGTACATGTTGGTTTTCTGGTGGTAGCTTTTTGGGGTTTTTGTGCAGAACATGTGAATACTACTTTTCAAGATATTATTTTCCTATGCCAATCTTTTTAAATAAGCAATCTATATTGTGTAGCTGTTGGGTGTGTTTGAGTGATATGATCTTGTCAAGTAGGGAGTGGAGTGCCTTGTATAGAATAAACTTTATGTTACTTAATATATAAAGATGAAGCATAATCAGTCATTTGCCTGCAGTGACTCATGATAATTATTGTATTAAACTTTGATAACAGCATTTTTTCCTTCCCTCTGTCTCATCTCATCTTTCCCTGCACTACCCCCAGGCTTCAGCAGTCTTTACCAGCCTTCTGGTAATATTCTGTTTTGTACAGTGGCAGTAATGCTGTCTATCATCTCAGGTCTCTGCTTCCTGGAATCATTAATACTGTGCTTTGGAAATTATTTGAGGCAGAAGGCCCCACAATTGTACTTACTGGTTCAGCCTGGTTCCCTGAAATTAGGTTTAGTGCATTTTCAAAGGGAGAATTTTGCAGATAGGAGCCCAAATGGATTTTCAACTAGGCTTCAACCTTTTTGAAACCTATGGATGTTGAATAGTCTTTTACTAGTTGCCATGCCAACTGACACCAGAGAAACACTCTGCAGTGTGTTCATCCCCTAGAAAGCTTCACCAGATGTCTTCAACAAATTGCCATGAAAAGACTTGGGTCTGTCAGTCTTGTTAGGAGATAAAAATCAGACTGAAATGTCCCTGCCTCCACTTCTGATAAAACCAGCCCATAAAATATGTAGACCTTCAGTACTCTCACGGAAAACCAGCAAAATCTCTCACCTTCAACCTAACTCCCCCTCACTTCCTGTAGGAAGATATTTTAAATATTTATGTTCTTATTTCTACATGAAGCACAAGGCCATTATGCTTTGCAGCTGACATCATCTGGCAGTGGAAAGCTAGAAGCATCTGGTTGGCAGCAAAGAAAGAGAACAAGTTGATAAATTATTGATTTACATAAATCAACACCCTTTAAATATTGGTCTTTTGATGAAAAAACCCCCCCTTTTTAATGTCAACTACAAAAGTGTTAAGATGATAAACACCTTATCAGGTGCTTTGAGATTTTTTGTCCTTACCTCAGACATCAAATATATCTTTGCAATATACTGTCATTCTCTGATGGGGCAGTACAGAAACACAAAAATACTTGGGGTTTTTTTCCTAGTAATCTAGTCCTTTAGCTTTATTTTTTACTTTTTCCTTTCCTTTTTTTTTTTTATAATTATGTCTTTGCCAGAAATAACACTGTACTGTATTCAAACACTTCAAAAAACACTGCAAATGAGGTTTGAGGTTTAAGACTTAATAATGTTTCAAAGATGTGTGCCACTCAGGACGGTCTGGAGAAAAACCCTGAAGATACAGCAGAAACTGTAGAGAACTGTTCATTGCTTTTACTGCATTTATATATATATATGCATATATATACACATATATCTATACATTTTGGACACTGAGGATACTGTATGAAATGCAGGAGAGCATGATGTAGGTGAATAATCTACAGTGAATTTCTAGGAGATAATGTATTACAAAATATGTCATTCTGTTTTTTCAATGGTCATCAAATTGTCTTCATAGGAGACTAAAGTGTATCTTAATTAGGAGCTATACCGTTATTTAATATACATGAATACATAGTTCATATGTATCATAATTTTTACATTGAAAATAAAAGTAGTTTATCTCATGTAGTTCAATTAACTTTTAAGAGGAATATCAATTTCCTATTTTATATATTTTCTTTTCTCCAAGTGTTTTTCTTTCATACTCGTCTGTTATGAACAAAAATTCTGCTAACCCTATTTAGTGTTTTTGTATTACATTATCTGCATATACTCAATACAAACATCAGTCATCCGACAACCCTCAGTTCATCATCCAACTATATTGTTCCACAAAGAGGATGCTTAGAAATGCCAGTGTAGCCCAAAGCATCAAAGTACCTTCTTATGTGCAAAGTTTTCCTTTTGAAAATGCACTTAATTTTCAAACTGTTCAAGTTTGTTTGCAAGTACACATGTGGAGCCTTCTGTCTCATCTGGGCGTTCACAGAAAAGCGCTGATGTAAAAGTTCTGTCTTGGCTGTTACCCAAATGTGGAAACTGCCTTTGGAAACAGTTCCTTCTTCAACCCTTTCATCACTGGTTCTTCAGGGAGGAAGAAAGTCTGTTGTTATTGTCCTTCTAACATGGACAAATTCCAGTTGGAAAAGATGTTAGGAGGTCTATTATCCAAGCTTCTACGAACAGTTCTGCCTGAGAGCCACCACTGAGAAGACTGAACCATGTGTCTCAGGGCTTTCCCAAGCCTGATGTTCGAAACTGCTGAGGATACAGACCACTCTGATTCTCTGGAAAACCTGCTCCACTCTGGGATGTCTCCATGAGGAAAAGGGTTTCCCTTTATCCCGTCTGAACTTGTCATGTTTTAATGTAAGCCTACTGTTTCTCATAATACCATCAGGTTGTCAAGAGCCTGCACCTGTCTACTCAATATGCAGGTTATAGGCAGAAGGATACCCTGAGGTGCCCTCAAAGCCTTCCCTTCTCCACGCTGTGGCAGCTCTGTCCTTCAGGGTGACCTCACAGCGCAGGTGGTCAGGTCCCTGAGCATCCTGATGGGCCTCTGCTGTCTCACACCAGTGTGAAAATGTCTCTCCTCCTCACCCTTAATCAGAGGAAGCAGTATCTAGGTGTGGTCCAAAATGGGCCAATTCAAGGTGGGTCCTCACATCCCTCCACCTTCTGGCTGTGCTCCTGCTCCTGCAGTGCTGGATGCTGCTGACAGTGTGCAGCCTGCACTATTGCCTTGGCCCCCTTGGCTTCCCAGGGGCAGGGCTTGGCATTTCTTAATGATGGACTGCACAAAGTCCACTCCTCCAGCACAACCCAGTTCCTCTGTATGGCAGCCCTGCCCTCCAGAGCATCAACTGGTCACCTTAGTTTGGTGCCACCTGCCAGCTTAAGAAGCAAGTGTTCCTTTACCTCCTTTTGGTTGTGGAAAATGTTATTAAGTGGGATTAGATCTCAGGAAAGACACATAGTTCTCCACTTGCTAATAGTTTCCACATAAAGCACGAGTTGTTAACCACTACCCTCTGGTTTGTTCTGGAAAAGAAAAAAAAAATGTAATCTCAGTGCAAAACCTCCCTCCCTCCTAAATCAGAAATCAAACTCAAAACCTCTACCCAAAGAAGTATACTGCAGAAAGTAGAAACATTTTAGATGCAGAACAATTGTCACTTTGATACTGATAATACTTCAGTATTTTACATGCAAGATATTCATATACTCCCAACACATCTCGGGAAAAAACTCCAAAATAATGAATCCACACATTCTTATGAGAACAAATTAAAGCATATGACTTCCATAAAATGAGGCTTCTATTTCTAAAAATGTGCTTTCAATTAACTGTTTTTTCTTCACTGTTGAAGAACTAAAAACCTTTTGGAAAGGTGCCCCTTCCAAAATTTTTTTTTAAAGCTCACAGCTCTGGAAATTGCATTGAAATATATTAAGATACTACCTACTGCAGCACATATAAGCTATCTAAGTATGAATAAATAAGTAAAAATTTCCTATACTGTACTAAAACATATATGTGCTCTAGTGTATTTTCTGTGTAAAGTGGTTTAGTTCTCTTATAATATTTATATTAACCTACCAACCAATATTTTTCTACTGGCAGTCATAGTGAAGACTATTACTACTTTAAATTCTTTGTGACTCCCCTTCCTCACAGTTAATTTTTTTTTTTTTGTTCACAGTAGAGATCTGTGCCAGAATTTAGGGACACTCTCATGACATTCCTGCAGAGATCTATGGTACTGTTTTATCAAAGAAGAAAAATTCACAAATATAGTTACAAACAGCAAATGAAAGACCTAAGTCTTGAGAAAAGGCACGAAATTTGGGCTAGGAGCTTTTTAAAGAATTTGAAGGAGACAAGAACAAGAATAACCTCTTCTGAGAAATAACAAAAACAGCCATCAGGAAGACATATTACTACGAACAAGAAAGGTGCTAATATGTTGACGTGCCATTGCCTCAGAGTGCTTTTTCTGCTTCTACAACTCAAAATGTGGAAACAG
The DNA here is from genome assembly GCA_013397725.1 of Rhagologus leucostigma. Lineage (NCBI taxonomy): Eukaryota > Metazoa > Chordata > Aves > Passeriformes > Rhagologus > Rhagologus leucostigma. Next base: position 179,282 of record VZTD01005735.1, read on the forward strand.
ACTAGCAGAAACAAATAATACAGGAGACCAAATCTTCCAGTCCTCATGGAAGATGCCATTATGTTTACATCTTACAAAAGCTTATGTTTAACCCTGTCAGAGTAACAAAGTTCTTTAGAGTGACCAAGGTTCTTTGATGAATGCTTCTTTACAGTAGAAGAGCAGCCTTTTGTTGCCTCTGATCTTTCAACAGTGTGAAACGGTTGTTGCTGTTCAAACACCCGTGTTTGTGATGTCCCCAGATCAATATTCAAACACCAGACATCACTTTGGCAAACTGTTGTCCTGGAAGCTGTGAAGACCTCTGATTTCTTGAGCACTTCACTAACTTTCTATCTTCATCTCTTGTCAGATGAGATTGTGACAAAAATATCCTTGAATAGTTTGGGAATCAATCCCTTGCAGCTAGGGAAAGGTCAGCTGAATGGACAGGATGACAACTTCATACACAGAGAAGTGTCAAAGGAACTCCTAAAATCAGTCTTCAAAGAAAAAAATACTATTCCAATCTCAGAAATGAAAAGTGAAGAGCCCATGAACATGGTAATCAACTAATGATGATATTACTCAAAAAAAATCTCTCTGAAAATCATGGCAGGCACACCATCTTCTACATCAGGAAGATAGTGCATGACTTGTGGTGCAATCTAGAAATAAGGCAGGGAAAGGATTTCTTACAGAGTATTGGTTTATGTACTGACTCATACATTTGAAGAAGAACTCATGTTTTTCCGCTTGTCAGTTTTGATATGTACTTCAAGAACTTAGTTAAACTGAATTGCTATTGTAATGGCTGTTGGATATTTTGATGAAACTCTACCATTAGAACTAGCATATGGAAACATCTGTATAAAGTTTTGTCTCAAAGGTCGAGTTCTTTGGGATAAAGAATATTTAAAATTGTGCCATGTGTATTTGGTCTTATCCAAGAATATCATTAGTTTCTGCTGTTTCTTTCTCTTGTATCCAGAGATATCCAGACACAGAAAACACAGAATTCTTTCTGTTAAAGCATTTTACATGAAGAAAAGCTTAACCAGAGAAATTACTTTCAAGGGCAATGGCCTCCTGCTAAAGATCAGGTACAGGAGGATGGTCCAGTGTTTTGCAGGACTACAAAATGGCCCAGGGCTGGGCAGGAGGACAAACCTGCTCAACAGTTAGCTTCACAACAGTTTGCACAACCAAGGTGTGAGAGGACTGAAGTTTCTGGGAGATGGGGACATGAAGCTGGTCTTGAACAACTCTCACATCTTTTCTCTGAGATATATTAGATATATTAGGCTACAGCTGAGGCTCTTTTTTCTTCAGAAATACAGTGTCGTGAAGGATGTACATATATATGGTGTTTATTAAAGCAACAATACTGTTCTTTTCTGGTTAATCATTTAAATTTAGCATTCTGAGACAAACCCATTGGAAACACGCATGCAAAAGTGTAACGCTTGGTTTATCATTATAATGTGTTTACATATGAGCAATAATTTTACTACTTTAAACATAACAATACCGATATTTTTCAGAGTCTCAATTTCTTCAGTTTTAAGAAGTTACAGTGTCAAACCTGTAAACAAGACAATACCACTCATGTCGTCCTCCAGACTTTCCTGCTGGGCACTCTGAACTCAGACATGTTTGTATCACCCAGAAAAGAAAGCTTCTTGGCATCTAATGGTACCTGCTGGCTTTTTTTTTTTTGAGCTAGGTGAATATCTAATCTGGGTTAGACCACTCCCAGAAGATATTTCAACTCCATATGCATTCGAGGAAAATTACACAATTTATGAAGTAACAGGTACTAGGGAGGTAACACTGCACCCTTTCAAAGAAAGTTTCAAACCCTAGCCCTTTTTTCCCACAAAGAAAGAAGAAACTCGCATTAAAAACTAGCCAGTGTTATTTTCCTTCTAGAAAAATGGTATGACATAAGAAAGAAATATATTTAAAAATCCACATGATTTAATCTCTACCAAATACGGTTCTGATGAGGGGATCTTTGGCAGTATCATGGATACAGGGTTTTTGCTTGTTTGTCTTTTAAAATATCTAATTGCTTATCCTCAGTGTGCATGCTGAGTAAAATCTGCATTTTCCTAATCATATTGAAGGTGTTATAAACCATGAAAATAGTGTGTACTTTCAGGCCAAGGAACAGCCTTGTACTGAGATTGGTTTAAATACCTTTCTAAGTCAACTATGATTAGAATTTAATCAATCAGGTTTTCTCCTTTACTGCATTAGTGATATCCTCTTTCTACCTGCTTAATTTTACCATTTTTCACAAGAAAAAAGAGAGTTTGTCTGTAAAAGTGCCTCAGAGACAACTGTGTAACCTTGGGACAAACTACATTCCTTTACAAATATTCTGCACTCACTGAGCATTTTAACTGATCTCTAGATACTTTACAAGGTAAAATACAGGCTTGGGACTGTTTTCTCTTCCTGGGATGGCTATGTCTGTTCCTCTCATCCACCCTCAGAGAGGCTTTCTCCTACCAATGGATCAATGAACTTACCCACACAAAATACTCTTGGCAAACCAAATATTTATTTCTTTAAAAATTTTCTCAGTAGGGTAGACTCAAGAGATACACATCTTGTCTCCAAAAAAGCCTTGGAGGACAGTAGCCCACACAGCTATACTCAGCATATTTGACTATAACACAAATAATGCAATGCAGGATGTTGATGTTGTGACTGAGGACCATTTTCAGCTCTCAGTTAAATTTGCACAAGAAAGGAACGAAACACTTTAAACAGGTGATGTTCAGGAACATATTGATGTTTCTGCCTCTACCATGGGCAAGTTCATAACCTTCATGTACAGTTGTGAGCTGTGATTCTCTTTCATAGCTAAAGAAAAACACTGCCCCACAGCAATGGTTGCTTTCTGTTCAATTCCTACACCCATAAATGTAATTCATATACCTGAATAAAAAAAAGGTAAAATGCAAGCAGAGAACAGTTAGAATACTGGGTCTTCCTGTCAAATATAAAATTTATGAGACCATTTTGAGGTTTAATTAGATGAGTACAAGATCCTTTCTGCAAATATGTTATCAAGGTACTTTTATAATTAAAGACATGAGGTAGTGTTTCATTTTTATTCTAATAACAATAATCAATATTTTCCATGTACTGTGACTGTAATTTGAGGAGTATCTAAGTTTAATTTAAGTTAATGGTAACTTTATATGCAAGTTCATTGTGGGCTTACAGTCTAGCTTTTCTTACTAGTACGGGAGTAAACGTTCATTTAAAAAGTACAAAGTGGGAACTGCCTTTTATGTTTAAATGTGTTAAGAGAAAATAAAATTTGCAATTTTAGTTTATAATAATCTTTCAGAACTGATGAGAGAAGGGAATGAAAGTGGAATGCTTACTTCACAGTCAGCAAACTGCCTTTCGAAACAACAAAAACTAACAAGACTTAAAAATAATTTTTCCCCATAAGTGTTGCAGATGATCCATCATAATTAAGTTTTTTTCCTAGTCACACCATTCTTTGAGGCTAGCAGGGTAAAACTCTAGAAATTCCCTGTGAAGCATTAAAAGCTCAGCAAATACAGAAATTTTAAAGGAGATTTATCTGCTATTATATAAGACTATTTTGGCAAATGGCCACAGAAAGATTTCTTCACTTTCAAGTGTCACAATTATTTCTGAGTGCTTTGTTAAAATAATGTTAATGTTAAAATAGCCAGTAAAATTTGTTGGCTGACTGACAGTTGGTCACATTAAAGTAGTAATCTGAAAAGCTTTATTCTATGCTGTTGGCAGACAGTAAGCCCCATTCTCTGACTTTGATTCAGGACTGAGGAGCAGATACCCTATTCCCATATTCAGCAGAAAGTTAGCATAGTTGCAGAAACAGCTTTAGTCTGTTCAGCAAACTTGAAGGTATATTTAGCAAATAGAATTCTATAATTCTTTCTCTGTACTACCTGCACATTAACCTCATGCAAACTGTTCTAGTTTCCTCTCTGCAATGCTGCTCCAGCCCAAAGACTACTTCAGAAAATCAATCCACTCCTTTTTTTTGAAATACAACATCATATAGGTGAAGCAGCTTCAACAGCTGAAACTGGCGTTATAAACAGACTAATTTTTTGTCTAGGCAGACTGAAATGCCCATGTGAAAGAAAATAACTCGCCTCATTTTTCAATGAAAATCTAGAACATTCTCCAGCAGTAATCTAGACCAGAGCAACTAAAAATCCAGTAGGAACATACATCCATTACCTAACAACAGTACTTATTTAAAAGAAAAAAAGAGAATATCAGATGCAACAAGTCACATTTAGCTCTCAAAGGCACATTTCCTTAATCTTTTTCCTTGAATCATGTCCCAGTACTTTTCTTTTAAACCTCACAATACCTGAATTGGAGATATCCATGATGGTATTCAGTCTCCCTCTCTGTGCATTTGGATGAGAAACATGTTGTCACTAAAGTTGCTTGAGCAACTGGAACAACCACAATATCTGCCCTTTGTTAAGTCTGCATGTCTTCACTAAGAAACTTAGTGCCTTTCTGTAGAACACAGTTACAAGTGCTTAAAAAGGAGGCTGAAAGAGCACAGTTAAGGAGACTTTTGCATGCAATATGTTTTCCTGTTGCATTTACTACAGTGCAAGGTCTGCTTTATTCCACTTAAAAAAAACCGAACCAAAACAACCCCCCCAGAAAACCAACTCCACAGTATTTAACAAACTACATGTAGTTTTAAAAACTAGGAAAATTTTGATTTTAGAGAGTAAGCATTGCACTATCTTTTACTTTGTCTGATCATACTTGCTAAGAAGAGTGCTACAAGCAGAAAAGACTACCTGAAGAACAGGGATGAGGGCAAAATTGTAAGTAGTTCCAGCTGCTGAGAGTTAGTCTAACAGATCGCTGGGGATGTCAAAAATCATACAACTTGAAAATATTTCCTGAAGGCACACGGTGAAGAGCAAATGAAGGCAGACAATAAGACAACATGAAAAATTAAACCACAAGAGTGTTGAATTAGATAAGCATAAACACACCTACATGTCACACTTCAAGTAGGCAAAGATATTAAGGAATAAGATGTATTAACCAAAGACTTTGCATGGAATGTTGTATTGCAAAAACGTTCGATACAGATCTATGCAAAGACATTATCAAGTACCTTGTTCTGTACACTAGAATCCCATTTAAGCGATAGCTCAAAGTTTTAATATTTGCTGGTCATTCATCAGGTGAATTAGAGTGGTACAGAGTCACAGTTTTCCTGAGAGGAGAGGCTAAACCAGAGAATTTTCTCATCTCAGTCTGCACAACAAACAGAAGCTCACTTAGCTCTGCCTGCCTCAGAGAGACCACCACTTACAGTCAGGCTGAGAGCCATGCCACTTCACAGGAGCACAGAGGGTCAGTGCCCCTGTGAACTGCGTCACTGCAACACCACAGCCAACTGTGAGGAAAGAGGGGCTATGTGGTGAGCTCTTCCTTCCCAAACTTCCTCTTCTGGCCCTTGTTAATAGCAGAGAAGCATCCAGTGTAACTTGAACATATTTGCCTGATTATACATACCTCTCATCCCACTGCTTACGTTACCTTTGCTCCCCTTTCTTTAGAGTCAGGATGTATTGTTCCTACTCCACAAACATGCACAAAGACAGTAAAGTATGCACTTAACCTCAACCAAGTAGAGATAGAGATACCAGAGAGACCAGGTGCAAGAGCTGGGCAGAAAAGGGGAAGATTTTTTGGGCATCACTGCTTCTGCAAATGAAAGTTTGTTGGATCAAATGCCACATTTTGCAGAAGTTCTAGCTTTTGAGTCTTCACTTGTGCAACAAAGTGCTGAAGTTCCAATCAACATCTAACTCCTAACTCTTCAAACTGCTTGAATTAATTACCAAAACTTCTGATTGCAGTGGAAGGATAGTGTCTCTTTTCCTCCGGAATCCTCAATTGGAAAACACTTAATGTAAGGCCAATGCACAAATCAACGTATTTGGGACAGTGATCAGGCTACTGTAAGGCTGAAATTACAGCTGACTCAGCCTGTGTTTTTTGGTAGTGCTGTGGTCATGTCCATCAGGCAGTAAAGCTTACTAATGTGATTAATGCAGTAAGGGAGGTTTCCTAGACCACATTTGTACAGCTTCATTCACAGTCTGTCCAGTTTGATATTTTAGTCTAGCTCAAGATATCATAAAATATCTCTAACAAAATTACTTTAATAGTATTTTTGTACTGTTTAATGCTATCTTAATAAAATATGACATTATTAATGTCAGTCTCCAGATCTATGAATGTAGTGTTTGTATGTTGTAATGGCAGTCAATTTGTCCAAAATACTTTGTGGGACCTAGATGCAAACTTTAGGAGTTTCTTTTTTGGGGCTTTCACCTCAACAAAAGAAAACAAAATAATTTGAAATACTAATGCCATAGCAATAATTTCCTAAAAAGTTTTCGATTTTGTGTTAATTGTGAGGATGAAGATTCAAACAAAACAATCTTTTAAAGAGACTTGTTTAGATTTTATTGCCATCATTTCTCTAAACCTGAATTGTTTTACTTAAGTTAAAGAAATGTTGAATGTATAGATAAAATTGATATATTAAAGCCAAACATTACATTAAGGCCACTTTCATGGCTATTATATAAACTAAGCCGATGTTACTTTTGTTATTGAATAAAATTATTTACTCAAAAGTTATTTTCTAATGCAAATTAGTTCTTTGTAAAAGCGGTATGATAAGGTCATTTTTTAAATTTTAACATAATTAAACTACAAGCCTCTCCATTCCTCTTGCTTGAATAAAATAATGTTTCCCACAAGTAAAGTATGGCTTACTCTTATGAAGTGATAATGCTATAAGGAAGACCTCACAAAGAAAGTACGTCAAGGTTTAATGATACAATTAAGCATTGCAAATTTAGTCATTAGCACAATGCTCTTTGTTTAGAAGCATTAAGCTGTATCATTTCAAGAAAAATTGCTATTTCATATGCAACAGGCTGCTTAAAAACATAATTGTATTGCTTATTCACAGGACCTGGAAACAAGCAGAAAAGGCATGCAAGCTACAAAGGGTGTTTTACACTGTTAAAGAGCTCTAGTCCAGGTTAAAAAGAATTGTAAAAGTGTGTGAAACCACAGACATTTTAGGAAGATAAAGATGAAAACTGTGGAGGAGACCTCCTTATATAGCCAACATATAAACACTCACTATTTCCATTGTTTCACTTGAATGTACTATTTTTTGACTTCTTTAAGATGAAACTGCAGATTAGACTATTCTAACAACAAAGTCAAAGTTAATTAGTCTTAACTAACAGCCAAGTTGTAAACTACTTGAGGTCAACTCCACCCTCAGGAAAATGAGCTTAGTGAGACATTTTAAAGCACTGTCTGTTTTTATAAGCAGTGCAGAGAAAGGCTAAGCCAATAAAACATGACCATTCCATTCTATATTTTAATATTAGCCTCTAAAGGACAGAACACTCCCATGTGCTTTGATGACAAAGCCTTGCACCACACTAATAACAATACATGAGTAAAGGAAATTACTGTCATTTTGCTTTGATTTTGTTCACTGAATGTAACAAGTAAACAACAGCGAAACCTCTCTAAAATGACCTGTGATGAGAGTTCCCTGCACTGCTTGGACAACAAAGAGACCCCCAGAGACTGGTGTGAGGCTTCCTCTTTTTAACCTGAGGAGATATCAATAGGGTCTGGGTTGATTCTGGATTTTGGAGGATAAAAAAGAAAAGAAAATAAAAGAAAATAAAAAACTTTGGATGTTATTTAGAAAATGCTAGGCGTGAGCAGCTGTTGTTAATTATGACTTCATTTTCTCCTCCAGACTTCTTTGGTTGCATACCATAACTGCATGGGGCAAGGGGGTTTACGGCTTGAAAATAGCCTTGTCATTCTGTGAAGTCTAACAGAGCAAAGGGGGCTTGATAAATGATAAAAAATTCCTTGGAAAGCTCCTTAGATCAGATTAGTTCTCAGTTGTTTGTTTTTAGAATCCCAATAGTCTTGAACAATTAAAAGGTAAATACATGAGGCCACACAATTCATGAACCTTATAGAAAATATTTAACAGCTATTGAATTACTCTTGAAAGAAACTCTTCCACCCTTTATTTACATGGTCTGTTTATACGTTCTGCTTAAAATGTTAAATAAATGGAGTTAATCACATAATTAAACTCCAATTTAACTTGTATTCCTTCATATACTAAACATCAGACAAATGCTTAAGTATCTTGATGAACTGGGGTCTCAGGGTGTGACTCCAAAAGGTACTATGCAGTCTGGCCTTGAGCCAGCAGAGTTAACGTGCAAAGTTATAAGTCTGTGGAAGACAAATAACATGTTCTTCAGCAAATTCTGGGATTTCCCACCTCATTCCCCCTGCCTCCTTCCTTTTACTAGATCATTAGGAGAGATTTCAATACATTAGAGAGTTGAACCTTCAAAACAGTAAATGAAAAATCTCACACATTAATTTCCGTATAGTTAAGTTGGTGATTCAAACAAAGAGAGGTGGCCCAGATAATGTAGCACTGTTAAAATTCGGGGAGGGTGTGGGGAAGGGGTGAGGTAGGGTTATGAGATTAAGAGGGTGTTGATTTGTTTAATGGCTATTTTCGCTGCATAGTTTACATTGCTGTCTTCTGGAATAAAACAAGATTTACTGTAATAAAAGCTTCTTAGCATTCAATTTATTTGTGCTATTTCCATGAGTCCAACTGTTCTGTTTATTCTTTCTATTGTCCTTTTCCTTTTCTAGAGAAAGTGATTACCCTTTAAATGGAATTATTGAAATTAAGAACAGTGAGACACTTTGACCCAGATCTCAGTTTACAGAAGAATGATGCTGCACAGACTATGGTGAGGAAATGCATTAGGAAAATCCTTCTAATTTGCTGCTTTAAAGTGCAGCAGCAACAGGACACTTTTAGCTGGTGTTCAATGTAATTGTGAGAATGATGGGACTCAAACTGCCCTCTATGTGAAATTTATCCTTCATCCAATCAGCAGAAACAACTAATGCACTGGAAGGTATATTATATCTCATCTACTTCCCAATAAAGTCAGTGGTGTCCAATCAGACACCTATTGTTAGTAGAGAATCTGAAATTGATACAATCACCACATTGATCTACAATTGAGTCTGTCATTTGCTTGCTGCCAGGTCCTCCTCCCCTTCCACCATGTAGCCATTTCAGAGCAGGAGCCCATTGCACTGAGTTTTAGAACACACTAATGATCAGATTTGTTAGTGAGATTGGGCTAAATAATGCTAGTTTACTCAGCCCAGTTCCAAAGAGGGGCTACTGGTAATGCCACATGGAACGGTGGAGGGTACAGTGCTGCACAACTGCCCCCAATAACCAAAGAAACACATGCCTACTCTAAGCCCTACTGTCACACTCAGCCTGGAAGCGCAGGAGATCAGGTTGATTGTTTCATTTTACAAGCAATTGTCTCCCAAACCTGCTGCAGAATCTCCTATTGATGGACTGCTAGTAAGTTGTCTAGACTGGGAGAAAAAAGAAAGCAAAAGAAAAAAGAAAGCCTCGAAATATTCTTGTGCTTATGAACTCATGGGAATACAGGGATAGGGAACAGGATTTCTTTCATTCATTCCAGTTTTAAAGCTGGATACATTACCTGTGAGACAGGTTCCCTCTCCTCACTACTAGACAGACCGACAGTAGGCTGAGGCACATATATGACAATGTCTAACTTCTGTCACTAGAAACAATTCATAAATTAATTCCTTATGATATTAATTTAGAAGTTTTTAGGCAAGGATCATTACATAAGTAATCTTTTATTCTAAATCTGGAATAAAAGGTTAATGTGAAGAAAATTGCTTAAAGTTTAGGATTAATTTAGAATTTACACCTTCTAGTGATAGCTATCACCATAATTTTTTCTCCTTCAACTTGAAAACATCGACTATAGGCTTTTTTTAAAGCATAGTTTATGAAAGCTCGTCTTGAGGGAGGCTACACTCTCAATTTATTTACTTAATGTGCAAATCTCAAGCAGAGTTGGCTATTACACAAACATATAGGTCAGTGATGCTATCTCTGGTCTCATCACACAACCTGAGTTAAAATCAGATTATCGTTATCAGTGCTTGGATGCATTATCAGTACTTGGATGCATTTCCCAAAACTCCACGTTTAATTGCAATATTAAGAATACAATAGGAACCACATCTCCATTAGAGACAAATTCTAGTATAACAACCAGATAAATCTACCTGTCTCTTCCTGAATGTGTTAACGTTTAATATGTGGTAGATGAAGTGGAAACCAGTTGAGGAGTGGCTGAGGTCATTTAGTCTGTTCAGCCTGGAGAAGAGGTGGCTGCGGGAGACCTCACTGCAGTCTAAAGCTTCCTCACTGGGAGAAGCAGAAGGGCAGGCACTGATCTCTCTTCTGCCAGTTCCCTCAGTACCCTTGGGTGATTCCCATCTAGTCCCATAGGCTTGTGAGTGTCTGAGCGGCACAACAGGTCACTGACTACTTCCTCCTGGATTGCAGGGGGTCTGTTCTGCTCCCCATCCCTGTCAGACAGCTCAGGGGGCCGGTTACCCTGATGATCACTGGTCTTACAGTTGAAGACTGAGGCAAAGAAGGCATCAAGAACCTCAGGCTTTTCCTCATCCTTGGTGCTAATGTTCACCCCACATCCAATAAAGGATGGAGATTTTTCCCTGGCCTTCCTTTCGTTGTTGATAGATTTATAAAACCACTCTTTATTATCTTTCACAGCAGTGGCCAGATTGAGTTCTAGTTGAGCTTTAGCCTGTCTAATGCTCTCCCTACATGATCTAATGACATTCTTGTACTCTTCCTGAGTTGCCTGCCCCTTCTTCCAAAGGGCATAAACAAACCCTTTTTTATTCTCTGATTTTGTGCCAAAGCTCCCCGTTCAGCCAGGCCAGTCATCTTCCCTGATGGCAAGGTTAAATATTAGAAAAAGTTTCTTCACCCGGAAGGTTGTTGGGCACTGGAACAGGCTCCCTAGGGCAGTGGTCACAGCACCAAGCTTGACAGAGTTCAAGAAGCATTTGGACACAACACTCCCAGGCGAATGGTGTAATTCCTAGGCCAGGAGTTGGACTTAGAGGATCTTTGTGGGTATCTTCCAGCTCAGGATATTCTATAAATCAATGAAAAATGAAGGAAGGAAGGAAGGAAGGAAGGAAGNAAGAAAGAAAGAAAGAAAGAAAGAAAGAAAGAAAGAAAGAAAGAAAGAAAGAAAGAAAGAAAGAAAGAAAGAAAGAAAGAAAGAAAGAAAGAAAGAAAGAAAGAAAGAAAGAAAGAAAGAAAGAAAGAAAGAAAGAAAGAAAGAAAGAAAGAAAGAAAGAAAGAAAGAAAGAAAGAAAAGAAAGAAAGAAAGAAAGAAAAGAAAGAAAAGCACTACTAACCTGGAAATAAGAGAATCATCATCTCTCTTTCCATACAAAATTTGATTCTGTCAAGGCAGCAGCCAGGTTAGTGAAGATTGGAAAGTGAATTTAAATCAGATAGAAAAATCAGTGTAACAATTTCCGCCCCCCCCTTATCTGGAGTATGGCACTGACTATTAATGTTTCAGAAATATATTATTTTCCTTTTCATTGATTCACACATCATTTTCTCCCTGTATAATTTGTTATAAAAAGGAAAAAGACTGGAGCTATTTTGCTAAGATTCTGTTGTCCAAGTGAGTACCACAGGTACAAAATGTTTCCTTTTTTTTCCTCCTGTTGTTTCAACGCTACCCAATGACTGAAAACTGAATAGCAAGGACAATCATGAGCTCTTAGGGCCCAATTCATAAAAAAAATGCTGCAAGCCATTTATGCACAAATGTTGCTACTTTCATATGGAAACAAGCTACATAAAGAATTCCCCTTTGTGATTCACCAGCCCTCTTTATGTTAACATATTTTTCCTCAGTGGTGTACGTGAACAGGGCATAATTCTACAGAGGGGACAAGGACAAAAGCAAAAGGATTTTTAGTATTTCTTTCAGAAAAAACCTTAACAAGCTCCATGTTTCTCTGTCTTTTTTCCCTCTTTAGTGAACTAAGGCAAATCTGATTATTTTTGTAGGTATTTGCAGTTTCTGGAAGATTATATGTTCTTTAAATACTGGTGAATTCTTACCAGTATCAGATATGCTGGCAGATAACGCGTAAAAATATTCTTAAAGACAATGTTTAAAGGAGAGTATTTGAATATCTGCCACTTGACAATGCATTTTTAATCTGATTCCTTCAAGTACTTTCCTTACCAATCAAGATGTATTTATTTGGGATGTTGGATGACTGCCTAAAATGATCAGATACAGATAGATCAAGGTATTAGAGTTTTACAGTGTCTATCAGAGGCACACAGGCACACTCCCACTGCAGAAATGATACACTTAACAGATAGCAGAAAACCTACACATGAACTTAACCATGCAACATCAAGTTTCCTTTGTTTCCTGTGTACTTTTCTCCCCCCTGTTGAGATAATATTGCTACAGATTACACAAAGCATCTCTGGAAAGAAAGGGGTCCAGCAGCACACCTTTTCATCCGGTCAGTTAATGAATAAGAACCTCTTAAGAAACAAAGATATGTGCTCTTGTTCAAAATGAAAGTTTTTGGAAATTCACCAACTGCACTGGCTATGGCTCAGTGATGGCTTGTGTGTCTCTCTTGTAAGTAAAGAAAATAATGAAGGCAACGAAAAACATTACACACATCTGTAGGTAGGATATGCCTTTAAAGAAAGCTTATTAAAAGAGTTGTTTGGGCAGAGTACTGATCGAAAGGTGGTACTGATCAATTTTGTGTTTTGTTTTAGCAGTGTGTAGTAAGAATCTACAAAATCATCTCACCAAAGGGAAGCCAAATTACTGCAATTTTATATCCCAATGGGAAAAACTCACAGAAACCAGAATTTTGGTTAGTGAGAAGAATCAAAAAGTGAAGCCAGAGTAAACAGAAAATATTTGTATATATGTACATGCTCATACTTTGAAATTTATAATATGTATTTACATATCAATTCTCATAGTAGCGAGTCATAGCTCAGGAGATGAGAGCAAGGTAGGCTGGAAGTCAGCAGTGCAAGCTTTTTCATACTGGAAAAGGTACGTAGGTCTTGAACAGCACTGAGATATGGAGGTAGATTAACCTCATAATCACAGCAAATATGGTGTAACACTAATGCCATTGCACTTCTATGTTGCTTATGTCTTTTGAGCTGTCTCATTTAAAATGATAAACAGAGCTAGGAACTTGTCTAGAACCAAGTTTCTCTTCATTCTGGAATGCATAAACTACTATACTTTGTAATCTAGATTCCAGGGTTTTTTTGTGTGTTTTGTTTTTTGTTTGTTTGATTGATTTGTTTTGTTCTCGTTGTTTTGGTTTGTGGGTTTGTGTTTGTTTTTGGTTTTTGGTTTTTGGTTTTTCGGGGTGTTTTTGGTCAAAATAACTAGCGTACTGTTAAACAGACTCCATAGTTTGAACAGGGGAGAAAGTAACCCACCCACAGTGTGGCCAACAGTTTAATAACTTGGACGCTTTACACATATTTATGTGTAGAGGCAACAATTTAATGTGTCCGTCCTTTCTTATATCATCTTTCATGAAATGTATTTTTAATTTGAAAATTTGCTTGCTTAAAATTTATCCTTTGATAACCATGCCATCAGCACATGGCTCTCTCTGCTGGAGTACCACACCATGAGTGTGACTGCTTAGTAGCAAATGATGCCAATGCAGTCGGTAGACACAGAGAGTAGGAGAAGACTGGCAAAGTTTGATACTGGCATTTTGTTCAGAGTAATTTCATTTTTTATTGTCCTAGGGGCAGTTCATTTGCAAATTGTAGCAGAACATGGGCTGCATTTAGGCATTTATGCAGTAACAGTGTAGACACAGAAGCACCTGTATCCATGTTAGCTAGCTCTTATTAAAATAAGATAGGCACAAACAAGGCAATATTTAGATATTTAGAGTGGTTCCTGTTGTGGTCTGACCTCTGTCTTGTTTGGGAGAGTGCCAGACGCACAAGGCCAACAGTGGGAACCTCTTTAGGAGTTTGGAAACAGACGTTCGCATTACAAGTCTTGGGATGCCCTCAGACACTCTTTATCTTACCCGTAAAGATATGGTCTTAAGGTCTAACTGAGAAAGTGTCACTAGTTCTACAAAATTTGCTGCTAGAAATTTATTCTTGTTATATGCGAGTAACCATCCCGGTTTTATTGGAAGATCCTATGAAAAGAAACTGTCCATTCTTAAACACATGACACAGTTAGGTATAGGTTTTGCTGTAGAAGTGGCAAATATTTCTCTTATTGAATTGGCAACTTCTTTAACATCTCTTTTTTTTTATTATTTCTGCAAAACAAACTGTTGAAATTAAATTTTCAAAATATGTTTTTAGAAAATTTTCTATGCCTTTATATGAATAGATACCAACACTGTAAAATTCAGAGAGCATATGTTTGCACATAGACCTTACAAACAAACCTGCTAGAAGCAGAAAACAGCTATAGCTGAAAGGAATCCATACTTAAAAAACTTGAAAATGTCAAATACGTCCTATTTACACAGGTTATGCTCTGCTGAGAACTAGAATGTTTCCCTCCCAAGACAATTGAAAACACACTTGATTTTAACTTAGTAACACCAAGCCTTGACAAGCCAGAATTTTCTCCTATATAAACACACTTACGAACAGAAGTTAACAAAGCAGACAGGCCCAGCTGATATGTTTTAATTTGTTGTATAGTCATTGTTTACCTCAATTACAATTTTGGGTATCACAAATAATCCAGAAGATGAAGGTTTTTCTCACAAAATAAGAAAGCTGAAGAAATAAAGAGGGAATCTTAGCTATGTCTGTTTTGATTTGATATTACACTAATAGTCAAAGTCACATGCCGAATTCAGCTGTCCACAGTGATGAGGAAAGCTAATAGATAGCAACGGTATTGTTTGTGTGTGTATGTGTGTAAGAAAAGGAAAATATGTTGTATGTGTCACTCACCATTTGATTTTATTTCCTGTGATTATTAATATGGTTCTACTTGTCGTGGTTTATCCCCAGCTACTAACCAAAGCCACGCAGCTGCTCACTGGTTCTCACACCAGCGGGATTGAGGAGAGAATCAGAAGGGTAGAAGGCAGAAAACTCGTGAGCTGAGATACAGACAGCTTATTAGGGAAAGAAAAAGCTGTGCATGCAAGCAAAGCAAAACAAGGAATTAATTCACTGCTTCCCATGGGCAGGCAGGTGTTCAACCATCTCCGGGAAAGAAGGGCCCTGTCACATGTAATGGTGACTTGGGATGACAAATGCCACCACTCCGAGTGTTCCTCCCTGCTTCCTTCTCCTTCCCCATACTTGATATGCTGAGCATGATGTCACATGGTCTGAAATATCAGGAATATCCCTTTCGTCAATTTGGGTCACCTGTCCTGGTCTCCTCCCATGTAGCCCCAGCCCTCTCACCGGCATGGCAGTACGAGAAGTAGAAGAGACCTTGGCTTTGTGTGAGGCCTGCTCAGCAACAACAAAAACATCTTTGTGTTATCAACCCTGTGTTCAGCACAAATCCAAAACACAGACCCATACCAGCCACTGTAAGGAAATTAACTCTACCTCAGCCAAAATCAGCACACTCCTCTACCATTTTTATGCAATATTGTGTCCATGTTTGTGCATTTATGTGATTAGTAACTTCGCAATCTCAGTTTGTGCTTTAAACATAGATTTCTTTTTACAAGAAACAATTCTGTAGGTTTGTAGGTTACTTATAACATTGCACTGACACTAAAATGTCACTTAGAGATATGCAAGTTTCAAAACCATTTTTAATCTCCTCATTATACCTACTTAAAATAAACAAGGGATGCTAATGATTTTTTTTCTTTGGAAAAGGAAAACACACACTTCTCCCTGACTCCAGCTCTGCCACAAGGCATTCACATTACTCAAAAGACCAACACAACTCATAGAAACAGAGATTTTTGAAAAATATTCACCAGAGGTTTCTTTTTGTGCATTATCCTTAGCACTGCCAAGCCTGACTTACTGGCATAAATCCTGCCTCAGTTTCTCTCAAGGGAATCGTATAGTACAATGTTCTTGTGCCTATCACCAGCAATACTGTAGAGTTCTGGCTCATGAAAAATAAAAAATGCAAAATCAAACATAGTATGTCTGTTTAAGTAATGAAGTAGCACAACCCCTTAATTTGCTTTTCTCCAGTGTTTAAGAAAATGCTGCAGATCAAATAGCAAAAAGATTGGGCCCGAAAACCCAACTCAGGCCGAAAGCCAGGGACCACATGGAGAAGTCCTCTTGAGCACTACATGTCCTGCACAACATCGTCCTCTTACTTTGTGCCCCAAGTCCCATATACTGAAGACACTTTCTCAGCTAAACATGGAAAAAGCTGTGTTGCACAAGCTGGGGCATAAGGTAGGAGAGAAGCCAGGGTACTGCACCATGCATCTGAGAAGAGTATCCATAACTGTTAGGAAATGTAAAATGTCAGCAAAATTGCATATGTTGTTCTGGGGAGGTCTATATATTATGCTAGAAAACAGTTTCCTCTCTAATCACATAGTAATCAAGAATCAGAATCATAGAAACAGAAATTAATCCTGCCATCTTCCAGATGCGTCAATAATTATTACACGAGATATATTGTAAGATTTTACCTTACCTCTGAGAGCTGTTCCGTGAAACGTGAGGACTCAGGTTTAAGAATTTTTTTCTCCCTTACAGAAACATATAGTGCAGTACAGAAACATTGCTGCTGCTGGTTTTCCTCCTCAAATGAAGTACATGATGTTAGCCTCTTACCAGACAGCTAGAAAGAATGCTTCACTGTTAGAAACTTCTTTTCATTTCAAGTATTCATTAAGTAATATGAATTTCATTAAGAAATAGAGACTTTCTTTTGCCGTCAGCCTGCAAAAGGAGTGATTGTCCCTCTAGTGCTCCCAAAGTACTTGGGCATGGGTGAAGAGTGAGAAAGACAGTTACAAGCTCTACACAAGATTTTATCCTCAGGAAAGCAGGTAACTGGCCATGGACTTCCTGGCCAGGTATTTCCTTCAGTCTTGTAGCCTAATAAAACAGTACCTTGCTGTGAAGTTTTCACAAAATAACATATTTTCTGTAATCATCCCAAATTCATTATGAATGTTCATCTGTTTTCTGAGTCATACTAGAATATGAATACTGACTAAACTACCAAGTTAGGCCTAATGCAGTCTCTCTAAATTCAAAATTTAAGCTCAATTAGCAAACAGAACATTTAATTTGTCTTCATTGACATTTCCTTCATCTTTCGAACACACATCCAAACTTAGGCATGTGGCAACCAGAATTTATCACAGTAATTATAGTAGGAATTTTGTAATTGTTTGCAACAAGGTATTATGAAAACCAGTTAAGCAGCAATTTCCTTCAAAATAAAACAATTAATGACACCTCCCTGGGTACATGGAGGGGAAGGAAAAGAGAAAGACTTACAGGACAAAAACTGAGACCACAGGAAAGGCATATGGGGAAGAGGATCTCTGACAAAAGCAAAGTCAAAGTCAAGCTATGGAAGTGAAAAGTGAGAAGATAGATCGTCTTTTATATATTTGTGCATATAGATATAGATAGGTATAGATATATATAGATATATAAAACATATATTGCCAGTGTATATACACATTTATACATATTCCTTTACAATGCAGAATATAACTCAAAGTTGCTGAAGTGTGAGAATAAAGAAGGCAAGGACCTGTCTCTCAGTGGCGATGAGAGTAAGGAATTTTTTGTATTTCAGCCCAAGTTCCTTATATTAACCTGGCTGTTTAATATATATGTCTATTTGGCTGCTTCAGAAAACATCTTGTTTAGTGTGATTTCTAATAAAAATTGCATTCAGGCAGGGGGACTGCTTGATCTGTAAATGACTGACTGGTTCATCGGGTTCCATCACTCAGGTTAGGATGTTCTGCTCTTCCTGGAGGCCAGCCTCGGTGTAGTGCCTCAGGTTTATTCTAGCAACTAACCACTTCAATACCTTTAATGGCCTGGAGGAGGAGTAAAAGAAAATATGCCATCAGGAAACCTGTGAATAACCCTGAACTTGAGGGTGCACTCAATACACTTAAAAGTAGGAATACCACTCAGAAGGTTTTCAAGATTTTGTAAAGATCCGGTCTGAATTTCTCGTTGAAAGTATCTGTTTTTATGTTGTTTCTATTTATCTCTTCTACAAAAGCAAATTGCAATGCCTCAACATTAAAACTATTGTTGAATGCCTGGTTATTTCTTAATTTTAATGGAATGCATTTTTTGTTGTTTTGATTTTAAAAAATAAAACCAATATCTACCTGTGTAGATAGGTAACTTAAAAATAATAAAGTTTGTTTTGAAAACTACAATTTTTTTCTACGAATAAAAAAGCTCCCATGAATGGTTTTCTTGTTTCTTTTCTTGAATAAAGCCTTTAAATATAATGAAAAGACTTCAAATATTCTTGTGCACATTAAATTCTTCACTTTATTTCATTCAGATCAGGTCTATCTAGCAGTACGCTCAAAAAGTAAGCCCAGGTTTCCTGGCTCATGGGTGACTGCAGGTGGTATCTCATGATATTAATTTTTAAAAAAGCATGACTATGTTTTGTCTTCACACATAGGAACATCCTTCCATTAAGAGTGAGCAAGACACTTATTTACATACCTCACATTAAACATGAATGAAATGACTGCTACATTTGTGTTTTCTATTTAAAGAAGAGAACTTTGCTTTAGGAAAGTGCCAGAAAACTGGTCTTTGGTAGAAGAACGATGACTAAAATGGGAAACCGAAGTTCATACACTTTCATTCCATATCTTTTTATTTCTGGAAAAAAATGAAATCCATAGGTCTTCATTCCCATACCCTTTTTCTTCTGATGTAGAAAGAAATGTGGCTGAACAACCACTAAAAATAAAGATCCCTGCTAAACTGAACATTTAGCCAATGCATTTATAGAAATGTGGTTTGTCACCAATGTTTAGATTTTTTTACAGTAATTATCTAATGTTATTCTGTATATTATACATATTTATGTGTATATATATGTATATATATGCAGTCTAGGGTTCAAAGTGCAAAATAATTTAACAAAAATTAGACAAGGTATGAGGGGAATTGTCAGCAAACTGGAAAGACAGACAATTGATGGGGATTATATTTTTCATTAGTATTTGTGTATCAAACAATTTACTTCACTTCACTTTTTACAGTGAGAAAAGCCACCTAGAAGTTATGACAAAAATGGAAAGCTGTATTAATTTTGTTTATCTGTACTGTGATTTTTTTTCCATTTGCTGTTAACCATATGAAATTATGGAAATCTCCTTGTCAAATTGCTGAAGCAGGTTCTTCTCTATCTGATGGGTAAAGCAGATTATCTGGCTTTTGTCAGCATTACTCTCCGTAATCTACTGACAACCTTAAGATACTTGAAAGCAAGCACCATCTTTCACAGAAGACATAAAGATATCAAAATGCACGTTCTTCATGTGACCCAAAATGTCTTTTGAGAATTGTCACGGCAAGCGACAAGAAAGTCAACCCCTTGGTCTAAGAAGGTTTGGAAAGTTATTCTGCACATATGTAGCCTAACTCTACTCTTTTTATCTAGTGCTCATGCGGGGATAGTGGATTTTTTCTCTCATCCAGTGGAAAATCCACCCAGAATCACACAGCTGTCTTTATAAATAATTGCATGGGAACAGATTTCCTCCCTAATAACAATTATTGAGGTGGTAAGAGGTTAATAACAGATGTGGATTGTGTACTTCCATCAACACTTATGATGGTACTCACAATGAAGAAATCTATATTTGCTTTCATCCTGTTCTTCAAATCGCAGAATAAGTAAGAGACCATATTTTAGTTATTTACAGGGGAAGTCTTTTCTATATATAAGATAATTTTAATTGAGATATTCATAATTAAAATGCCAATTAACCTTGATTTTGTCTCCTTTATTATTATTTAAACTAAATACATAATAACTTTGATGCAGATGGAACACTGTAAAAAATTTAATGAGGTAAATTGCTTATGGAGTTCTACTTCAATTAGTTCAGTAATTTCCTGTTAGTTCTAATTACATAACTAAATTATTTATATTTAGCAAATATATTTAGTATTAACTTTTATTTCATGAGAATTAACTCAATATTCAATGACCTTATTAGTGTACACTTGTGACTTAATTTATGTTTTGTAAACAGTTATTTTGATTCTCATTTTTCCACACAAGCTGCACTAGTTGTATGTTTTACCAATGAAAGATGCATTTTCAGCAATTCAATTCAAACATATGGAATGCGTTATACAATTAATTATCAAAGCAACTAAGAGTTTATATTTACATTTCTCTTGCACAAAACATCTATAAAACTAACATCATGACGTTTTTTCTAGCATGAGTGTTTTTTTCTCTTCAGCTGCTTTCACGCTGAGCTCAATTAAAAGCATTCAGCATTCTGAAAGAGAAAGCTGGGATACCCAGAGCAGTGCATCCAGCACTTTCCTTTGTTACAATAATCTCCTTGCAATTTGTCATTACTGAAATATTAAATGAATATTCTCTCTACCACCATACCTTCCACTGTCTTCCCTCACTTTTATCTGGTCAGTGAAACTGTGAAATGCCATTATACTCTACCTAGGTTAAAAACCGTAAAAATACAAAAATCATGAGAAAACAATGTCTTCTGCAGTTAGGAGCAATAGTATCACTTCAGTCATTGCATTCTGCTCATTTTGTTTGCGTGTCAGCATATGTTCATCTTCAATTTACTATGATTTGACAATAATTCATACATCCTGACTGTTTTTTTCTTGTAAAATCCTACTCAATTAAATTAAAACATAAATATTTTAATTAAAAATGGAGTTGAAGGAATTATCATGATTTATCATTATGGAAGTACAATTTTTTTAATCCTCAGAAGAATTATAAACAGTGTCACAGAGGCTCAAATGGCAGACCAGTCACCTATTCCCTCTGGCACTGAAAACCAGACCCTTTTTCACTCTTCTTCAGTAACCTAGTCATGTCCACTTTCAAAACTGGTTTCCAGTGGGATATTCAGCAACCTTTGCGACAGACAGACACAACAGAAAATTTACTCAGATACTGCTATATTCTTTATGATGAATGGTGAATATACTCTTTCAGTACTGAATTCCACCATGCCACAAAGCACTTCCCCAAAATCTCCCACAACCTCAGTCTTACCACATTTTGTGCAGATACTGAAAAAAAACCCATTGTCCCATCCTTTTAAAGCATCCAACCAAAAGCAAAGTGTGATTTACAGTATTGAAAAAATTTGAAATATTGAAAAAATATCTAAGAATTAGAGTGGACATTGAATCTTTGTTTATCAAAAATAACAAGTCAAACAAACTTATCAGCTTGATGTCTGTCTGTCATATCTTGATCAAAGCAGAAAATGAGGAAGAGGATAGCTAGCACCTAGAAAGCAAGCTATTGTTACCACTAGAGGCTTTACCTGAAAATGCTCAAATAGTGGAAGATGGTCAAGATCTGAAAGATTTTCACCATCCTGATGGCTTCTCTATTTCCCTAAAAATAATAGGCAGCTTAGCACTTGTAAGAGAGATATTTCAGTCTTTCCATGAGAGGCACTCAGTATTTTCTTGGTGACCTTGACTTGCCATGAGGGCTGCAGTAGAAGGGACAGATACCATGAAAGAGAATTTGAGGAATACATCTGCCACTAATCATCCTGGGGAGAGGGGGTTTAATGGTGGGAATTGTTTCATGCCAGACTCAGAACACACTGGAATTAAATAAATGTAGTTCCAGAAAACCGGATAAATGTAGGGCATTCAGAAATTATTTTGGTATTAATTATGTCCTGGCATGCATCATCTGCCATGTATCCCAGAAAGAATGTGATAAACTTTTTTTAATTTACATCTGAAAATTCTTTCTAGAAGTCTATCCAAAAATTGCCCTAATTTCTATATGTTCCTGTAAGTTAACAACAGTAGGCAATACCTAAAAAATTTGGAAAGGGAAACAATAATTCATGGGAGTTAAACAAAGCGATCCAAGGAATGTCTTTTTTATTGTTTAAATAATTAACTGAATAGTGCACATTATATTTAGTGTGATATTAAATAACTAATACTAACCATGAAATTTGTTCCTCCTCAGAAAATGCTATTTTCTATTTCAAATGAGCAACTGAAATATGCTTGTATAAGCCAAGCAGCTATCTGATTAACAATAACTATAGAAAGCAAAAAATACGTAAATTCCTTGTCTTAAAATGACTAGCATAAATTGTTTTTCTGAAACAGTATTGTTTTTCTACACCATGTCAAAGAATTTTAAAGACTCAAAAACCATAATGTTCTAGTTTTGCTTCTCAAACATCTACAATATAGTTGTGTTTCAACAAAAACTGCCTACAGGCCCCAGGACCCTGCTATCTTGTATTTTTAGTTAATAGATCAGGACTATTTTTTAAAATTATTGTTTTCCTGCACTTTATGATAGTAGTAGTCAGAATCTGCATTTGAATCACACACACTGAATGTTTAGGGAATTATCTGACACAGCCCTTAGTTTCCTAAAAATCAAGAGAGACTTCCAAACAAAGAAGAAAGCTGGTGGAGTCTCTTATAAAATTTCTTTTATTTTTCAACAAGGAATGACATTACACTGTACTGGAAATAAAAAGAGCTGTTTTGCCCTAAAAAAATCTTATATTAGCAGGAGTTGAAATTACATAAGTTTCAAAGGAAAAGAATCAACTTCTATGATAAAGTAGTGGGACAGAACTTTAAACTAAATTGACTGTTGTGATGTGATTCATTTCACAACATTTATACCTCTGTGATATAGATAAATAGAGCTGCTCAATCCAAAATATTCATTGACATGAACTTAACGTTATGGAAAATATAAAATCCATTGCATATGTCTGTGTGCAAGCTGCAGATACCAGTATGTTTTCTAGTTCCTAACAGCAGCTTAATCAAATAATTAAGTTTTTGTGAACTTACCCATATAAGTAAACAAATATCTCCTTGCTGAAAAGGAAACAATTTTTTTTTTTTTAATTAACTCATAATTTGAAAAAAAAGTTGCATTTAAAGCATATAGAAGGCAAGAGGTCATTGTTCAGGATATTGCCAGTACCTCAAAATATTTCAGGAATCATTGACCTTTCTTCTTTGTTGAACACAGTTACCTTTTAATATGAATCTCTTTCTAGAAGATGAAATGCTGATAGATTTCTGATATAGGAGTGAGAAAAATTACCTAGAATAATCAAATCCTAGAATAATGTTATTCTATCATTAGTAATTGTGCCTTCTGCTGTTCAGAAACTAAGTTCTTTCTTTTTTCTAGATAAAATAAATAAAACTGAGAATTTTTCAATGCTTTTTTCATATCAGGTTGATATTTATTTTGAGACTTACAAACAAGTACAGTACATCTGAACTTAACTTTTGATCTAATTGTTCCTGTACAACTTGTATTTAACATCTTTGATCTCTGAGTTAGTGATCTAATCCACTGTGTAACTCAGCTTTTATTGATCTGTTCTCATGCTGAGCAAATCAAGTCTCACTTTTATGGCAGAGATTGAAAAAGATAGTAAAACTGCCTCTGAGACAGCAGTTTAAATCTGTGCAATAACAGTGGAGGCAAGAGATAAGACTTTTATTACTCTGCCAAACTTCACATGAACTCCAAGTGTCATTAAATTGGTATGTGTCATTTGCCACATATATTTATTTTACTAGATAAGTTGGTAACCACCCATTTAGATTCAGTGCAGCACCACAATTTCTTCACCGTATCTTCTTTGCCACAGAATCTATCTCTGACACTCAAAATATGTTTGAAATATCTTTCTTATGGTATCTTTCTTTTGCATACTTTTCAGATTTTCTGTTCTCATGCAGTTTTCAAAAAGAATTTTTGAACCTCTTTTACTTGAATGAATTCCAAAAGCAATTTTCAATAGTTATACAAGTGGGACCCTTTTTAATATGCTAGTCTGTCATGATGAAAGATTAATTCTCATATACTCAGAGCTTTTCAATCACGCTCCATAATGTGTGAGTTCTGTAATGCCTAGTGTTATTACATTACTAAGCATGGAGGAAAATAAAAGCAGTGAAAGTGCTGTATCTCAGCTTGATGTTATTGAGCGTAGTTTTACTTTAGAGGGTTTCCTATTGTGATATTTTTCCCATTGTTCCTCAAGAAGAAAGACCTGATGAGCACACTGAAAGTAAACGACATGTGCAATAGGTGACACTTTTCGCTCCCATATACAGAGCTGTGGTGAAGCAGAAAATGCTTGAAAATAGGTTGCCTGATTTTTTTGAAGTTTAATGTCCTGGAGTTCGTCCAAGATTGATGATTGTACCTGACAACTTGCATGTCTATCAACCACACTGTTCTGGTGCACAATCTATCTTCCTATCTGAAAGTCAAGGCTTTTATGATGTTGGACCTACAAAACACTGAATACCCTTATATAAATCATACAGAAAAGTTGCTCTTTGTTTACATTGTCTCGCAGTTCTATTGTATGCATGTATAGGCACTACACGAGTGCAATGTGAGGAGGGAATGCAGGGCAGAATAAGTTAAAATTTTATAGTACTTGGGGAAGGGGAAGAGTCACAAGAGTCTCTACAGTTGACTGTAGTGAGGTTGTGTGAATGAAATGTATGTTCTTGTAAAGGCATATCCACATCAGTCAGATCTATCTATCTATTATCGTTTGTTAGTAGCTTCTTTTCTCTGAGACAGCTGGAGGATTGGGATTTGTAAATGAGAATATGAACAATGAAAGAATATGACTCAGGTCTAGAACAAACTATTCAAACCTAAATTGTACATTAGAAACTTTATGAACACAGTTTTATTTCCTCGTAATTTAATATCAAGTGTAGAAAGAATTTCTAAGGCAACATACTGATTTTGTGTCTCTTTTCAATTTAGAGTTAAAAGGTATAGGGACACCATTCAAACACTGATTTCTCTTCCTTCTCGTCAGTAAAATCAAACATATGGTCCTTTCAACATTCCTTAGGTTGTCACATGGGAAAAAGTAAGAATTGTTAATGATGAATACCATTAATCTTGATGTACTGCCTCAAAATACTAAGTTTTAGAATGTCAGTTGCTGTCTGAGATACCAAGAGGTCCTGTCTTTAGTAAATGCATTTAACATTTTTGTATCAGGGCCATACTGTGGATAGGGTACAGTTTTGGTGAGAGGATATTGGAGGGGTTTTAATCTCCTTTCCTTCTTATTATCATTTGTCCATGAGACAAATATTCCACAGTCCTGCAACCTGGTCTCATCAGGACAGAGTTACCCAGTCAAACCAGGTCCGTAATTGGCCCTGAGGATGAGAGTTTCCCAGCCTTATGAAGCACAGAGCTGGAAGTATAAGGCTGTGCAATCCATCTGTTTAAGATTTTGACTTGCTTTTCAAGAGTGTGTGAAATTACACACAGAATATATTAAAAGGAAATGAAATTAGTAAAGTTCAATGCTCACCACTAATAGCACCACCTAACTGACTCAATATCAGTTTGGTCACAGCAGCACTATCCAAAATGCCAAACAATAAGGAAAACCAGCAGGATAATTATCACAGAATATTGACAGCCAATGGAGTTACCAGAGATTAAGACTTTTAAACAAAATTAGGAATATATAAAATTATTTTTCTAGTGTCAGCAAAGCATTATAAAATACAGAATGAAGGCTCTGAACCAACAAAGCTGACCAAGTCCTGAAATCAAGTTGTGCATTCACTCTGTCAGGAAAGCAGCCTGACAAACGGGTATCAATCATCTTGATTTCCCAGCAAATAAGTTTGAAGAGCTCCTGATGGCATCAACCTTTCAGCTGGCAAATTACACACTGCTTTGTTAAATTCAACAGCAGCCTCCCTCACACTGCTTTTTCAAAAGAAAGGAACTGTTTTGCAATTTTATGCTTTTAGCTTGAATACCAGAAAATGCTAAATGGGAAATTTTAGGTATTGGAGAAGTTTTGATTGATTGTTTTATTTTTTAATTAAACCTGAAGATGAATCAAAGCTTGAATAAAAGCAATTTTTTGTAAGATTACATAGAACAGCATGGGATCAAGTCAATTGTTTTTAGGACAGCAAGAATGAACTGATCTCCACCATTAATAAAACACTTTGTATTATGCATGATGAAAAATATGTCTCTCAGATGGCTCCCCTGAAAAGAATTTCTACTTGAAGCAAATTCTGCACTTCAACGGTGTAAACCCACTGAAAATAAAATTTAGGAAACCTAGCAGTGAAATGAGACATGCCAATCAACATTAGGGGACTCAACGATCTCTCTGCTGGAGGTGTGAGAATAATAAGACAGAAGCCTTCAGCAGTGCTGAGCCACATGAGACTGACACAGGGTATCTTTGGCATTGCTGACTCCCAACCTGGGGGTCATGACCCCGTGGTGGATAGTGAGGCTATTTTCTGGGGAGTGCAAAAGTTTCTTTCAGAAACTGAGCATTTATTTAAATCTGTTTATAGACTTTCTGACTGTGAAGATAAGCTCCAGGAACAGTTACCCTGACTAATGGGTGTAGGAAAGCAGACTATGGCTAGATCCTGACACAAGATGGAAGAAATGGCCTTTCTCCTCTCTCTCTCCAGCAGAGCAAACCTGTGAAAAGTTCTCTTGCAGCAAAAGCAAATATTACATGTAAGCAGGGATTCCCTTCAAAAGGGGAAAGCCTCTCTCAGTCCAGTGGTCACTCGCTAATGTATGAAAAGCAGGCAGTGTCCAGGCAGGCCAGCACGCCTCCTTTATACACAAGCTAACCTGTGCTGTCTTATGGCAAAACATTTCATAATTCAACATTTCACCTCTTTAAAGGGAGGCAATCCATCTGACAGTGAGGGTGCTGCATCATGTTGCCTTGAGACACGGGCTCTGCACAGCAACCACATCTTGCTTGCCTTGTTTCCTGCCTCTAGCCCCTCACTTTGTAAGTTTTATTTCCTATACAGAAAGATAAACTGTCTGAGGTGGACAAATTCTCAAAATTTAAGTAGTACTGAAAGTAATAGGATCTGCATCACTAGGGACTCCTAAGAATTATGTTAATAGTATGAGCAAATATCCATCAACTCCTTAACTTCTACAAATCTTGTCAGCTCTCTGAGAGTTTCTGATGAGCAAAAGCTTAAAGCTGCATGGGATAATGCTGGATGGCATGTGCATAATGTGCTGGATGGCATGTGCTGTATTTTGCTGTATTACACTTGAAATCTAAGCATTAAAAGTTTCCAAGATTGAATTTAAAAGCAATTCATTTTGATTAACATTTAGAATTTTCTTCATTTTTATGTCAATTAAAATATAAAAAATATAAATAATTCACAAAAGAATTTTTCTTGTAATTTTTGTATTTCCTTATTGCGCACAGGATAATAAAACTTGTTTTAAAGCAAAGCATTTTCTTTATTTAAGTTTAAAACACTAAATTTCAAAACAATGTAAATTCAATAATTTCTAAAAATAGATTTCTGTATCACCAGAAAATTATTAAAAACTTCAGAAATGTTACTTTAATGTCTTGGTATTCATTTAAGTATTCCTTGGAAATGTAAATGAATAGTCTTTAGTGATCTCAGTTTAGTTCCTAGTAAACGTCCACATCACAAAACCACTACACTTAATTTCACATGATTGATAGTCTCCGCTTAACTGAGACCTAGGGCTGAGCCAGCCTGGGGACTTTATTACCTCCCATTCTAGTAAGGGTGGTCCAGCCAGGTCAAAGTCGAGGTCAATAGTAGGACAGAAATGGCACTAATTTTGCTTTGAAACAGACTACTCTTCATGAAACAAAGAACTTCACTTTCCAGTACTGTTTCATGACCAGAGATAACCTGTCTAGGAATGAAAATGTCTCCAATAAGTATTATCTTCTCCACATTCTGCTTTTAATCATTCTAAGTGTGATATTCGAAAAATTCTTCCCATATTAAATGGTCACTAATTTGGTTTGGAAGGCTTATTTTGTACTTATTTCCGAATTCTCTTACTTGATATGAGCCACTGAGTATGCTTTTATACCTTCCTTTTCTCATTTTTTTTAAAGGAACACATTTGTTTAAATTTTATTTACAGTTACAGGAAGTTTTCTTAGCTTACTTGAAAAATCATCTTTCAGCAAAAAGTTTATGAAGGCTCAGAGTATTTGAGATAGGTGTTCACACTCTTAAAATATATTTTTATATACTACCTACCTGCTTAGTATTGTGCCTGTTGTCAGTTCTGCAAGTAATACAAAAGTCCATTAGCAACTGGTTTAAATCCAAAGTAGCACTAAAAGTAAGACTGGCACACCTTGAGAAAGCCAGAAGGAGGGTAACGTGATGTGTTTGGTTTGACTGTGTGTTTTGTTTTCTATTGCAAGACATTTCTTTTCCATTAGAGATAAAGAATAGGATGCAATGACATTGCAGAGAAAAAATCACAACTGGAAGAAAACATGTTAGTTAAGTCTCAGTCAAAAATGAATGTAAAATTGTTCATAAATCCATATGATGAATTAAGTTTGTACTTAAATTGTACTAAAAATAGGTTGATGACAGCTAATCAGGCTTTCATATTTTTTTTCTCCATGTAGGGAAGTCCACACTTAAATTTAGGAATACCCTGTGCCTCTGAGACTTTGACATTCTCTCATTTTGAGAATATATTTAACAGATATGTGTCTACCTTTTTTCAGTGAATGCATTTCACTGGAATTTTTTCAAGGGAAATAGTAGCTTTATTGTTTGAAGTGGAAAACTTGTGTGAGGCTATACTGAACTAATAAGCTCCTGTATTTGCAGAACCAGTTTCTGTTTAACAAAACTGTGGGGAGGCTGCTCAAGGAAAGAACAAAAAAGTGATGTTTTTCTCTTTTTATTACACTTTGGTAATAGACATTCAGGTGCAGTGCTTTGATTGATGAGAAGATGGTATGCAGAAAAAATTAAATTTCAAGCCTGAGCATTTAAACTCTGGGAGAAATTAAGATTTTAGATTTGGCTCATTGTAAATAAAAAAGGCATTTGAAAATGTTAGAATACAATCTCATTTAGGCATTCTCAAGTGGAAGAGGCCTTTGTATCCGGGGCTCTGTTCCTCAATTCTGATATATGTTAGCATACTCATTTACTTTTTTAAAGAACAAACTTCAATATAACAATTTTAAGTTAAAGATTCACAGTTCCCTTTTTTCCCTAGTTTGTGCTGGAAAAATTTTGAACTTACAGGTGATTCAGCCAGCAATGAGGCCATGCAAGTCAGTTTTAAGACATTAAATGTATCCTGATCTGTCACTGAATTTTTTCCCTAAACTACAAGAACTAAGGTTTTAAACTGAAGGAGAGCATGTAAATTGGTTCTATGAAAGAAATTATACTGCAGTTCTGACATTTTCTCTTTTTTTCTCCTCATTTCCTCATCAATAACTCATTTCCTGATTGTGACTGTGTAGTCTAGCTTAGCTAAAAATGAAATAACTATATTACTATAAGTGGACTGAATGAATGGAGATCATATTTTTATGAACTTGGAGGAAAACACATTTCAGATGAGGTATCATAAAGGGAATATGGATATTTGATATACAAAAGCAAACATCCTTTGGTTGGATTTCTCTGCTACTCTTTCAAAATCTCTCCGCTACTAAAAGTCTTACAGAGGGGTTACAATTGCGCTGTTGATAAAAGACCAAGAAGACAATACAGAATGATTTCACTTTGTAAAAGCAAGGCTTGAGTAGAAGACTTCTGGAAACAAAGCATGATCTGCAATGAATTGGAACCATATGGAAGAGGAAAAAACCCTAAGTCTAAGAAGTAAACATTAGTTGACATTAGTAGTGCAGATCAAAAGCTACCATAAACCATCTCCTACAAAAAGCATGAAGAAAGCTCAGATTGGAAACTTCGTTTATATTCTGCAATTCCTTTCACACTTCTTAAACTAATTGCTAGTACAGAAAAGAGACTGAGAATCGTATGACTTAGATACAGGGATTTTAAAAATATATATAAAAAACAAAAATAATCTGATTCATCATCGCATTCCTTTAGCTTTACAGCAATGTAACTTTGAAGGAATGGAAAGCTATCATTGTGACAAAGGGATTAGTGTTAAGATGAACAGAAGCCACAATAGGTTAGTGTTTTGGGAGATTTGCTTTTGGTTTCCCTTGCCTTGCCTTGCCTTGCCTTGCCTTGCCTTGCCTTGCCTTGCCTTGCCTTGCTCTGCCTTGCCTTGCCTTGCCTTCTTAAATTTTATTTCCATTTCCTTAATTTTCTCCAGGCATGTCTATTTTTTTTTGTGGAAAGCAAGAAATGAGGCAGTGATACCAGAACAACAACGATATTCTCATCTTTCTCAAGATTCGATCTCATTGACCTGTCACTATTGCCATGTATTCTTAAAAACACATAGTACTTTATGAAGCCTTTGTATTTAGCAACACCTAAAAGAAGGAGATAAAATTGGAGTTTATATTTGGTTTATTCTTCTCTGCCTCTATAACAGAGCCACAAATCATTCAAAGACGTGTATTTACTCACCTCTATATATGAAGGTTTGAAATTATTTTCAAGATTTTAAGGTAAATATACAGGTAAATATTTCAAGATTAGGTTCGAAACAAGAGTACTTTAGGGTGTAAATTTCTATTCTTAAAATTTTTTTTTGAACCTCAGAAGTAATTTATTTCTAGGAGGCTTTTTCTTGTGCACTTCTGATAACTTCCCAAGTCAGTTGAATGGTATGTTAACTTTATCTTTATTCCTTCATTAGTGCAATAACTTAATTTGTTCTATTCTCTAACTTAACTCTGGTATTCTGGAGATATTTTCATTGGGAAGAATGCAGGTATTCAACTTCAAAAGAAAATTCCTACAGACCACCTCTAAAAAGCATGGCATTTGTTTGAAAGAGTTTCCGTTCCTATATTAAAGCAGACAGAAAAAAATAGAAATTAATTTAAAGTTGGTTTTAATGTTGTCTCTTCATCTTAACATTTTTTGTGTACCTAATTTAATTTTAGGACTTATAAAATAAAAGCAATGTTTGCAGTATATATAAGTAATCTAGAGGGATTAACCCTCTATAGGAGGATTTGCACAAGGAATTATTTTCTAATGATCTCGACTTTTCTAAGTAGTAATGCTCATGATCCCTGATTTAAAAATTTGCGATTTTATCATTTGATATCTTAATACTGAAATGATTTCCATTAGCGACAGCATGCTGTTCAAATATTCTTTAAAACTAGAAAAAAATCCAAAATTCTAAACCTTTCACTATTATTTGGTTTTTTTGATTATAGGGGTTTTTAGTTTTGGTTTTGAAGGCACACTATTTCTGTCCTTAAATAATCTGAAAATCTTATTTTTTCTTCAAAAAGTAAACCAAATATTCAGTGACCAGCATCTAAACTGAGCAGCAATTCTAGTGCCATATTCAGCCAGCCTTACATGTTTAGTGCTTACTTCATTATTTTTTAACTATATTTAATTTTTTTTAATTTTTAGCAGGACTGAAAGTCAAAACAAGTCAGGATTAATTTAGCTAACCCATTTTCATTATAGGTGCCCTTTGCCTAATGAAGGAAACCAGCCTGAAGTTCAGACATGAATGTATTCTGCATTATTCTAGCACTACAAATATTCCCATTTGATTCATCCAAAGGCATATTTCAGAAGAGACAAAACTGAGTATTACAAAATTGAACTTATGGCATACCTGGGGTTTTTTTCCGGTCTCAAAGGTACATGCTGATTCTTACTTTCCCTCCCATATCTTTGGATCTGATCATACTGTAAGATAATGGTTAGCAACCTGTCCGTGCATTTGTTTTGCACTGGTTCTGATCAACAAAGCCCCTGAGAAACGCAAGTTCTCCTTCTGCTGGGCTGTTCTTCTCCAGTGTGTACTTCCGTCCATGAAGCTTCTGTCAGATTTCACCTCTTTAGTTCACATACTCTTTGCAGTTCAGCCCTGATGTCTTTCCTAAAGAATGTACAACATCTAGGTAAAAGACAGAAGCAAAACCACAAGGAGGAGGTACACTTGAGGAATGGCCAGTTTTGAGTTCCTCTGAAGCTACTAAGTTGTAATACAAATATTTCAGAGGGTTACTGTGGCACCACCAGCCCATTGCTGATAAAAGATGTCATAGAGCTATTGTCCTTCCTTTTGTCATGCAGGAGTGCTGCCACTGAAGCTAGTGCTGATGATCAACAAGAAACCAAACTGCCTGCTCGTATTATATGTGTGTTGGTCCAAGATAGTTACCCCTAGGAGAAAAAAAATAAAACAAAGCATAACCCAAGAAAATGCAACAACATCTATCTCTTGCCTTTTCCACTGTTAGCATGGCAGTAACACCCTGGTGTAATTAGCACTGTAGGTAGCACAAAATGAGGCAAAATAAAGCTCTCTTTGTCGGGAATTTAAAGCATATAGGCAGTGAAGGGACAATACAAACACAAATCTACAAGATGTTTCTAGGACATAGCAAAAGGAGTGCGGGAGGGTTTCTTCAAGGAATAATTCATTTCTGGGAGTCATATTTTTGAGAAGGAGAGGGGATGGGGCAATATTGTCTAGCTTTTACAGGTGTAGGGCAGGCTAGGGAAAACACAAGGTGCAGTCTGGATGGAGGAAATCCAGAACAGAACTGACTGGGGAGAGCAGCAGTGTGGAGACTCTCTCTCCAGAGAGATTTTCCCACATTCATTATCTTTATAAGGTTCTTCTGCCATATGGATTCAGTGAAGATTTGAATGAGCAAAGCCTGCATGCCACACCTGCAGTCACGACTGCCAAGGGCAATCACTCCCTACAGACACTGCTTAATTGTTCACTGGTTTAGTCCAACAGAGAGTGCTTCTACAACTTCTCTGCCAGAATTCCCAATGTGAACAGTTAGAAGGATGTGTACCTACATATCTCAATGCGCAACGCTTCTAGCAGCCTTTTGGGCAATTTCTGGGAGCTGGAAAATGTTGATTCCTAGCCCAGAGGGTGGCACCGGGTAATACAAGGCAGATATCCAAACTGCAGGATTCATGAAACTCATTCCTGTGAAAAACAGCAGACAAATCCAACACTGCCTGGGAGGTGAAATTTGAGTCTGCAAGCTGTTAGACTTTAGGTACTGATAAGGAAAGGGATCCTGCACTGCATTTTGAAAAAAGTGCAGTAAACACAATTCCAGTCAGAACAGGTCATTTAAAGTCCTTCCTGCCTTGGGCTTAACATGACACTTAAGTGCTACTACATGTGAAAAGAAAAAAGCAGTTCAGCACTCATAACAAACTGCTTCTCCTCCATCACTGGGGCTAAAATAGCAAAGGATTCCTGTGAGCAGGGGAATCGCTGTTTGCAGAGTTGTGTCTTGTTTTCACTGGATAACCTCTTTGTGCACATTGAAAAAATAAATGCTGATATAAATAAAAATAAATGTGAAAGTATACAAAAAATAATTTTACATTTATAAATGTAAAACAGTGTGCTTTTCTTTTTAGACCTACTATTCTGGAACAGCCAAAAAAGCTTTTCAGTTCAAAAGGAAAATTCTTTGCTCACCACTGAAAATTGCAGGGCATTAGTTTCCCTGGGCTTCTCCAGGAAGAACAGTTTTGGTGACCGCTCTCAAAATTCCAATATTACAAACACATAAATGGGAAACACAGAATTTCTATTCTCAGCGTAAAAATATTTGCTAACAAATTTAGTCATTGAATTTAAGTTCAGTTTGATGTAAGTAAAACTTAGGGTCTACCCATACTCTTGATTGTGAAACCATTGGGTGAAAGGCAGCAGTATGCATAATTCAGCAGAATACTGAAAGGATTCTCTAAAGAATGCAGCAAAATAATTTTCCCAGTCAACTATAATTTTTTTACTCTGAAATCAGGATAAGATATAAAAATTGTGAAAATTATCCTAACCTTCCTACCAACTTAATATGGCTCTTTCTGGTAATTTGGAGCATTTTAGTGCCGTCATGAAAGTGAAAATTTTCAACTTGTGAAAAATACAAATTAGGTAATTAAATTTTTGTTTAATTGATTGCCTAAATAAAAAGTTTTTATTTTCCTAGATTTTTTTGTTAATTAAATGCAAATACTTTCATGCATATCAGCCTTTAATAATATACTGAATATATTGGTTCATGCCTGACTCTCTCCATCTCAAAATGGGAATATAACGATGTCTTTCATTAAGCAAGTACCATTTTTCTCCAGGTTAGAAAGTAGAAATCAGGTTATCTAGCAAATGAAATTCAGACTCCATCCAGACAATTTAATCTTTTGAACTAAAAGAAAATTTGTGTTCTGTGCACTCTTAGAAATTCTGCTGAAATTGTCACCTTCTATCACAAATTAGTCGCACTAATGGCTTAAAAGAATTAATAGGGTTGGATGGATTATTTCATCTTTTCCTCTACTGGCTCTAGAAATAGAAATCCATGTGAGTCAAGTAAATCCTGATTCACCCACACCTTCTGCAATCATATTTTGTTTCCATACTTCTACAATCATGGAGGTAGTCTTTAAGCAATGAAAAAAATTATATATATGTAAACAAGAATCTGTGTAGAAACACTTCAGTATGACTACAGCACCCTGCTTAAGAGAGACAGTCCAAGCGCTAAAGACTTTTGTGACTTTTAAACTATACTCTCTACTAGAGTAGTTGGTATCACTCATTAAGGTGATTACATAATTTGAACTGTATAAATTCACCTCCTGCCCACCTGGATCAATATTGAACTGTATTTGTACTTCTTTGCTCACCCAGGTGCTTGGATGAACTAAAGGAGATTCAAGATTTTGGGAGAGTTATTCCAAAGGGGAAAGGTAAAAACAAACTCACAACCTACATGATCTAACTCCCATATCTGACCTGGGGTAACCCACCAGGATTACAGCTACACTCATTTTTATTGGGCACAGGAGGGTGATGATGGCAAGGGAGCTCTGGCTCCTGCATCTGCTTGGAGGGGAGAGAGTTAAACTGGCTGCTTGGCAAGGACACCAGTATGGGACAGGGATTATAGAAGGCAAGCGATGCCTTCTTGGGGGGGAAGAGGAGGAATGGGTGATCCACAAAGAAGTGTGGAGTGTGTCTCAAATTCCAATTTTTGTCCACAAATGCTAAGATTGGATGACTTTGCTTTACATTTTCAGCCTTGTTCTTGTCTCCTCTTTTCCTCTTGTACTAGTATAGGTCCATGAATTTATACCATTTTTTCCACAGGATTTGCAAGCATTGATTCTGGGAGTACTTGATTTCTTTGGAAGGCATATGATTGGCAAGGGGGGGAAAAGGATCTTTGACCTTCATTTCTTTGGTGCATTATGCCCTAAGGAATACCCTTATACCCTCAGAACCTATTTTTAAATTTTGAGATGTTATTTTCTTATTTCTCTTCTTAAGCTGTTTCTTTCCAATCCTTTAATTGCTTTTGTTTTGAGGTTTTTTTTGGTGAAAAATTTCCTGTTTGTCTTAGTATATTTAACATTTTCTGCTTAAGTGCTATTTCAGTTCTGCGTGGCCTGTAGCCAGAACAATAACTCTGATACTTCCAGCACGTACCATACAAGTGTAAGAAGACAGAATATGTATCATAGCAGAGAATACTTGATAAAGAAAGACTGATGTCAAGGCTAAGCAAATTCTATTCTTTCACTCCAGCAAAAGGAAATAGGACATAAGTAACACAAAAAATTAAACCTTTTACTCCCTTTCTTACCACAGGGAGTAGATTCTTCTGTTCCACCTGAAAAGGTTCTGAAATGGTGAAAGATAAAAATTAAACCCCTAATGATTTTTTTCAGAGTTGGAGGGTTGGGAGATTTAATTATTGTTTCTGAGTTGCCTTTGTACATTGCTTTGTTTTACTTTTTATAATTTTATTCCTAACATAGGGAAGTAAAAATATGATGTCATGAATTTTTAGGAGTATTAACACAACAGAATAGTTTGTTTTTCAAAGCCACTGCAGTCTATTATATAATGACACACGTACTGCATAATAACATACATTTGAGTAGCATTTAGGAAATGTGTGCTATTTACCTGATGGACTAAAATAACTGCCTCAAAGCTACTACAGTTTTTAAGGTAAACATGTGTTTTGGTATGCATACTAATTTAAAAAAAAATATACCATTTACCCCATATGCTGTAATTACACAGTCTGTAGTATACATGCATAGAAAGGCACACTTTTTAAAAACGGCTTTTTGTCAAGATGGTTCATAATAGTTCCTTCAGAGTCATAT
The DNA here is from genome assembly GCA_013397725.1 of Rhagologus leucostigma. Taxonomy (NCBI): domain Eukaryota; kingdom Metazoa; phylum Chordata; class Aves; order Passeriformes; genus Rhagologus; species Rhagologus leucostigma. The sequence goes on from VZTD01005735.1 coordinate 215,742, forward strand.
AAAGAAAGTACTTAGATGATAAATCAATCATTTTCAGCTGCTTTTACTTATTTGTTGCTTGGTGTGCTGGAAATGTTTAGTCCGCTTTGAATTTTAAAAATATTAGGTCATAATAGGCAACACTGTGAGTAAGTAGTGCTAGGAGTAAGTATGATATGACTGTCAGGAAATTTCAAACTGTTCGTTAAAACCTGACTTTCTCTTCAGGGGTGGCATGTCCTCATGCACTGTTAGCAAAACGGAGAGTGCAGAGTGCTGGTTGAAGGATCCTGATATCCTGATCCAGCATGATTAACTCATCTGGTTATGAGTGGATATTTTTTGTTTTCTTGCATGTGGAAACACCAACATTTTACGTGTGCAGAACTATTTGTTTTACGGGAAGTTGAAAAGTGTTCAGTTGAGAGATGCAGGTCCCTCTCAAAGGCTCCAGTGTCCAATGCAGTCAATGCAGATTATAATGCTAATGCCCTTTGTTTTCTCTCTTCAAAGGAAAGCTTCAGAAAAGAGAAATTATTCATTTTGATGAAGAGAAAGCCCTCTACAAACCAGCTCATACAGGTTTGCAAAAGTTTTGGGTTTGGATGTGCACAGTTCTGTTACACAAAGGTCATTAACTTTATTTCTTTTTTTTGTGTTATACTGCCATCGTGGACATGGATCTGCTTACGGTGGATTTGGCCACAAGCCTGTGGAAATACACTTGACTCTATCTTTTTTCTTTATCAATCAAGGATTTTCTGGTTGTACAAATAAAACACTTTTTTTGATTCCTACAACCAGGTTCTGGAGACATTTATTTTTTCACTGTTTTCTTAACACAATATATGAGCAAATTTTGAGATATGTTGATGTTTAATAGTTGAATTGGAAAAATTAAAATTATAATTTACTTAATTGAATTACAGCAACATTATTTGTGCAATCAAAAACACAGCTTCCTTGTCATACAAACAGAGACATTTTTAAGGCTAAAAAAACAAAAGAAAATTATTGGTAATGTCAGTTTGTAAAGATATTTGAGAAAGGAAGCTGTTAAGACCCATAAGAATATAAATGATTAATAACATCTATTACCTCAACAAACACGTTTTTATAATACCAGCAGTCAGACATGTCTTTTCATGCTATGTAGAACAAAAAGTGACATGGATTAATTATTATTCATTGTGAATTAGGGTACCTGACCTCAGATGTCCTTTGCAACACAAGGCCTAATTTTTAAAAAATTCATTATTATTTGAATAATATGAAATGCATTTTGCAAACAATTATTAAAACAAAAGTGTTACATTAAATGCATAATGAAGTTGGAAGGATACAAAGGACACTGTGTACAATATGACTGTCTTTATGAAAGCAGTGTGTAAAGCCTTGAACATTTCCTTTCTCAGAGGATAAAAATGCTAATACTAGACAGCTGTTGTGATAACTAAGAAAGGAGCTCTTATTTGAAGACCTTTTTCTTGCTTTGAATCCAATCTTCATATACCTAAAACTACAGTTGCACTCTAACTCAAATTAGAATTAATTTGTTGAATGCAGTTTAGTGGTTTTTACATGACTGAAACACAACATGGTTTGGTACTGCAACTAATTTAATATAAAAATTTTCAAGTATATAAAACTTTCATGTTAGAAATGACAAGAATTGTTACTCTGAAAATAAACCTGAGACAGTTTAACCTCTGCAATATTTTATTGTTCTCTGTCAGAACAATGTGACAGATACTAATTGTTAGATGTTGTTTCTTGCTGCCTGAGGGATCAGCTACAGAAAAAAAAACGCCTCAGAGAATTTGAGGGAAAGACAGAGGGAAGGTTACACAGCGTGTTACCATGAACAAATATTTGCGAGGCATCTTCAAAATAATGGGTAGTTGTTTAGAGAAATGCAGGCTACTTTTGACTCTGTGATCTTTCTCAATGAAATATGCCAGCCACATGTAAGCCCCTCTATTTAGATGAACAAGATATAAAAAAAGATGTTAACGAGAGGACCTCCATTTAACTGAAACAAGCAAAGCCATAAAGAAGACTAAAAATTCAATTAAAAAAAAAGTCTCAGTACGAGTGGTTGAATTCTAAGGTGGTGTGTCTATTGTCTACATTGTCTCCATAATCTGATCTGGTCTTAAATACAGGCTATAAAATATACACCTAACCCATAGAAAAATATAAGGCTGTGATTTTGTTTAGACTGACAGGACTCAGAAAGGAAGGATGAAGTGTATGTGCTTTATAACGAAAAAAACTAATTAAGGAAATGAAGTCCAGATTCTCAGCAGCTTTGAAAAGAAAAAAGACCAATCTTTAATAAAGAAATACTAGATCTAATGCTTGCACGCTGAATATTGAAGACATAAAGTTTCATTCCCATTAAAATCAATGGAAAAATGTTTAACAACTTCTCAAAAGAAATAGTTAAACATATTTGGAAAAAGATCAATCTAAAAAGTCCTATAAAAATCAAGTGATTGTAATTGTTGACTAAATTGCCTAAAGAATGTGTTATATAGAGACTTGATCAAATATTGGCCTATATGGGCCAAGAATTGTTACTGTTCATTATAAAATCAGCAATAAATGCCTCCATAACCTCTATATTATATAATAATAAAATTGTAACAGGTATGAGGCTTAACCCCATTTTCATTATTTTCAGTAGAAAATCCCTCATTAATTTCATGAAGAAACTGGTTTTTGTTTCTATCAAAAAACACACCTGTTAAAAACTAGTCATGATGGATATATTTTTTCCATTCTTTGCTAAAGGACAAAATATGTAATACCGTTATATTGTATAAACTATTTTAGAATAATGTAGAGGAGTGTGTGTGACCTACTACAAGTTCATTTATTTAATTTTTATTTTTAATTAGTTAATATAGTAATGCTTATTTACTTTTATTGCATTTAAAAACATAGTAAAATGAAAACGTCTTCGTCATTTTTTACACTTTAAAAGGACATAATAAAAGGCATATATAAAGAAAATTGCTTAAAATGATAGGCACATCAGAGGTTTTGTAGATCATGTAACGACTACCTAAGGTTATAAAAGCTTGTATGTTATTTGAAATACAAAAATTCTTCTTATGATGTCCCTAAATTACTGCTGCAAAATATGGGGTGATGTTAGATCACTGTGGAATACAGAAAAACAATATCCAGATTGTGAAATTATCCTGCTTGTGAGGGACAGTTTAATGGTCTGAATGTGAACACACGATGTACATTTCTAATAACAAAAAGGAAAACACTGGTGATATTCAGAAATGCTAGCAAGAAAAAAGGCCAAAGGAATATGTAATGATCTACCAGTTCCTGTGCAGTCTATTGTAAGTTTTATCTCTAAGGGGGTGGGAAAAAAAAAAAAGCTTAAACAAGGCCTATTAGCAGTAAATACTTCTGCCAATATCCCTCACAGTAGGGGAACTCCTCCAGCAATTTTCACGATTAATTACCAGTGGCAAGCGTATTCATAATCTGGTGTTAATTTTGCAGTATCTGAATGAACTCGGCTCTGGCACGCTCAGTTATTGTTTCCCTGTTACTAGTAGGATGAACTACTTGTTCAGGTCATGCTGTGTCAAAAGAGTGCTAATGTGTTTATATAAACACTACAAACAGCACCTGCTTTAACCACACATTTTATTATTATTTTCCATCACCAGTTAGAACATAAAATACTTTGGTGCAGGAATACATATGGCAAGAAAATATTACTACAGCTTGTGTTTGGAAGAGAAATACAAACATAGGCAGAATATGATGCAAAAAAGTAATGTCTTTATAACTCGTTTGAATCAAAGGTTTTCTGTCCTTATTTTACAAGGTTCAGAGAGACTATTTGTCGCTAATTTGTCAGCTGAGCCTGAACACTGTGATGATTTCAGTGAGAGAATCTCTTACTACCAAGGCAATACACAAGAAGGAAGGCATGAAATGTCATATACTCCTCATGTTAGCGTTGGTTTTATTTTTCTTGATTTTCTTCTTTTGGTTGTATATTTTAGAATAATTTTGATAATTATCCATAACTGTTTTGAAGATCCTATTTATTGCCTAAAGAGCGCTAATACTGATAGGATTAATTGCTGAACATGCACGGCTTGCTGGGCAGTGACAGTCCCGATTAGTTAATGAGGATTCTCAGATGTGTAATTACACAACCACATCTGCACAGGTTGGAGTCCATTACCAAAGTCACAGAAAGAAATGTGATTCTTACAAGAGCAATAATATGCTCCAGGGTGTACACTGTCAGCCTTACACCTCAACTGTACTTGAGGTTTATACAAATGATACTATAACCTCTCACCAGGTCTTATGTTCATTTAATGGATTTATGCATGCTAGTTAACATAAAGCCTAATTCTCATATTTATTCTAGTAAGCCCAATGGAAAAAATTAAGGGACGTGGACTCTTTTTTCTTTTCACATGGAGAGAAATATTAAGGTAGGTAAATGCATCAGAGTAATATATTAAAAATACAAAAAACCTTAGAAGTTTTAAATAGTGTCAATTTTAATTGTTACCTAGATGACTGGAGTGCTAAAGGAAGTAACATAAAAGAAAATTAAATCTTTTCAGGAAAGATTAAAAAAAAAGTGGAGAACCTTTAAGAGTTGTACTGTTCTAGACAGGAAATTAGATAGACTGATATTATGTATATTATATTTCCATAGCATGTTTTATTCTCTCCAGCAAAAGAAAGAGTTTTGGACTTATTCGTACTTACAAGAATTGATTTAAAATATTTGAAGTACTTCCTAGATGATTAGACATGTATTAACCAACAGCTGTAGCACAGCAGTAACTTACAGAAAGGATATTTACGCCATACAATATAATTCTCTGTTCCTCCTCAGTGTTTGTTCATGGTATTAAGGAAACATAAAATGAAAGCTCTTACAATTTCAAATTAAATCTGCATTATTTCTAGCACAAGAAAGACTCAAAACAGTAATTCCACTCCAGAAGTCTGATGAAACTCAGATCTTAGGGGTCTGGGTGTACTGGCAAAAGGGATTGAGCTAGTTAGCTTTGCCAGCACACCTGCGTTCAAAAGTCATCAACTAATATATAAAGGCAATTTATTTTATCTGCCAGGTGAGAAGGAATTCAGTCTAGAACCTACTGAAGCTAATGCTGTTCTGTTATTATCTTCATATTTTTATTGATACCATTTTTCCACTCTCAGCCTGTAAAAAGTCTCACAATACTTGAACATTTGCAGCAAAAGCTTTCAAAATTATGTCCCTGCCCTCAGTGATGGGTCTCCAAACTTCATTCCAAGTGACACATTTAAGAGAAGCAGCTTAAGACAAGATAATATAGATAAGATAGTTATCGGCCTCAGACATCGAAAATAGCCCTAATGGCGTCCAGTATGTTGCTATTTGACGAAAACTATGAATTCTCCTTTTTCTCTACTGAACTTGCCTCACTATTGCACCACACTTCTAACACCTGATAGAAAAGAATTGTATCTAATAGAGGGTTGTTGTTTGGTTGGTTTTCGGATACGAAAGACAGAAGTTGATACTGAGGCTGTGCTAACAGTGCCAGGCTCCATGAGCGTGATGTACAATGTACCCAAATCTCCCATGGTGACGAGGGAGCCAGATGGCCACAGTCGGGAGAACAACAGCTGCATTCTTCAATCCCATGCAAAGGGACAAGGCAGGAGCAAGTATTTGAGGAGGGTTAAAGGCCAAATATATACAGCCTGAAGGAGTACAGACCGCCTGCTCAGCTCCTCAAGCTACCAAGGAGCCTGCTCCAACCTTCACTGTTGAGGAGGAGCCACCATCTGGATGAAGACAAGTTGTCACATTAAGGAGGAGCCTGGTTTCTGTGCCGCAGGCAGAGCCTGCAAGCAGCTGCCTGGGCACAGGCACAGGAAAGCCAGACAGAGCCCCACCCAGTAAACCAGGCCTGAAAAATGCAATTTTAGTTTAATACGTGCATAGACAGAGAGTATTGCAGAAAGAACTAATGCTTCTGGATTAAAGGCACTGCTCCCTCTGAAAGAACAGTACAACTGCACTCTGGGTGGTAGCAGGAATTTCAAGTATATTCAGGGCATTAGCAGCAATGTGGAGAACTCAAAGGTAAAGGAAAGAGAAGTAGGCAGGGCAGAAGACCACCTTGTCTTGATTGACAGCTTCTGGGTATGCTCAAAACCAAAATAGAAGTATACCAAAGATGGAGAACAAATACACATGGAGAACTACAAGGCTGTTTCCAGGGCATACAGATATGCAGTCTGAAAAGCAAAACCTCAGCTCGAATTGAAATTGGTCAGACATAACAAAAACTACAAGAGAGGGTTCTTTCTTCAGATATGGAAACAACAAGAAAAACCAGAAAAAAAATATCAGCCTACTGTTAAACAGGAAAAGTGAATCGGTCAATAAAAACACGGAAAAAGCAGAAGGTCTTGACAATTTCTTCAATTCTGTCTTTATCAGCACTGTATAGCTCCTCTCATGGAGGAAAACAAGCTTTATACAAGTGAACAGTTGCTGCTGCATCAAAGAAAGGCAACAGGATGCTGGGTCACATCAAAGACATTACTAGCAAAGATGAAGTCACTATCTCACTCTTAGTTCTTGTCAGGCCAAACCCAGAATCTGTGTTCAGTTTTAGCCCCCTGTATACTAAAAAGATATGGATTGCCTGGAGAGCATCCAGACAAGGACCGCAAAGATCATCAGTGCCTGGGAAACCTGCCATGTGAGGAAAGCCCGGAAGAACTGGCTTTGTTCAGCCTTGAGAAAGGAAAGCTTAAATGAAACCTTTTTATATACTTATATCCCATATTTGAAGAGTGGGTATAAAGGAGGTGGAGGCTCCCTTTATCCAAGGAGTCACATGGAGAAGATGAGGGCTAAAGAGTAAAATTATTTCTGTGGAGATTCCAGTTAGACACAAGGAAAATTTTTCACAATAAGAACAATCTCCCCACAGAAGTGGTGGGTTCTCCTGTGTTGGACACTTTAAAGATTCATCTGAACAGGGTGCTGAGTCATCTTGCATAGACAGTGCTTTTACCAGGAGAGTTTGGCCAGATGATCCTTGAGGTCTTCCTCAACTCGATATTCTATGAATGTGAAAATGTGTTTGTTGCCTGTTGCTTATGATATTGCTTCTTAGCCCGCTAATTTGTTCAGGCACAGAGGATATGGACTTGCTGTGGGATAGAAACTGGAACCCAGTGTCATATTTTCCAGCTTGGATAGGCAGGGCAGAGAGTTTTGCCCTGAAGATTGCTTCAAAATTAGATACATATCCATCACACTCTTGCCTGGTAAGAGTACATTACATAATTAAATGAAGCCTGTATAAGAAGAAATGTCTGATGGCAGCTCGAATTCCTGAAATATTTTTTATAATGTTTTTCATCATTTAAAAGAAAGAAAACAGAGATAAGAGCCCACAGTGACACATATCTCTACTTCTTAGTGCTTGAGCACAAAGTAATAGATAACTCACCAAGGATGCATATCCAGCTCCCTGTTCTTCCCCTCTGCAGGCACTAGGCTGTGCTTGAAGCAGTCTTCAGTCTGAATTCCCACTAAGATGATGATAATCATATACAGCATGACCTTGCCCTGTATTGCCCTTCATGGCCCTGCCCTAGTGCAGTGATGGGTATGGGTAGATGGGATGTTGCTCTCCTCTGGAACAGCAAAGATATTCCCACTGCTCTATGGACTTGTGGCATTTTCCTCATGACAGAGGAAATGCATGGCAATTACTTTCTACTCCATTTACAGTCTTTGTATAAGAAAAGAAGCATGGCCAAGGAAACTTCTTAATGCATCTTTAAGACTACAAATATGTCATACTTGCTGGGATAATGCTATTTAATAAACACCTGTTTCATGAGTGTTGTTTTTTATGTGCCTGTCTTGTAGAATATTACAGAATAACTTTAAGGATGTTTTACTACTTACAAAATATGAGTTTGTAATTAAAATCAATTCTCTCTGGCTATTTCATGCTCGGAAAAAAACATAAGCAACTAGTTCAACACCTATGTAATCCCACGCAGCAATCCTTTGTCTAGCTTTCACTTGCAGGCGGCAGAGCACAAATCTGCTATGGTATTTTGTTTGTGACCAAGGGCTGAAATAAGGAATGATGGACAAATTACACTACCCCAGGAGGAAGCTTAGAAGATAATTTTCCTGACACTGGCTCTGTGAGCATCTCTTGGAAATTAATGAAAACGTCTGTCTTAAATAGTAGAGTCTTCAACCTACACAAAATTGTGGAAAAAAATATCTGAAGCCATAGAAACATAGCATTTCTGAAGCAAAACATACTCCTTAGATCAACACGCAGATTAATTTACATTTACAGGCTGCACAAACATTTTCAGTCTGTGTTTCAACAAAGCTAGTAGCTTCAGTTAGGGTGCCCAGGTTTTGTCTATGGAGCCCAAGCCACACACATCAATTCACAAAATCACAGAATCATTTAGGCTGGAAAAGACCCTTAAGATCATCCAGTCCAACCTTTGACTAATCACCATCTTGTCAACTAAACCCTAACACTAAGTGCTATGCCCAGTCGTTTGTTGGGCACCTCCACGGACTATGACTCCACCATCTCCCTGGGCAGTCCATTCCAATGTTTAACACCCATTTTCATGATGAAATTCCTCCTTACGTCCAAACTCAACATCCCCTGCTGCAGCTTGAGGCTTTGTCCTCTCATTCTGTTGCTGGTTGCATGGAAGAAGAGATTGACCTCCACCTGGATACAGCCTCCTTTCAGGCTGTTGTAGAGAGTGTTAAGGTCACCCCTGAGCTTCCTTTTCTCCAGGATAAACACCCCCAGCTCCTTCAGATGCTTCTCATAGCACTTGTGCTCCAGACCCTTCCCCAGCTCCACTGCCCTTCTCTGGACTCACTCCAGCACCTCAATGTCTGTCTTGGAGTGAGGGGCCTGGAACTGGACACAGCACTCGAGGTGTGGCCTCACCAGTGCCCAGTACAGGGGACAATCCCTGCCCTGGCCCTGCTGGCCACACTGTTGTTGATCCAGGCCAGGATGCCATTGGCCTTCTTTGCCACCTGGGCACACCCTGGCTCGTATTCAGCTGCTGTTGACCAGCACTCCCAGGTGATTTTCCACTGAGCAGCTTTCCAGCCCCAAGTCACTGGTGCAGCATGGGGTTGTTGTGACCAAAGTGTAGGACCTGGCACCTGGCCTTGTTGAACCTCACACCATTGGCCTTGACCCATCAATTCAGCAGTTTCCCCAGCTGTCTACCCTGAGCCCTGATATATGAGGTGACAATCTGGGGATTAGTCACCTGAGCCCGTAGGTTGTCTGGCCTGAGTATGACATACTGTCCAGGAGTAGGACTGGGCTCTTTCAGAAGTCTGAATTATACTTAGGGAAAATTATTGACTCTGAGCCTATGTATTATTTTTATCCAAAGAAAATTTCATATCAGTAATTTTGTGACTGTAAAACTTGGATGAAATCTCTAGGATGAGAGATCTCCAGCACTTTCTCTGTCTTTACAACATCTCTCAGACTGCATCTAACATAGGTGAGCAAAAATATGCAATACATATAGGCGTGATCCACTTCTTTGTTCTGTGGTGCATTTGCCGAGCAAGTAGATGCAACTTTACTGCTGTACTGGGACTCATGCGTTGTTTTATAAGCTACTTCCACTACGGACTGAGTTGGTTTTGCTTTGTATTGTGTTTTGTGTGTATTGAGGAAGCCAACAGAAATAGAAGTGTATTGCTGCAAGCTGTAAATATTGTGTGAGATCAAAAGGTTTTTTTCAGTGTTTTAACACAATGCTGAGAATTCATTCATTTCCAGGCTTGGTCTAACAGGTAATGAGATATTTTAAACCACGTGTTGAAGCCTGTGGATATTTTGACTGTCATAAGAAAACTCAGTGTAATCCCAAACAAATTAAATTATTATAAAATTATAAATTATTATCTATATAATAAACTATATATAAAATGATGGCTCAATTAAAAAATAGGATTTTATTGGTCAAGGAAATATGATTAAATATAATTTTACAGCATAAAGTAAAGTAAAGCATCTTTTTACTGTGAATCAAGATTTTATTTTAAAAAAATTATAAAATCTATTTTCTAAAAACTATTACCCTGAAAAAACTATATTAGATAGTAGTGATCCTACTAAGGACTCCCAGATCATAAGACAAACATAAGCTATTATGAAGGCAACAAAGACTTTGTAAGAGTTCCCTGTGATTTTTGGAGACTGATTTACTTTGCAAAAATTAGATAAACCCTAAAATTTAAATAAATTCTAATGGAAAGAGAGACAGTAAATGGCTTTCATACTAGACTTTCATAAGTTGTTCATAATATAACCCCAAATATACCTAGGTATCTTTTGTAATCCTTGCAAAATAGATACAGTGGTCAACATTTCTGGGCCTCACAGACTGCAATGCAGAAGCCTTGTGGATAAGAACCTAAGCAAGAGATGTCTGAGAGGAACTTGAGGTCAGCCCCACAAAGGGGCTGGAATATCACACTGATTCTTCAATTCCTCAACAACAACAACAACAACAAGAAGAAAAGATGTAGGTGGGGTCTGTCCAGGCCTAAAATAGGAAGACAGACAGATGCAGAGCAAGAGATGTTATTTGGCTGTTGTTGAAGTGGTTGGGGAAAAGAGAGCTCTTTCCAATCAGTGCAGCCATCGTTTGCTTGGGCATGTGGAATAAAACATTTCAGTGGTCTAAAATGTCACTATGAACAGACGTCATTTTTCCTAAACTTTCACAGAGGAGACTCACCAGCATGTTTCATACTTACAGCTTTATGCTGCTACAAAATTCAATGACTTCTCTTGGCAGTTGCTTTTGAAGTGTACATACAGCTTCTAATTCAATCTAGAAGCTGTCCGCTATGTAGAATTGAGGTACCACTTATCAGTAGCTTTTTCTTTTTTTTTTTCTGTTTCTCTTTCAGGTACTTCCATGTATTTGCCGAGGTGAGCCTTCTACTGCTGACTCCCAGGTTTTCCCCTTGCTATGAACTCTAAATGCAATTATTTAGTTGTTATGATGGTACTGAAAATACTGGGAACATTTAGATTGGTTTTTTGTGGCATGAACAGAGCTGACCTTCCTTGGCATCCTCTCTTAATCTGTGGCAGCACTTGATGGAAGAGATAAGAAACAAAATGACCTTTCCTAACCTGCAGAGATCCATAGTATGACAAGGTATTTCTAGTCTATCGGCCTTATCCATCCCAGGCCTTCTGCTTCTATCATTCACACAGGGGTTTAGTATGTTACTAGTGGTAGTAGTTATATTTTCTTCTCTGCCTCTCATCCTCCTACAAGCTTTCCCTCTTCAGTATGTTATTCTTCAATTTCTCTCAAAAATTTCAAGAATGTCTCTCCTTCTAGACATTTACTTCTTGTAGAACTTTTTTTATTAGGATAATGCACTTTTTGCCACATCCATGTTTCTCCAGGAAGAATATCAGTGATCTGGTTCATCTAAGGTAATATCCTTTAGTCACCACTATCTCTGAGTATTAAAAATGCTGTTAACAAATTCAGTTTTAAGTTATTAAAATTAGTGTTTAAAGATGCCACAACATCTAAACAGATGTGACCTGTGTAAACACAGGAAATAGCCATAATTCTTCTCAACAAAAAGAGGCTACAATGGCCTATGCTGCATTGAGCTGCAATACATTTTCAGAGAGGCAGCAACACACAAATTCAAAACTCATCAAAAAAATAATTTGACTGAGAGGCCAAAGGGTACTCCAGATTTTCTCTTTGAATTTCTCCGTATAGCAAATTTTATAGCAGTCAAGGGTCCTTATCAAAGACATGCATGTACAACAAATTTGTTGCCAGGTACTTGAAACTAGGTAGAAGAAAAGAAAACGTGGATTGCCGTCACCATACAAAAGAGACTCGAAGAAGACCTCCAAAGTTGATTAGTTCACAAGTCATCTAGAAGCTCCCCTTATTTTAGATTCTAAGCAGGTCATAATTTTAAAAATTAATTTACTACTAAGTTCTACTCTAAAAAAATATGCCAGCTTGTAGATTGTAAAACTCTACTACAAATAATCAGTGATTGAATGCTGAATCTTTCAGTAAAGGATAAAATTTTCAGAAAAACATTTAGAAAAAAGAAAAAACAAAATAAAAAACAAAACACAAACAAACAAATCCAAATCCAAAACCAAACAAAAAACAAACCAAAACCACCACAACAAACAAACAAAAATCCACCCAAACAAACAAACAAACAAACAAAAACCCCCAAAACCCAAACCAAAACAAAAAAACCACAATCCAAACCAAACCAAAAAAAGTAATGGTGAATGCATTTGGAAAATGGACTTCCTCTTTTCATATCCTGTTGTATGTGTTCAGTATTGGCAAATCTAAAATAAAACCCTGCTACTCAGTTTCAACATTGAATCAAGATTGTAAAAAGGCAAATTAGATAAATAACCCTGCTGATCAGAACTAGATTTAAATCTCCAATCTTTCTTTTAATGTAGTTCCTAAATTAACCAGGCTTAGTGTCTGTATTTAGTTTTTGAATGTTGGATTGGATACTTCTGTCAAAGGAGCAGTGAAACCACAATCTAGTTTGTTAAGAAGTTTGGAATGTAGGAGTACAAATCAAAGCATGAAAGTAATGTTCTAATTTTTGTCATCACAAGGCACAGAATTATTATTATGAAAGGTGATAAAATGAGGAAGATCAAGCATACTGGTCTGGTTCCCACATCACAAGCACAGTCACAGTCCAGGTCACTCAGTATCTCTAAGGAAAATGGTTATGTTTAAGGTTTAAACATATAAACAAGTGAATAAAGGCTTGGGTTTCCTGTCTAACCAATGAAAATGTAGGTGTCATTCTGAAGGTCTCTGGAGTTACTCTTTCTACCTATTTTAGTCACTGAAAATGTACGCAGATATGACCCTCTCCACATGGATCAAAGTCACCTCCTTCTTAAATGTCCAAGTTGCTTATTTTAGGAGTGATGTTTCTCTAAAACAGTAGGTACAAATTATCTTTCAAAGGGAAATGGGGAGAATGCAGCCATGGCCTTCCCCACGTGTACATGTTATAGCAACAGTTGTACTTTCTTGCTCCCTTGGAGTACTGCTTGCTTTAAAGGCAATGGCTGCTGCCAGGCTCAGGACTAATGTAACAGGATGAGACACGCTTGTATTCTGTGCAGCTCCAGAAAACCCCACTGTAAAACATTACTGTGAGTAGAGGAGCTCTGTCTTTTCCATGATTGCCACGTGCTGTGCAGTGCTTGATGAGGCTTTACCATTGACAGTGCGGTCTATAAGATAATAAACTCCAAACCGAGTCAAGGTGGCATGTGTTGGGCACTGATGTGAAGCCACAGCAGATCTTTTGGAAAGTTTATCTGTGTCTTCAGAACAATAAACAAATTGAAAAACAAGGATATGAAAGATGCTTACCATAAACCATAAACACAACATGACCAATATTTTCAAAGCTTAAAAAAGATTTGGGCTAAATACATTTGGGAAATTGGGTGCATAAAATTACGCATCTGTTTCTGTTTGATACCAGTTGCTAAATTAAGCTGCATTTGATCATTCATTTTCATATTTCCTATCCGTCTGCGTTCAAATCTTTTCATATTTTCACTAGGCTCAAATTTTGCAATATCATGTTGTTAAGGAAACTGAATCTTCAGGATTCAAAAAAAAAAAAGAAAAAAGAAAGAAACCTCCAAACAAACTGTCATTCCATGTATAGAAATCTATTTTTTTTTTCTTCCAAGTCTGTCTTCCTGCATAAACTTTAAGATTCTTTAAAAGTATGTTCAAAATTATGTGAAGGGTAAAATTATGAATTTCCCACTTGGAAGAAAGTGGCTTAAATTCTATCCAATTATTTGCCATGGCAACCAGCTAAACACAAAAGGGCTGGAATGGATGTAGAGTACTGCCTCTATAATCATCACTGTATGTCCTTCAAATCATGGATATGCAGCACCACTATCCCAATCTACTTCAGGGCCATAAACCTACACGGTAATTATATGCTTTGGAACACTTCACTTAAGTGCATCAATAATATAGTGAGTGAACATGTTTAATTCTGCACCTGTAAATGGGGAAAAAAATAAAGAAATATTTTTATCAGAAAAAGGGGTGAAAAAGGAAATTAGATCATTACATCACTTTTAACCTACTTTCTGATATATCAATTCCCCACAAATTGCTAATCTTAAATTATCTATTAATAATCAACAAGTAAAAATGATGGCTAAGTGTCCCTTTCAGAACTAGGATATGTGTCTATAAAATGAGTAAAAATTAAAAACTCCAGATAAAGGGCTTCATCCCATCAATTGTTTCTTTGACACTGGGCTCACTGTGTTTCCACCAGCAGATTTCCACTACTGAATTTCCATGAGTTTGCAGGGTAGTAATTCTGGAGCTCAGACTAGTGATTTGCAGAACCAGGCCCCAGGCACTGACACACATAGGGTCCGTCTTGACCTTCTAACATGTAAGTTTCTACCATTAAGGGTTATGAGGGAGGAAATACAAACTGCCATTTGCCTTTCAAATATGTTCTGGGCAATTTGGGCCTAGATTGCAGACCAGCAGATGCAAGTTCCTTTCTGGTTCTGTTACTGAGCTGTTAAAGCTTAACCTTTGTATGCCTGTTTGCCCTCCTGCTTTTCCCCAGCTCAGTGTTTGGCTTGTGAACTCAGTGGAGCAGGAACTGTCTCTTATTTTCTATTTGTACAGTGCTTTGAACAATGGATCTCCACTATGCCTGTCTGTATGTGCTGATACAAAATATGGTCAAGATAAACTTAGGTCACCTTTGAAGTTTGTTGCTTCTATTTCAGGTCTGTCAAAGGCTTGTGTGTCCTGGTTTATTTTTTCAAACTGTATTAGCTGGCTCATAAAAAATATATTATTTGTCCCCATGAATCTTGCATTGCTTGTATTCTTTGATTATCAACAGCTATAATGATGATGATAATTATTAATGATAATGTCTAACATCATTAATACTACAACTACATCGCCAATATTTGCAAAATATAATATGCTACATGGTTTTTGGAAATCAATTCTGATTAAACATTTGAATCTAAGGGTGAGCACAATGTATCTATTTTGGAGCTACATATCTTGTATGAGGAACTGTACATTTGTATTTGTAGTTTTTTTCTTAGACAGTGAAAGGGAGTAGCCAACCCCAGTCAGCGAGGAGCTGATGTGACTGAATGATTCTGCAGGAAACCAAGGCAATTTAGCAGAATTAAACCACAAAACTAAACTAACATCCCCTTAACCTTCTAAGGTTAATCATATGCTAGATTTTTCAGCTCCCATACAAACTTCTAAAAATGCTTTTCTCTCCAGTGAGCAAACTCTTGCATCAGGATTTTGTATTTTATATTATATATTTAATAGTCACAACTACTGAACTGGTAAGATTTAATAAAGACTCAAGATTTAAAAACATTTAGATGCTTAAACCTCACAGTTCAGCAAAAATACTGAAATTGTGAAATCAGTGTCCTTTAAAATGAAAAATATAGATAGTAGATGAAGAGAATCTGGCAAATATGATAAACAACACTACAAGAAACTTCATTACTTCTAAGCAGATATCTTGATTTCTGAGAAATAACTTTCAGATTTTGAACACTTTAAATTATTGATAGCAGTGTTTATTTATAATATTTATCATATTTACAAAGTAAAATAATGAGATAATCTGGGAAAATTCTCATCTGTTCATCTCTCCTACATCAATTGTAAGGTGTTAGAAAATGTAACAGCCTATGCATTCCTCCTGAACACAATAAATAAGTCTGTTAATGCTGGTCCTTATGTAAAGCTCCCCCAAAATAAAGACCTTTATTTGTCTACCAAAATAAGACCCCTGCCAAAAATATTTTGTGATATATATTCTGTTAATATTTTGTGAATATTTTCTTAGGTTGTTAAAATTTTCCCATCTACAATATAACAGAAAACATAAAAGTTTTAATACACATTAATGTGCCTAAAATTAAAAAGCTAAAATTAAAAAATGTGTATTACTTGATAGTATATTGTTTAGAGCTATTTTACAATTAAAAATAGTTGAAGGTGAACCAGTGATCCAGTTGGATGCATATTTTACCTAGCATAAACTGTGATGTGTTTTCTGTGCCTGTCACACTATACATATTGTGTATGAGGAAAACCATTAGAGTTTTACGAGGCAATTTGAACTGCCTGTAAAACTGCTGGGGGCAAAACAAGTTGGATTTTTAACAGCAGAGAGTCAAACAGAGTATGTGGTGTTTTCACTGACAATTGTCATTGTTCCACATAAAAATGGGATCTGTTTTTCAGATGTGAAATAAAAATCAAACATCAAACAATTACAATATGTATTCTATTTGTTTGAAAAGCATGATCTCCAAGACTTTTTTACAGGAAGTATTTCAGTGTGGTTTTGGAAAAAAAACCCAAACCAACCCCCTCAAAAAAACAAAGTTCAGGTAAAGTCTGTCTTATCCATAAAAAGGGCATGAAAGTGTCAATTTTTCTATTCAAGTACTTGCAAACTATTAGTTGCAGAGCCCCTGTACTAATCACCACAGCAATTACACAGAAATTATATTTCACTGGCATTTGTCACTTTATTCTGGAGAATCTTAAGACATTGTGCAAGCCACACTTTCATAAAGTCATTGGACAAGAAAGTCTTTCTTAATTGTATTACCAAAGCTAACGATGGATTTTGCACGTTCTCAGAAATCACATGCCCAAGTTCATTGGGTTACAATAAGACTTCATTTTTTCAGTCCTATACAACAGGCATGTGATCCCTCCTTATAATTTTTATAATTTCTTTTCACAATGACTCCTTTTCATACGCTCATTGATTTATTATTTCCACTTTGCCAGGAGTCAGCCTTGGCAGGCTTCTCATGTCACATCAGCACTTATATTCATGGTGTGGTTGGCACTGTGATTTCTCTAGGGCCATGAACCTACAGAGAGTGGGTGCCTCCCAGTAGCTCCTGATCTGGACCAGGTGGTGGGTTCCTCTCCAGCACTCAGAAATTTGAGCAGTTGTCTCTGGAGCAGGGGCAAAACACAGGGTGGATGCTCGTGCGCCTCCCAGCTCACACTGTGTCACAGAGCAGGGATGACAGCAATCACGGTTAACCACTCAGGCAAGCTGTGAATGAGAAGTTTCATCCATGACATTTAAATTTATTGCCTCATCAGAAAAATGCTTAAAAATACCAATCACAGTTAGAAACCACAATTACTGTTAAAAAACCCAGTAGAAGTTTTGTGTTGTATCCCCTGTTTTTGCTTACTTGTGTAGAGTTCACCAGTAAGTTCAAAATTGCTTCCCTTTACTATTGCTATAATGATGGCCACAACAGACACAGCGGGAAATGCTGAAGTTTTTCTAATATTAAAGGGTATGAAACACATTAGTAACACACTCGTATAAGAAAAGCTATTCTACTCCAGTCCTCCAGCTTTTTGTTGTTGTTGTAAGGTAGGAATGGCTAAAAATCTTTGAAGGGTGTTGTTTCCTTAAGACTTGCATGTTTTTTTATGGCCAAACTAATCTTCTCTATTATCAAGCAGGGTCTATGTCTTATCGGTGTTCACGGGTGACATGACTCGTGTTACGTTGCTTTTATAATTTTAGACACAGGGGAATAAATTTCTGTCCACCACTTAGAAATTTCAGTCATTTTGTGTAATGTAACATCCATGAAGAACTGTTGGCCTTGGATATTCATATATTTTTGTTGTTGTAGTTTATCTGGTAGTGTAACTGTTAATTGATAAAATAAGGCAAAAGGACAATTTAAACCTGCTTCTTCTTTTCCATGACCAAAATCTAAATCTCAAAAATTCATATCAAGTTATAAATTTTTACATTCTTTTGAGAAAGGGAAAACATTTCTTAGTTCTTATTATCAAATCCCATGGTTTTAGCTCGTTTCAAGAGAAGTAGCAGAGTAGGGCAAAACAGTTAATTCAGATATGGTATAAATGCATAATCTTGCAGCAAGACTTCACGAGTCTTCATCTTCTGTGGATTCTCAGACAAGAATTGTAAACCACTGCAAGAGGAAAGTTTGCCGCAGGAGCACCAGCAGACTTTTGGCTGTGGAAATACAAATGATACTTCTGTGGTAGACAATTAAAGATACGCACAGCAGGGAAGGAGAGGTAATGTTTGAGATCCATTGTCCAAATGATCATAAATTCTAAGCTCTTTGCACTCTAGGACAGTAATTGATAATATTAAAGTAAGGTAACTATTAATAATTGCCAGATCACTTAATTTGCGTACCTCTGTAATCTTAATTACAATCTCAGCAAGAATGTCACCTTTTGAACAGACAGATGAATAAAGAATGAAAAATCAGGTCTATAGGAACTATCTCTTGGTGTCATCTAGTGGTTACATTCCCATACTGCAAAAAGAAAACTGTGTGTGTAGTTTTGTTTATATATATATATCCGTATAGCTATATATAAAAAAACTCATGTGAACGCCCACACTCGTATCAAATATGTTTGTTTCTGAGTGCAGTAAAGGAAGCTGCCATTTTTAGCAGACAAGGCAAGGGTAGCCTTTCTCTGCTCTTCACTCAGGTCTTTTTGCTGTGTCTTCTTACGAGGTCAAGACACATCGACAGAGAGCTCAGTTAGCATACACTGGTGTGAAGGTGCTGTCTGCTGCCCCTTTTAGCCTGCTTGACTGAGCGACTGGGTGTTGTTAAAGAACATCCTCTGCCAACACACAAGGTATTTCCTTATGGGTGACTGAGTCACACTAAGGGGATGCTGACAGATTGAAGTGACATGCCACAAATCTGATTGCACATGGCACTGGAGGAAGACAGAGCAAAAAAGAAGCATCCCCTGCCCCTCCTGCCAGCTCTGCCTCTCCCTGCTTGAGAAGGGAATGATGTGGCTGACACTGAAACAGGCAGAACTGCAAGAAATGCACTGCCATGGAGGTCCTGAAGTGACACTGAAAAAAAAAAAGAAAAAGAATTTTAATATAACACTTAACTTTTAATATAACTCTACTGGTAACAGGAAAGGCAATAAACCTCTGCATAGGGTGAGAATCAACTAAAACCCACAAATTTTGCTAGAGATAGCACTCAGGAATATACATGATAGCCAAGTCTGGAAGTCATTTCTCAGGAAGAGTAGGGCTTAGCACTGTGATTTGTCCATAACAATGCCACAAAGACTGTAACTTCGTTTGTTGCAACAGGGAAGGGAAATTTCTAGTCTATAGAAGTTTTTATTCTAAAAAGAAAATACTTTGAATATTGATAAAATCTAGCTTTTACTTCAGTTTAGCAATCTTGCCAGTATTTTGCTCAGATAGTTATGAATCTATATGTGGGTACCCTCACCCATACTTCAGAAAATTGATCAGCCTTGATCCAAGCTGAGTACAATGTTCAAACAACACAAGTATATAAATGAATTCAAAAACCAATATTCACTATCCATAGCTTCCAAAAAGTGTTCTTATTATGGAAAATGGGAATATGAAAACAACAGATTGTTTGAAAATTTGTAAAAACAATTTTTCAATTTCAAGTGAACCCATGGGAAGATAAACACAGAATCATGTTCCTTGGCTCTCCTTCCTAGCAGGGCAAAAGAAGCAAACACTGAGGAATATAATCTTTAAGAGATTTTCATGGTGAGTGACAAGATGGATTCAGAACCAAGAAAGGCTGATACTCTGTCTACCTCCCAAAGAGTTCTGGAGCCAGGTCTAGAAATAAATAGAGAAGCATGAAGCAGACAGTCACATTATACTCCAGCAGACAAACAGACTCTAAGGCACCGCTGGCGTAAACCAGAGCAGCATAGAAAAGTACCCAAGTGCTCAAGACCCCATCCATTCTTGTCCTCACACAGCTACTAGAGTAGCTACTGTCATACGCATGAGATTTGCCAATCCAGCTCTGGAGCCTTCTAGACTACCTAAACACATGGTCTGAATCCATGTAACTGTACTTGTGGGTTTTCCTTCAATTTTAGCATTTCACAGGCTCATAAGAAGCCCCACTCCAGGCTGGAGTTCAGTAGCATTATGCATGGCACATACATCTAGCATCTAGAGACTTTTAAAAAATTCAGCCTGAAATGCTTTTACATTTTAAACCTGATTAGAAATAACTCATTCAGATGGATGTTATGCAAGGGCACTAAAATATTTACAGTGCTGTATAAAAATAACTGTTCCAAATACTGAATTTTAGCTCTAGGTAGAGAGGGAAACTATCCAACTAAAGCAGTAAAGAAATTAGAAAGAAGAAAAATTATACAACTACATACACTTTATCAAGCTGATTGAAATTCACCTGTAAAAATATTTTTAGTCCTGTTAAGGTTCCCTCATAAATTGTCACTAATGTCTTGACTACAGCAAATAATTGAAGCAAGAGTTTGTCTTTCTGCTTGAGTAAACTATGGGAACCAATACTTTTTCATACGTGCATAAAGAGAAGCGGACCTTTATTGCTTTCCTCTTCTTGTCTTTTTTTTGAATTGGGGACTATAACAACATTAAATCTCTTCTTTGACAACATGAAGGAATAACCCTACAATATTATCCGAATGCACTCAGTTATTTCTCTTCTTATTTTCCTGGCATGTATTCATGATATCATTGAAGTGATGTTTACTATACATATCAAGGCAAAAAAGGTTTCTGCAGTTTCCTCTGTGTCAGGATGTGGCACGGGCCTAACTTTTGTGCATGCATCAACCAGTCCTGGGCTCCTCAGTGGAAAGCAAATCACAAGATCCTCCACTGAATTTGTGGCTAGGCTAGGAACGGCATGCTGCGAGAACCTGTCCCACCAAGGGTACACAGGTGTCTTTCTTTGTGGTTTTGATACTGCACCACAACTGCATTTTAGTTTTCTCTACAGTACTTTTAATCTCACGTTAGATTTAAAAATAATTAATGAAGCATTTTAAACTCATAAGTTGCATACAATGGGTACATACACCTGTACCTATTGTTCTAAATTGGCCATGGCTATAGCTGGATATTGATGTACTTTTTTTTTAACAATTTTAGCAATTTCTTTCGCGTGTGTCAATATTACAGCCTGGTGTTTTATAAGTGTTAATGGAATTTCTCTACGAAAACAAACCTAAAGTTGAGACTTGGTAATTTGATTGCAAAGTCAAAATTATAAAATATGTTCAAAGAGATGCCAAGAAGATTAGGATTAAAATCTTGATTTGGCTTTTATTTCTGACTACTTAATCAAAAGCAGTTTCATTTAGTTTATTCTGAAGGGACAAACTGAAATGAGGTGGAACAATACAGTTTTCATGTGTCTGTACCTGAGACTGAAGATGACAGCAACAGTCAGGAAAGTCCGAGGTAAAAGGAATTTACCTAACAAGATGCATTGAAGTGAAAAGATGGAAATAAGGAAATTACCTCTTAAAAAAAACCTCAACATCTTTTGCATGAAGAGTGAAGAAAAATTCTTTTACAGTGAAGACTCCTATTTTTTTTTCAAATAATGACAATAACAGAAGTCACAATGAGTAAATACATACATACATAGTTCATTACTATTCATTACTAGCAATAGTGCTTCATTCAGAAAAATATGTGGTACACACGAGCAGAATACTTACAATCCATTATAATTGTTTTATCTTATTTTTTAATTCAAGCATGCTTTTACAAGCAGACTGTACATAGCTTAAAGCAAATAATTTTTTGTTGTTGCTGCATGTGGGAGATTTGAAGAACTATTTAAACTATATATAAACAGATTTTTTTTCTATGTGCATGCAAACTAATTTTATCTCATAAAATGCCATCAAAGACATAATTTGGTCACTAACTACCATTTATATGATGTAACATGCTGTTTTACAATGTTTTACATTGACAAGTTAAAGCTTTAACCAAATTTTTGTAGAAAAATATTACTCAGAAAAATATGAGAGTAAGACTTTGGATTTATTTTAAGAAAATGGAACACATTTCTGCTAGGCAGACCTTGGAATTTTCTAGACTTAGTACTTAGAAATGTTGACAAAAATGTGTTCTGTTAATAGCAGGACATAAAAGGTGGTTAAAATACAAAGACTACTAATTCAGTCATTATTTTAATTGAAGACACTAAGTTTCTCCTAATCTAAGACCCAGCAAGATCCACAACAAATACAGTAAAAATTTACTAATTTTTATGACTGGAAGAAATATATAATTTGTTCTTCTTGCTGTTCCACTACTTTCCTCCACTCTTTAATGCACCAGTTCCAACAGGGTTGTTTTACTGCACTTCCCAAATAGGAAATTAGGTTAAAGGAACTCTACTTCTTTCTAAAGGTAAATTGCATTAAGTGTTGACCCAGAGGCAATGTGATATAATAAGAATACTTTTTGTAACTTTTCCCCTGCCTAGTCATAACCTGATTTTTCTCTAAACACAGAGAAACCAAGGTTACAACCCAGGAACTGAAGTACTAACAAACTTTTATTTTTTTGGTCAAATTTAATGTTGCTGTGTAGAGATAGCAAAAGGCTGTACACAGCTTACTTTTTCTCTTGATGTTTAGCACCTTCTTATGTGAATAATCTCATTGGAGGGAAAAAAAAAAGATATGTTTTTATTTCCCACTTTAGAAATGAAACTGAACTGTATAGGACATCTCGTCATAAATATTGTAGAGAGAATACCTTTAAAGCTTCATTCAGGACAGCAAAGACCACTGCTGAGTTAGATGCTGTGTTTGCTTCTTTAAAGAAATTAACTTCTGCCTCATGACATCCAAAACAGGCAAATAGTAGGTGCTGAAAGTTTTACAGTACTGCATATGCTGAAAAAGGCCTTTCTTATTTAACAAGCAATGCTCCATTATAAACAGCAAAATTCAAGACACGGATAGTATACTTGTGGTTCTGGTCATACAACAGAATCTTCAGAAGTGATATTGTGTATTCCCCTTTGGGACTTCTGGTGATATATTATATATTATGTTAGTGAGTAACAATAGCCACTCCAATAGGGTTATTCCAGTTAAAAAGACTCTTTAAATTGAATTCCCTATTTCAAATTTTCTAATTCGGA
Organism: Rhagologus leucostigma; assembly: GCA_013397725.1. NCBI lineage: Eukaryota > Metazoa > Chordata > Aves > Passeriformes > Rhagologus > Rhagologus leucostigma. The sequence goes on from VZTD01005735.1 coordinate 238,940, forward strand.
AATAATGCCAGAGGAAATTTGAGGTTAAAACCCAAAGGAATAATCAAAGTCCACTGAGTAAAAATATTTTTGTATGTTGATTATTTTCTGATAATTTGTTAGCTTTGTGTCAATGTAAAAAAATTATATCAAAATTGTCTCTATATAAATTATTTGGTTAGACTTGTTTGTCCATGCTGAAGCCCATCTTATTGCGCTCTATAAGCATAGCACCTAAAGTGGGATTTCATTGTTTATTTAAATTTTTTTTCCTGAGAATATTGCTCCTAAATGAATGTGTCTCAGAATGTGTAAAAATTTTCTCTTGCTCCATCTATCTCTGTTTTTGTATTTCTTGCACGTAGCATGCCTTTGTACTCGAGGAAGTAGATACACACTTTTTCTTTTGACGCAGAGGTCCTTTCACCAAATCAGTTGGTTTCCTTTGGTCTGCACTTGACCGATTAAAGTTCAGGTATAGGAGGGGCCTGCAGCTGCCTCTTTAAGCAATATCTTTAGACTTGATTGTCTCTGCATGTTTTGCAGGTCCTTAATTTCTCACATTTGAAAAATATTTGTTGAAAAGTCACTAAAACCACTAACTTAAAACAAATCTCCTCAGGTTTTGCAGTAAATTAGTAAGGCATAGATATTAATACTCTAATTCTTCTCATGCATTCAGATTTCTAAAAAAGTTGTTCATAATCATTACCAGAGCAGCCACCACCAGTGTCCAAATTCAATCTAAGCAATAGAATACAGTTTCATATCTTGTCACTTATGAAATCCACATAGATAAAAGCAATAAAATCTGTATTCAAGTGCATCATCAAAAAACTTGATTTTTTTTCTGACAGTAAGTATACTCACCCATTGTTACAATCATAATCTTTCCTCCACTTCCTAAATCAGCTGAATCTATAATGACGTTCTAGAGCTACTTGTAGCACATATACAAGACAAATGTTTTAAAACTATTCCAGTTAACAAATTCCAGCATAGGAAGAACAGAAAACTGAGTTTTACTCTCTTCTGTTTGTACTAAGGATAAATCTGATCAAGTAAATTATCTGGGCCTTTACTCTGATAAACTAAAACTAATGCACATCACATCCGAGTATAATTCTGACCTTTCACTAAATAGTATTAATGCTTATTTATCTTGAAATAAAAAAGATACATAGCATCTTTTGAAAAAGAAGCGTATCTCTATATATGCACATATATCCCATATACGTACACAGACAGTGAGAGGTATCAATGTGGAATCATATGTTAATAATATTATTAAAAAACTGTGGAAATGTCAGAGAATCACAAAAGTGATTCCATCCCTTCAGATACTTATAGACATAGACAATGTTCCTTCTCAGCAGTCTCTTCTCAAGGCTGAACTGGCCCAGCTCTCGCAGCATTTCCTCATAAGAGAGATGCTCACGCCCCTTGATCATCTTTGTTGCCCTCCACTGGACCTGCTCCAGGAGCTCCATCTCTCTCCCATACTGGAGAGCCCAGAACTGGGCACAGCTCTCCAGATGTGCCTCACCAGGGCTGAACAGAGGTGCAAGATCACCTCCCTCAGCCTGCTGGCAATGCTCTTCCTGATGCATCCCAAGCTGTTTCAGCCCGAAGGACACACTGCTGGCTCAGGGACAGCTTGTTGTCCACCAGGACCCCCAGGTCCTTCTCTGCAGAGTTGCTTTCAAGCAGGTCAGCACCCAGCCTATGCTGGTGCCTGGGGTTATTCCTCTCCATGTGCAGGACCCTACATTTGCTTCTGTTGAATTTCAGATTGTTTGCCCATTTATCCAACCTGTTGAGGTCTTTTAAGAATGTGGAAGAACACGTGGTCAGTCCAATCTTTTCAACAACTACAAGATACTGAAGATATTTTGGGGTTCTTTCCTTCTTGCATGATACAGTGCTCAATCCTCTCCTAACTAATGCTAAGTTGTTGAGTTTTGGGGGTTTTTTACCAACAAAACATTACTGAATTTCTATAATTACTCTTAATCTGCCCTTACACAATCAGAAAGAATCAAACACACAAAATCAAGACAATTACAAAGCTAATGTAAGAATTCCCAAAGTAAAGAGTTTTAGAATTTTGCCACAGACACTATAATCACAGAGTTTTTTTCCAGACCATTTTGCATTTTGCATTGAATTTCTTAACATTTTTAAAAGAATTTTTTTGTGATCCCCATCGATATAAGTGTGCAAGTTTGGTTCAATTTTCTTGAGCCTAGTTATAGTCTTGATCTTTAAGCTATAGTATCTGACGAAAATTAGAATGTTAATGACCATTGTTACCACATAGACCTACAGCTTCTATAATAATTTAGACAATGAATTTTTTTTTTATAGTAAATCTCTGAGCAGTCATGGCTAAAGAACTCCAGCGTGTCCTTTCCTTGACAAATATTATTAGTGCTAAGTTAAAAGTTTGCCTGCTGTCACTGTGACCTTAGCTGACCCCTTAATTTCTTGAGTTCAAGTCCAATTAACCTTTGGGAAGAAGCACAACTGCTCTAACCAGACAAGTCAATAGAATCCAATAGTAATAATTTCATTTTCTGGTTTGTCAAAGGGCAGTGGTCCCACCTCAACCGTTTCACACAAAGGTGGTAATTTATCAATGTTTAGAATGATCTGTACTGGACCATACCCAGCTCTCTCTCAAGTGCACTAATCAATTAAACGGGCTGTATCTCAGTCATGCCACCCTGTGTGCTGCCACAGAAGAAGGCACCAGTTGAAAAATTACTCTCCCCTTGTGATATTTGCTGGTTTAGTTTCAAGAATGAAAATATTGATATACACTTCAAGCTCTTGTTGCCACAAGAGTCTTGAACTAGATCTATGAGAGTTTTGTGGGAAAACCTGTCTGGTATGAAAAACTATTTCTCAGCATTGTTTGTCTTCCATCACCTCCTTGTACATGTGCGGCTGTTGTTGAGTTTATTCAGAGTTAGCCATAGCACAACAGAGGAAAAGATTCTCAGGAGAGTAGGAGGAAAGCAGGATTAATGAAAGCTAGCTCCCAGATTAAAAATAGGAAAGGAGAAAAGAAAGACATTAAAAAGATCTATTATTTTCTGTCTTTCCACTTTGACAGAGCTGGGAGAGCAGCCTCAACTCTCACACAAAAACATTGTCACCAGTGTATGGCTCAGTGTGCAGGGGAGAGAGTGATAATCACACTGGCAGCAAAGCTGAACTAATAGTACAACAGCTATCTGTGCATGACTACCTGAGTATTTAATGCAAGTGTGTGAAGACAAGCTGGATTGTATGGCTGTGGTTTGTCAATACAGGAAAATAGCAAAGGGCGATTTCTGGTGGGGTCAGGTCTAAAGCTTCGGTCCTGAGCCAAACATCATGGGGCTTATCTTCTCCAAGGTGATGATTAGGTTTTGCTGGGGTCTTGGGAAACAAGAGGGAAATAGGAGTTCTCCTAAGATTTGGGAGGCTGAAATTACATTCTTCTTCCCAGAACAAGAAAAGATAATAAAAATTTTGGGTGAAAATACAGAGAAATAACCCAGATGACGAATTATGGGACTTCAGATTTGATGTCATGGCTAAGAGAGAAGTTTCACAAATATTCAGCCTTGGCCAACATGACTGAAACATAGTTCTGGGAAAAATTCTTTGTGAAAGTGGCACCCAAGTGATAGGAAAAAGGAACATACTGAATTTCTAATTTGCTTTTATTTGCCCTTGTATTAGCACATGCCCATCCACCTTCCTAAAACAGAGTTGAACAAAGAAAGAGTAATTCTGGAACTTAAAGGGATGGATATTTTCCAGTAAGTGAGCAAAAAATGAACTACCTAACCAGGTGTATGCTTAAATAATAAACTTGATTTCCAATTAATTATTTTCTGGTTGTCTAATTTAAATAAGATGGTTTTAATGCTTCACACATCTAAGTAATTTTTCATTGACTTATGAATTCATTAATTTTTAGCAGTATTTGACAGTTATAAGATAAAGACTCTAAATTCTTCATTCGTTAAGAGCAATAGCAACATTTTTATTACCAAAGCTAGGTTTGCAATCACAACAAGTCTTCAAAACATAATCGAAGCTATTTTTAATTTAGCTCTCTCTTGATTATTGTCGTACAGAATACACAAAGATAGTGAAAGGAAAAAAAAACCTTTAAATTAGTTTTGCAGTTTCCTACTGTCCTATATTAAAGGCAACCTAATAGAATTTATAGGAGTAGAACCCTTTTAGGCAGCACTCTTTGTATTTTTTATTAAGTCCATACTTGCAGAATCTACTTAATGTCAATTTTGTACAATGGTTACACTGCGCAGACTATTTTATTTTAAACCTGCAGGACACAATGATAAATTGATAATTGACCCCAAGGCCATAGCAAATAAAGAAGCCCTGTTTTTCATTAGTACAGTATTACATTGTTGTTAGGGGAAAGAAGAGCAATGTTAATTGAGTACTGAGGAGTTGCACAATTAAGAAATCATCCATGGTTTTAATTTCACATGTTTAAGGCTGCAAATTTCCTAATAGTGAGCAGTAAAATAAAATAAGATTAATGTGAGATACAATTATATAAAGCTGCACCATCCAGAAGCAAATTACAACCCTCTGTATTTGACTAAATGTTCACTAGTGGTATAGTTGACAAATATACTGTACTTTTCCTTTTGTCTCTCTGCTCCTCTGAATCTGTAGTATTCCCACAGGCTTCAGTTGTCATAAGATCCAGAGGACAAATACTGTGTTGTTAGTTAAAACTTGGGGTGATTATTTTATAAAGAAACTCCAGAGCCTCCTATTGTAAATGAGTTTATTCTGTATCAGGGTTCTTATGCTAAGACCCAGGCTCATTAACATTTCTATCTGAACTAGTCTAATTCTGTGATGAAAAAACATGGATTCATTCATAGTGTATCAGGACCGGGTTTTTGTTTATTATTTATTAATTGACCTGTCATGTTTCTACAGTTTCCCAAGCATTCAAAGTTTTAGCACCTTCTCTCATATGAAACTAGCTGCAACTGAGACTGCTCAGTTAAGGATCCTGTAATTCAGCTCCTGATTACTTCTTTCCCTCTCCAGCATTTTTGAGTTCCTGTAGCTCATGCTCACGCATTCGTCTCAGTGCAGTTTGTATTTTCCCCAAACTCAGAGATAGGTTGTGTTTTTTCCTGAATTACACATTTTTTCTACAAAGGCAGTATGATCAGGATGGCAGCAGCATAAGGTTCCTGCTTGGTCTAGTGAAGTCCCAGACCGGTTATAACAGGAAGAAGGGGACATGTTCTGACTACTTGAAAGAGCAACTGATTTAGAGCACAATGTTTAATAATATAAAAACTAAGCAAGTTAAAAATATAGTGTAAAATTTAAGAGCCAGGCAGTAATATGTTCAGGTCACTCGAGCATTGATAACATCATCCCAAAGGAATAAAAAAGCTCAAATGTAATTAAATCTCTAGGTTCTGAAAAGCCAGTAAGTGTAACTTGTTTTGTCACATGTGGGTAAAGCAGAAAATAAGCATGTACACAAAGTTCAAGAAGAGTTTTCTCATGAGACTTATTCCAATCAACTAATATTAAATGCAAAATGCACAAGTAAGGGAGGTATAGTAGATAAAATAAATAAAATATGTAAAAGGGGAAAATGCTTAGAAAGTTTATTTTGATGACCTATTAAAAAAAGTGATTAAAAACACACTTTAATCATAAGTCAGGAGTAAATTTGTTCAAGCTGAACAAGTCACAGAAGGACATAAATCAGACCTGTTCTGAGTAAAATACAGCTTCACAAGTTAATCTAGACCAACTCCTACACGGAAGACAATAACATTTTACAATTTAATAAAAGTCCCTGCTTTGGTTAGTGACAATACCACAGTATCCAATATTTTTGCTATTTTATTCTCTAATATCTTCCTAATTCCTGATTTTTTGCTATCTCTTTTGTCTCTCAGCATAACTTCCAGATCTAATCTATGATACACTAGAAATTGGATTTCGACTGAGTGTCTTTCAGTGCTGTACTAAAATTACCTCCTTTAGAATGATAAACATTACTATAATAATAAGAGAAATAATATTTCTGTTGGGAGGAATATTCTTCTTTAAAAGAAGATACTAGGGAATGGGATAAAAAGTTGTGTTATGGTGCTTTGGAAATGATGCATGATCCCCCTGAGTGGTTCCAAGGGTTCAGCAGAATCACCAGCTGTCTGTTACAGACTTTAGGAGACTGGGCACATGCAGCCCACCCACCTGGCCTGTCAAGGTCCTTCACTGAGGAAACCCTGGGAACGAAGACAAGAATAGAGCCATAATCCAAGCACCAACCAGAATACTCTTCCTTAAACCTATGCAGAAAATACTCGGCATATGGGATGTGCAGTTCTCTTACTGTAACAGAGTAATATATATGAGTGAGAGAATGGTGAATAAAAACAGTTTATATTTCAAAGCAACTCTTCCTCTCTGACCAGCATTACTTCAGTTTTACACAGGTTAATTCTGAGCTAAACAGAAATAGGGTAGTGGGTGTTGTGCTAGCTCTTACACCCGTGAAAAACAAGGCACACAGATGAATGGCATCAATATATCCATGTCAAGAGGGCTAGTCTCATCTCATCACCACTCCACGTCTAGACCATAAAGTGAAGGGAAAACAGGATGAACCCATTTGTGATGCTCTTAAGAGATGACTCCTGAGGATGATGGACTGCTATACACCACTATTATTTGAATTATATTTTAATTGTATTATTAATATTGGAAATATCTGGCATGTTTGCTCTAGTCTCAACTTTAAGATGAAAGTCATTTATAGATGAATAAGAAATGGAAATTAGGCTCATATATAACACAGTACGCTTAAAACTAGCAGTTGCTTTTTTTTCTTTTTGTCTTAACATACATTTTAATGTAATTGCAACATATATTCTAGGTGAACAACTAACAAGTAGAGAAACCTTATTAGGTTCAGAGGGAACACCATACTGTATATTTCCTCGGATACAGTATATTTTCTGTCTTGCAATATTATTTTCCATAAATTGCACTTTGTGCTTTCTGTTCATAAGGCAATATGACACCACAGATAAGGAAGATTTTCCTCCAAAAGCAATTCAGTGTTTTGTTAGCAAATTTTCAAAATGCTTTGAGGATACTAATGGAACAAAAAATGCACACTAGTAAATATGTATTAAGAGAAGAGCTATAAGTGACTAAAAAATGTTCTTTGGAATCACTGTTTTTGCACAATAATTGAAATGAATTGTCAAACTCTTGCAATATATGTGGCAAAAATTTTGGAAACCTTTATTTTACTAGTGGGCTGCTCAAAAAAAAAGTTTTTCTAACGGTGCATTGTGTTCTAGGATGAAAATGCAGACCATTCAATCCAAGAAGAGTGTGATAACAACAAGCTATTCAATTAAACTTGTAGATTTTACCAGATAGTGCTCTTTAGTAGACCTACACCTATGCTAAGCAGGGAAAAAAAACCCAGAAGCATTCTGTACTTGTCTTTGGCTAATCTGTTGTCTTTATAATAAGTGTGAAATCTCTAAATATACGCACATTTACTACAAGCAAACAAGCTGTCCAGAATCTAATTAGACAAAAATCTGCCCATCTGTTCTGCATTATCATGGGGCTTGCTCACATGTATGTTGTCTCATTACTAAAAGGCGGAAAGGCAAATTGAATTGAGCTGGACTTCCTCTTAAAGTGGGATCAGGACACGAAGCCTGACCCTTGCTGTGAGCCTATAAAGCACCACTGGGAGAAAGTGGGATGAGAGAGGCCTTTTTCTACAGCCACATGTCCATTGCTTAACATGAGGCCTAAGGGGGTGCTAATACCATTGTTTGGCACAATAGGGCACACACTACAACCATATAACCCTTGTTTACAATTCAAATTGTTTGCTTTTTTTCATCATCCCCTGTGCACCATGTATATTACTACCTGCCTGCCATGGTATGCTGCATTTGAGGCATAAAGCTTGTTTAACCTAAGATGGAAAGTTTCATTAAAGCTAACTTTTCTTATAAAAATAATTATAATAATGTCTAACTTTTAAAAAAATTATATTTTAATAACTTAATCCAGGTTTTAAAAATGTTACTCAAGGCCACAGGCTACTGAGAGTAATTTGTATGGAAATTTTATACGAACATGCTTATTTGCACATTTTCTAATCACTTATGTGATTAATTCTTAGCACTTACAAGCATTTGTGCATATCTCCCATAAGAGCACTTTGCATGAACTGTAAACTCTATTGATTCTGAGAATAAGAATTTCTAGTGGACTGTTGCTACATTCCTTAAACAGAAATGAGAAGATTTATTTGTGGTTGTGAATGCTATAAACGAACAAATACTTTGAAAATTAGTAGCTTTTGAGGATTAAGGAGGATCAGTGCAGATATGCATTCAAAAGTTGGAGTACATAAGGAAAAACTGGACTATATCTCAATCTTCTGCATAGTTGTCACTATTAGAGCACTTGAACACATAACAAACTTTAATTTTCTAATCCTGCTTAATGACAGCTCCTTGAAAAATGAAGGACTTGTGTGCCAGGTCATCCGCAGGAGGAGAATGAGCCCACTTTTACTTCTGTTGCAAGGGACTAGATGCCTCACTCTCCGGGTTCCAGCGCACCAGCTTTCCTCTCATGCTATTTCTCACTGATCAGATTGACAGAACAACATAAATGGAGAGCAGATCCGCTTAGGATACCACAAATACTGTTTGCATAGCTTTTATGCTAGTGATAGGCAGATAAACCTGGGTACAGGGAAGGGTATAGAACTTATCTCCTGTTTCTCCACACTCTGAGCAGAAGGGAATTTGTACAGGTGAATCAGACTGGATCCTCCTGTGCAGCACTCCAGTTTCCTGATATACCTTGTGTATCACCTTCTCCATCCTGATAGCATACTAGCCAAGGCAGGACATTTTTCATCCAATAACAACTTTGTGTGAAATGGAAGGAGTGTCTTGGGAATAGGAACCAGTAACAAAGCTTATTTAGGACAGCAAGAAGTTACATGTTTTCACATAAACTAAGAAGAGCTAGTGGCACATGAATGAATAAACAAACTGATTTGAACAGAAAATGAAAACTATTTTACAGAGCATACGACGGAAATTGTCACATTTAATTTCCAATATTAATATTTTGTTATAAAAAATGTAGAACCCCCAAAAACTTCAGAATATATCACAAAATTGATAAACAAACTCCATAGAAAGTAGTGTCTCTTTTGAAGTGTAGAAATGAAGGATGGTATGTGTTATGGAAAGGAGAAGCAAGAAGGGTAAAGGGGAGGAGTAAATTGACATATACAGGTGAGGAACTGGAGACATTAAAGTTAAAAGAAACTTAAAGAGAGACAAAAATTTTCTTTAAGAGAAAAATCCAGTTTTAAATATCTTTCATGATGTATTTAACCACATATATTATGGAAAAATACAAAACAGTTTGGAAGATTTTCTTGTGGATTTATTTAGGCATACCCACATTTCTGATGGATTGAGAGTGGCTCTAATATCAGCCAAGGAAGAAAAACTACAATGGCCTAAGATGACCATCAAAAATAGGTGCTCTCATAGCTTTCTCTTTATTTTTTTTTTATTTATCTTTACACATTTTCTTCTTTCTTCTCCTTCTATAAATATATGTAACACAATTTGTGATGTGATGTATATACAGGATTAAAATATACCTCACAATACTGGTATTCATCTTATATGCATACTTTATGACTCGTATTTATTCCTGATTGCTTTTCACAATTATAATATGATCCCCTTTTGATTCTTGCAGCTGTTCAGAATACAACCAGCACAAAGGCGGCACAAAACTGTGAACTATACATTCACTGTTTCTCTGTTTACATGATACTGAAGCTAACTTCAGATTTTTTCTTTCCTCTCTATGCAATGCATTCCTTATATATGTGCTGTGTAAATATTTTTTTAAAAAATTCTTTTTCAACATCTTATTTTGTCTTTATTTACAGAGGCAGAACTTAAGACAACTTTACAGCTTCCACATAAATACTCATTGGCCAGAAGAAAACAAAATATATTTTGCCTTTAGACAATCTGCACTGATATATCGAAATAGCAGGGAAAGGGAAAAAAAGCCTCATAATGCTTCATTAGTTAATTGCGCAGAGCACAGCTCTTTAGGGGTAAACAAGTGAAGGACATTTGCTGAATGGTCTATGCCCATCATGCATATTATGGCCTAATGGTGCTAGTAATGGTAGGAGGCTCTGGAGAGTCATCTGTCAAATTAGCACAGTGAATTATTTATTGCCCCATAGTAAAATCGAGGAAGGCAGCAGCTGAGATACATTCGTAAGAAAATACAAGATAAAGAAAAAACCCCTCCTCAAAATTGTAGTACAACTGCTTTGCATGTCCAGTTATGTCACAGGTATTTGTAAACATCAACAATATTTAAATAGTATGTATGTGTAAAGATATTGAGACGTGCATACAAGTTCTAATCAGCAATTAATACAATACATATATACATTATCTTCATGTATTTACATGTGTAGGTGATTTGCATAAAGCTAATCATCATAATCTATGTTAATGTAAGTGCAGTTACAATTCTTTATACTATATATTGTATTCTAAACATGAAATATAAAAATATATATGTAAAATATAGAGTACAGTATATAATACACGTTAAAAATATACAAAATGTACAGTATATAATACATGCGAAATATATATTTTTAAGTACAAATTATAAAATGAAGGTGTATAAACGCATTAAATACTGTGTTTCAGATGGAATCTTTCTCTGCAAATCTCAGAATGTAGGTTCTTAACATATACACCATATTAAAGCTATTTCATAAAAACATGAAATAATTTTTGCAATCACTGAAGAATACATCTCTCACTGCAACTGCACCTAGAGATTATGAAGATATGCATGACTTTTTCACGTATGTTGAAAAGAGTTGCTGCTGGAGTTCCTCACTGGCAATAACTTGAAATTAATCTTTGCTGCTCAATACATCTTTTTCATTCCCTTCTGTCTTCATCCACTGTAAATTATCAGTCATGGTAAATTTCCAACACTCCTGATGATGAATGTGTACCATGAATAGCTCTTCAGCACTGGGTGCTTTTAATGACACCCAAGAGTCTTGTATCTTAATTACAGTCAGGCTGTACCTCCGCTTTCCTCAAAGTTGTTTAAGTGTGATTTTTCGTGATGTCTGACACTGTATAAAGATATGTGCTATGAGTTATCACTAACTTGTTGAAGGTACTTAAGACTGCATATTAGCTTAATGACTTCACACAGTACACTTCTGTAAGGCACTGAACAGTCCTGTGAACTATTTCATCATGAATTTCGATGGTACTGACCACAAGGATACAGGTAAACACGTTCTTACATGCTCTGCTGCCTTTAAAAAAAAATCAGATCCCATATGAGAAAATTTACAGATCATTTACTTGCTTCTAAAACCTGACAGCTGCCTTTTATCATTTCAGACACTGGCTCTTTGGAAGAGGATATTCCCCTCCAAATACATAGATTGATTCACTTAGTTCATAGATTTATTCTCTAGTCTTAAAAATTTCTTGTGTTGTTACCTAAATTTGTTTTCCTATGATGATATAGAGCTGAAAGTGGGATTTTGAAATCTTTCTTATGAGGGTACTTATTATTAAATATTCTTGAAGATTTTATGGAGATAATTACTGCTTAGCTGATAACTTTGAATGTTTCTGTAGCTTGTTTTCCAAATTAAAATACATCTTCTGGGGAAAAGCAGGATCTTCCACTAAAGAACACTTTGGACCTTTTTTGCTGTGTTATAGAAACAGTTCTTCAGACAATGAATAGATAATGCTCATTGGCTAGTAACTACTACATAGAGAATTTACCACTTCAGATGAACATGTTTTATGCTTGACTACCTCTAGAAAGAAATGCAACCAAATTTTCAAATACTTCTTTGTGTGATTTCTTTTTTTTTAAATTTTTGGTTTCAACATTAGGTTCAAAGGCTCAGTATTTCTTGTCCTAAATATAATTTGGTTCCTGTACCACTGATATTTTGAAACTTCCACCCATGCATCAGGTACTAGGATACTAAGGACAGAAATTTTGGGTGTGGAGGAAGAGAGCTTCACTTCTCTTCAGCACATGAAATATATGCTGATAACCAGTACTAGAAATACCTCCTGGCATGAATCCCATGTGAAGAGATTTAGTTAATGGAAGCACTTCTGTTGATAAATGTCTGGAAGTCAAAATTGGTATTAATATTGATGATCAAACTTATTGTGGTATTTTAAAGAAAATACCTGTGTTCCTCAAAATATTTTTGCTTCATTTATTTTCTCAGACTTTATACTTAAATGTATATTTACTCTCCTTTATTTAGTCTCTTTCCCTTTCCTTACTTACAGACTTGTGCATGTGCACATACAAACACACACACGTGCAGACACAATCTTTAATGTTGCAATTTTTATCTATATATGTTCTGAAATAAAACTCACTAAAATAGCATTTGAAAAATGACAGTGTATGGTTGCTGAAAACATATTCTATGAACTAGAATTCTAACGCTTCTAAAAATCCTGCCACTTAGATATAGGCTTGCAGTATTTTTGTTTAATTGTATATGATTTGTATAAGAAATAAAATTAGCAACAATGACTGGACAAAGAGAGGAAAAAAACTACTTGTCTGTATAACACCACATAATTGTTTCTCAATATTTCACATTTAGAGGGCTTGACTGCTTGATGATTATTCATTTGAATATACTTTGTCTAGAAATGTGTCCTTAGAATAAAATCTGAATTTCTTAGACCAAAGATTTTACCTGTCAATCTAACATTTCATTGTAAGCTTTCCTCTCACAGAGGGAATAAAATTATACTTCTTCTCCATGTTCACCGCCTAGCAGAGAGAAGAAAGCACAGAAGTAATAAATAATTGAATTACCTCCAAGTGCATACGACAAGTAGACCACAACCTAAGTGCCAGTGCATAGGTAGCATTTAGCTGTTCAAGTCCACCTACAGTTGAAAGAAAGGAACTTATCCTCTGAAACAAGGCCAGCAAGAAAGACATAACTGCCATTTATTTTGCAGTAAAATAGGAAAGGATTTTCAGTGGCAGAACCCCAGAGAAGCAGCTGACAAAGCAAAGGACAGTTAGTTCTACTTTGATTAATATCCTGTAAGCTGTTCATCTCCCATAAGGTCTAAAGTAAATGTACTCTGAAGAATGGTTTACATGTGTTTGTAACAAACAACTTGTGCTTGTAAACAGCTGGCATCTGCTCACGATCACACAGGAGCAGAGCCCACTTGATTTGCATTTAAAACTATTATTTCAGGGATAAAAAAGCCAAATGAAAACTGAAGAGTGCCAATTCAGAACCACAATAAAAGTCCTTTGGAAAAGAACAACTAAGGCCCTACCTTGTGTAAAAAAATTATATGCGAACTATAGGCACAAGAGAAAGCCTGTTTGCATTTTTAATAATCAGCTGAAGCTTGGTTTGGAAAGCAAAATATTTAATAATAACCGATTCTCAGAATCTTAATTTGTTGTCATAAGGCTTAGGTTCTGTCAGCCTTTTTCCTGGTGAATATTATTTTGCTTCCAGAAGGCCTGTTGGAATTAATCCAGCTTTGCAAAGGCAATTATTTTGCATACAAGTGTGGATTAATGAGTTGTCATAGAGCAGATATGGATCTTGGGGAAGTCATATTCTGATGACTGATAATACAGGTGCCATTCTGTAATGGATCATATAGTATCACAGGTTTGATCTACATTAAGCAAGGATACATAACCAGGTCAAAGTTTATAATAATGTGAAGTTTTCATATTGGACTTGTCCTGGCTGCAGGAAGGCTGGCAATGCCAGAAAACTATAGACAGTGAAGCATATCTGAGTGTGGCAGACAGGTGCTTTGCATCCTGAGGCTACTTTGATGAAGTTCTTTGATGAAGGTGCAGCTGGCTTTAAACTATTATCAAGTTACAGCTGCAGTAAGTACATCTAATTGATCCAGTTTTCTTAACTATGAATCTGCACCTGAACTTCAGTTCCTCAACTGCATGCACTGCACATCCACACTTATACTGTGGTTGAAGGTTGTGGTTGTCTCAGTGTCCCGGTTTGAGACAAATTTGGAGGAAACATCTGAAATGAACATATCCTCTAATAGCAGGCAGATTTCAGCAGCCCCTCCCCACAAGGTTCAGGAAGAAATTCCTCTTGGAGGAAATGGAAAAAACCCCTATTTATTTAACAAGCAGGGTCCATGCAGACACTAAAACAGAATGAATAATATTAAATAATAAAACCTGTAGCTGTGGAGAAAACCTGAGTCCTATCCATAAGTGCAGCTTTGCTCTCTCCAGAGCTGGAGTTCGGCGTGGGCCCCTCCGGGCCACGGTGTAAGGTCTCCCAGTGATGTTCTGGTGTTGCTGAACAGTCCAGAAGAAAAAAAGAAGAAGCCAAAGTCCCAGGGAAAACTTCTTGCCTCAGCTAGCAGGCTAGATAAAAAGTAAAGAATTTTAACTCTCCATCTCTCTCCTGAGAAACAGAGCCAAAAACTGGTTAAAAGCAGGAAGGTGCTGTCCTCGGCTCTGCAGCAGCAGCGAGAACCAAAGGAGTGTGCATGTCCTTGAGCACAAAATACTCGGAGGTATTCGTCTGGCTTCTCTCCCCCTCTCTCTCTTGGACCCAGTTTAAAGGCACAGAATGGCACAGGATTCATGTCTGGGCATAGAGCAGGCGATAGGGGATACAGCATCATAAAGTCACCCCAAGACACTCACCTAGAGAAACACGGATATGACTGAAATAGTGGCTTAAGGTTGAGCCAATTCCATTTAGGATTAGAGATGTAGTACCGGCCTGTTTTCTCTCAGTCCTCACTGGGTGATCAAAGTTTCTTCTGCATTGTACTGCACTATGCCACCATTTCTTTGCAGTGCCATGCAAAAATTAATGCAGTCTAGGAACAATGCTTTTGATCGTTATGCCAATTCTCAATGATTATTGAGAGGAAGGTTATTTGATATAAAACACACTTCGAAATTTGCTAGCAAAGAGGAATGTTTGGTGCCCCAACAGGCACCTTTCCACTGAGTCCTTGTAACTGAAGCTAGCATTTACAGAAATTTGCACATTCTAACTGTCCAATGACAGAATAATGTTTTGAAGATTGCCTGCTGTAAAATGAGTAACTGAGTTATTCTTCCTATTAAAATTCCAGCAAATTTCCACAGAGATCCCAACGTTTCATGATAAAATTGCAACAAAGAACAAATTCCAGGCAATTAGGAAAGTACTTTCCCCTGACTTGATCTTCAGTCCTCTTCTGTGTTTAAACTTGGAAGGATCCTGTAGAAGGGGACCTCTGCCACATTCCTGGAGGCAAAATCTGTGAAGGTATTTTTGTGTAACTACTTCATGAACAGACGGCCACAAGTGTTATGTTAAAAGACCAGATGGAGTAAACTCTGGCTGTGGAATTTAGACCAAGCAACAGGTCTGAATGCTTTTAAGGACAAGGATCACCCCTGCACAAGAAGCCCTCTCCCTCTATCATCCAATAACAGGGTCAGGCTTAATGGGAGGCATTTTTGGGATCAGTATAAATAAATGTTGCTGCTCTTCCCTGTTCAGCTCCCCACTTCAGGCGATCCCCTGCAATCTTTAAGGGACATTAAAAAACTAATTCATGACACAGTGTGAATTGCTCAGAGACCTCTGCCTGACCATTAGCCACCACAGCTCACAGTCCTTAGTAGCTTGCAAGGGCCAAGGTCCACCTCTAGGGCTTGTGATGCTTGACAGTGTCCTTTAAGGGACACAATGCTTCGACAGCAAGAGGTATGTCAGGAAATGATGTTGAACTGTCAGACAGGAGCATCTTTTAACGCACAGAGCAGAGATTAAAATACAAATGCCCCTGAGCAGATTCGACAACAGCAGATAAAATGCAAAAACAGCCACGCCAGTTTGGATTTAATGGGACCTTGTAATTTCCTGCTTACGATACGCCAGAGGGTTATGGAATGAACCCAGTCTGGACAAGTTGAATAAAACATGGAGTAGAAAGGCCATAATGGCATAGAGGCAGCTCAGATGAATATGGCAATCTTGCTTTGAAAGGCAGAAGCATTTGGATCTGCAATGATTATACTTTACATCGTATATAGATACACACATACATATATCTTGTGAAAAAAATTATGAAGCAATCATTAAACTGCTTAATTAGCCACATTCTTTGTCTCTCTATGTCTCTCTCCCTCTCTTTCTTTCTGTGTCTCTGTATTTTCTAGAAAAGTAATATCTTTATACCTATAAAGTGTTGCATTTGAAAACTTTACTTGGAAGAAAAAATTCCCTTGAAAATAATTGAAATTTCTGATTACAAGCTTTAGAATTGTCTTGATGTTTTATTAAAGATAGCAATTTGAGCCTTTATCTTAAACTTCATCAAATTATATAAATTAAATGATGAAGGCGGTTTATCTGTGTTTGGTAATTGTGGAAGTCAGAATTCTGTTTTCTTTGAATACCAGCAGGAATAATATGATGTTTCAACATACAAAATATTTATTTTATAGCAAGATAATGTATAATATATACTATAATATATATTATGTTATATATATTATTTAATATATATTACATTATAAAATGTGATTAGCTTTTTCTCATAAACCTACTTGTTTACTCCACCAGAGTGTTCTTCAGCAAAACAAACAGGAACACCGGATAATAAATATAATTTTCTGCCCAGTTTATTTTGTGTGACTCTTTGTGATTCTGCAGTTAGTCTGGTATATTTCTTTCTACTTGAGTATTGTTATCAAAAGATTTCAATTACATATTTCATTTCTTGAGGTTGCAAAAAGTTACCATCTAGAAATAACCTTAATTTACCAAATACGGTGTAGTTAGTAAAATGTCGTTTTGTTACATGGAAACTCATGTAATTTGAAATAATTATGTTGTTGAGCACATGTACAACACTATAGATATTTAACAGGTCTGTTGTAAGTATATATAAAAAAAGGATTCAAACAATGTATTAGAAAATCCTTCGATGCACTGAAGTCTTAAGGCTATAGCTACTTCACAAAGATATCTTATACACTTACAGCTTCTACTTTAATTCTACTCACACACACAGTTTATTCAAGGAGTCGCATAATTTACAATCTGCCTCTTAAACAACATAGTAATTGAAATCTTCCCTTTAATTTATATGTTCATAAAAGTACACTTGCTCTATAAATGTTTTATATCCAAACTCATATTGCATTGTTGAACATTTTTATTTTTTGTGAAGAGAAGATACAAATATGCCTTTGATTTTTTCTCCCATGAAAGGCCACCAAGATTATCTGTATTGAGGTTTCTAGCCTTCACTGCTGTCTTTGCTATGTGCCTAATGCTGTTTACATTATTTGACCTTTAAGTCTTTAGTCTAAAGCAATAAAATGAAGGTTTCTTGTCTTATTGATTTGGTAAGGCCTATTTTCACACAAATAAAATGGAACACAGTTTAATAAAATGCACTTTTAGGCAATGTCTGTAAATAAACCTGAGTCTTGACAATTTTGGAAGAGGTCAGCCTAGAGTAAGCAGTTCATATCTGTGGTAAATCAATTTCCAGGAAGAGATCACTGCACACTAAAAAAATCAGGAGGTTGTTTTTAAGAGGCTGACTTGAATCCTCCTTAACCAGAAAATAACATCTGACCTAGGCAGTGAAATTTTTCACAACATTTCAATTAAAATTCAGCAGCCACATAAGCAATACATTGCATTGTTGCAACTGACCTTATTGCAGGAAGCATATGGAACTCTAGGCACAGGTAGCCTGCCAGCTCTCCTGCGAACATGAAAGATACACACCACAAGTATTTCTGGTGGTGTTTGAGATTTAATAAGAGCCTCATTACCATTCTTTCTCAATAAGGAAATTGCTGGTTGCCTAATGATGTTGGTAATCATTCAGTATATGTTTTTCATTTCTAAGTACATGTACGTTAATATTAATGGAGCTCTGCTTACATCTTGTGCTTCATAATGAATGAAAACTGCCTAATATAACAAATAACTCTTCAGTTTTCTAGACTATTAAATCTGAGCAGGAATGGAGCTAGGTTATGTCCTGTTTTACGGTACCTCCCCATACAAAAAAGAAAGAACTGTCCACGTGAGCCATGTGATTTGTGTGGTGAGGCTTCCAGAAATGTTATTTTCGTTTTTGCTAAGCTGGTTATCACAGTTTGTCTTCATGGAGCACGCAGTGTGCAGGGACAACCCTGCTTTCAGAGGACTGTAGGTCTGCAGTGTTGGAGCAAGAGAGCTCATTTGAACACCTGAGCTTAACTTACCGCACTGCTCTTCCATCCCCTGTGGCTCAGAGAGGACTACAGTTTCACTTTCTGCTGGCCATCCCCAATCATCACAGCAAGGGCTTAGCTGTTTGTAGGAGTCAGAAGGAGTTGAGAAAGGGGGAGTGATAAACACTTGAATTTTCCCTCAGACAGTGACAAACTGTATTAGCATATCTGCTAATGGGAAACCAAGGTTCACACTCTGTCAGGCTCTTGGAAGAAAGGACCCAGAGGAGAGCTTGCAACTACCCTCCGTGCCCTGAGACATGTGCCCAGACAGGATTTTGGAACATCAGGTGGCTTCTTTAGAATGCTTGCTTACAATGTGCATGCGGGCTTTTCTTCTGACAGTCCCATCTATCAAGCCTAGTTTTAGGTCATAAGAATTTTAGAGATAGATTTTCTCCAGTAGATTTTCTTCAACAGTTTTTCTTATTAGAAAGTTCTTTTCTTCATCACACCTTTTAAAACTGCTCTTCAAATGCACTCACTAAAAAACTTGAAATAAACTTGCTAAGAACAATTTTCTGCAGTTTCTATTGTTATACTAATAGCCATGTTCAGGCTCCGCATACCAGATCCTCACTCCCTCCCACAGGCTGTGTTCTGCCAGGTGCTTGCAGGCAGAGCTGCCATGAACAATGAAAAGTGCATCTCACTGAAACTTTGGCTATGCTATAAATCAAGTGTCTGAAATATATATTGCTTTTAACACTTTGAAATGGCAGCAGCTAACATACCACAGGTGTGCATTAAGTAGTATTACGGGAAACCAATACGTAGGCAAAAGGAATTATTTCAGTTTTAGGTCAACGAATAAATTAGCTTTTAATGGGCTGAATTTGCTCTGTAGATTTAGCGCTGTTATAACTAGTTGTAAAGAGACCAGGCAAAAGACTGACACTAAGATATCATGGCTTCTATTTTGCCACTCTGTCCAGAAAAGCAGACAAGTTAAATTTTCTCTTACAGCTATGTTTCATCTGTCATATAATCATAGAATTGTTAAGTATGGAAAAGATCCCTAAGATCATCCCTAAGCTGTCAACCATCCTTGTTTGTGATCAGGCTACTTTTTTGTTCAAAGCAATCATCATTTCACATGTGTTGATATTTTATGACTGGTATTTTATCGTGTAATTTGTTTCAATGTATATAAATATTCCTTTATCATAGATGTGCAAATTTTCTTGAGAATTTCCAAGAAGTGGCCATATCTTCCCAGCTTGATTTAATTCCCTGTGCCAATCACTTCCTGAGATTTTTTGTTTCAGGGTATTTATTCTGCACATCTTTTATCAGAATATGGGACCTCACCTGCCCATTTGAGTAACTGGACTAATTCTTGTTTAAGCAAGAATTTAATGCACAAATTTTTTGTGTCTTACATATTCAGTGGCTCAAATGAGAGGACTAGACAGCACCATTTGATTTTATAATCAATGCACCTACAATTCAGGAAACACTGAATCAAGTCACTTAGCAGTGTCTTTGCAGAGTCAGGACACACAGTGAATTAATAAGCACATGCCAACAAGAAGATTAACATGGATCCCATACCCCAAGAAGGTCCAGGCACTGAGATACCCTCTTTAACCCACAAACTGCAGACCATGAGAGAAGTCACCTGCTGACAGAGATGTAGGTGGGATACAGACATCTGGCACATCCACCTTTCTGAACCATGTGGGATAGTTGCAGAGAAAGTGTGGAGAGTGTAGTTTTGAGGCATAGGAAAGCCTAGGGTAAGAGCAACTGTCTCCTTCACAAGAGAGGACTGTTAATTCCATGGACAACACACTCTGATAGCCCCTGCAGACCCCTGCTGGAACTTATTTTTTGCCTCTGGTAATAAACTGGAAATACTCAAGCACTGTCTTCTTCCACCAGAGTTCAGCAACAATCTGGTTAGATGAATTCTGTTAGTTAGTGAACATTTATGTTCAAATAAATGAATCTTCTAAAAGACAAAGACTGAGAAAGAAAGAAAGAACAAAAAGAGACAAGAATACCTCAGTGATGGACTAGTCTCACTTGCTTGGCACATATGGCTAGTGTTCATTCTCTGCTATTCCACTTCAAAGCAGTAAGCCTACCTTTCATTCTCTGCTTTCCACCTCAGAGCAGTAGGCAGGCATTCAACACAGTATCCAGGGAAAACAGAGACGGAGTCACTCTGAATCAGATTGGATAGCTGTACAAGGCAATACAGAGTCATGAAATGATCCTGCTCTGAATGTCCCGTCAAGCAAACTCTGAAGCAATTTTTTTTTTGCATCCTTTAGTATTTTGTTCCAACCTAGCAATGTGCTAGTAATTTTTGTCTCATCTACTGTCAACTGTACAGAATATACTTTTTTCTTAGCTTAGCAAGGACTGGGATTTTTTATTCTATATTAAAGATATAATAAATCAAATTTTCACCTGAAACAGCACAAGTATTCAGGTTCTGCATCATAAAATCACCCTAGAGAGGTCCTGTTTCCAGGGGAGATATTTCAGGTAGTGTGTATAGGCACTAGTATATCACTATTAAGACAAAAGCTCGCAGGATCTTGCTGCAGAACAGAAGCTCTGTTTTCTTTTGCTCTGTCTTGCTTTATTAGATTCTATTATTTAATGTGATTCACACTTGAGTCTGAACCTGTGCAGACTAAAAAGTGTGTTATTGCACACAATTATTATTGTCCATATTGTGTTCTGACTGTGAGCGTTCCACATGGGGATGTAAGAGCTAAAAAACCCACTTCATTATCCTTACATAGAGAACATAAAAGCCAGCCTTCATCTGCTGAGTGGAAGATCTTTCTTACCTTCTCTCTTGGGCTTGTGCATCCATTAAGTAGTCATTGGATAAAATACAGAAGCAGTCCTGTGAGCAGGGCTGTGGTCCCTTACCTCACAAATGAGTGCCCTATTCATAAGGCTAGAGAATCACACTCTTGTGAGCTCTTTCTGGCTGAATAAATCTTGAATTCCTTCTGCACATCTTAAGCAGAAGGAGTATGTCTGCCTTGCCTCCCCAGGCAGCTTGTATTCTGATCGCTTTCATAGAAATGTGAAATACAGCAAGGGAGTGAGATTGAATCTGTGTGTCTAGCTACTATGGTGTGTGGGTGTGGGTGTGTTGGGGGGGGGTGGTGGTTCTTTCTTTTCTTTCTTTTAAAAATAATAACTTGATCCACTGAGCTGCAAAAACAGCTTTTGCTTTGGTTGTACTTTAGATCAAAATGTCTGACACAACAATACTTTAAAAAGCTGCAAATCGTGTTAGGGAGTGTTAGGCTCACTCTCTAAAGGCGGACACAAATTGAGCCTTTCTAAGGGAAAGCTGGATGACTGGGAAACTTCAAAGTCAGACAGCAGTTTGTGACATTCAGACACCTCCAGAGACAGCTAGCAACTGAGAATAGAGCCATAGTTTACAACTTCGGTGTCTAACTTTGTCCTAGTCTTGCTTCCTTTAAGTCCTTTTCTAGATTTAGTCCTAATGCAGTGTGCACTTCCTTAAGGACCACTATGATTTTGCAGCAGAAGTATAGCATATTGGCAGACACTTAAAGCAATATTCCCTCCAGATGAAAATAGCTAGCTGGAACAATCACTTCTTATTAAATGGGAAACTTGATTATAATTTTCTTCTATAGCCTACTGTAGAAATACAATGACCAAGATTAAATGAATCATATTCTGCTGTGACTTAAATATACCACAAAATTTAAATGAAAAATGTGGTTGAATGTGACAATGTCTCTGGTTTAAATTATGCAATATTTGCATTCTTATCTACATGTTAGAAAAATCTGCTTGTTGCACAAATGTACTCAGAAGAAATAGAATCAAATAGATTAATGACTGTGATTAATATCAGATATGGTATATCAGAGGAATTGCAGATATGAGTGAGAAAGTTTGTTGTTTAGTAGAGAAATCTCTGAGACAGAAACTGAGAACATGAGGAACAGTGTTATCTGAAATGTGCAAAAAACACTGGAGTACAATATGAATCAATATTAATTACTTCTTACAATTATATGGGGAAAAATGTCACAGAGAAAAATAGCAAATTCTTAACAATTATTTTTTAGCAAAATGATTAGAGTAAATATTAAAAGGTAGTTCAAAATTAAATATTTTGTGCTATTACATTTTCACTGTAATAGTAATTTACAATTTTATCACACTTTTTAAATGCCATTTTACTGAATAGTTAAGCAATCTTTTCAGTAAAACTTGCTTGGATTACATTAACACATTTAAAAACTCTAAAAAAAGTCTTGCAGTCTATTTGTGCACATGAAGACACATTATCAAGAATTTTATATTCCGGCACCTTGGTGACATAGGCATTTCTATCAGAAGAGCATGCAGAAAGGTGCAAGTCAAGTTGGGAGAAACACTTGTTACCACCTTCAATACTGCAAGATCCTACAAGAGATAATGTGAGCAATCAAGACACGAACCCAGATGGGCAGTGAATCTGAATTGTTTATTCAAAAGAAATGAGCTGGTTTTATACAATTTTCAAGGCACAGTATTTCCTTACATGGTAATTCTCCCTATGTGACTTATCCCATGCTGCCACGTCAGCAACACGCTTTCTGAATGTCCTTCCATAATCACGCACTGTTCACCCATCTGTCACCTTCCAGCAGGCTCCTCTCCGCAGGGCTCTGCCGTGTGGCATCTCCTCCCCCCAGGGTCAGGCAGAGACAAGCTCCTCTGTGCTGCCATGGTGTTCTGCAGGCACGTCCCACAGCCTGTAACCCAATTCTATCTTATCTCTCCCCACAAGATATATTTTTTTCTTAAATCAAGGTTTCTCTTTCATTGACCTACACTGAAAAGGTATTTTATCTGTCCAGGTTATACTGTTATAAACATTAATATTATTAGCATGCTAATTTTAAGACTCATCTTGTACATGTTTATTCGTTTTGCAGGCAGAAGAAGTTTCCGATCAATCACAGTAGTCATAGGACTAAAATACTGAATGGCTACATCTAATGTTCTAGGAAACTCACATTTCTACATGAAAATCGATATTCTTTTACATAGCCTAACTCACATATTTGAGTTTCAAACCTAAAGGATGGGATGCCATCCAGAGGGAGCTGGACAAGCTCGAGAACTGGTTCCACAGGAATCTCATTAAATTTAACAAGACCAAGTGCTGGTGCTGTTCCTGGGCAGCGACAACCCCTGGTATCAGCACAGGCTGGGCATGAGCAGGCCGAGAGCAGCCCTGCCCAGAAGGACTTGGGGGTGCTGGTGGGTGAGAGGCTGGACATGACCCAGCCATGGCACTCACAGCCCAGAGAGACAAACGTGTCCTGGGCTGCATCCAGGGCATTGTGGGCAGCAGGGGAGGGAGGGGATTCTGCCCCTCTGCTCTGCTCTGGTGAGATCCACCTGGAGCACTGCATCCAAATCTGTGGGCCCAGCACAAAAAGGACATGGACCTGTTGCAACGAGTCTAAAGGAGGCCACCAAGATGATCAGAGGGACGAAGCATCGATACCACAAGAAAAAGCTGAGAGAATTGGGATCATTCAACCTGAAAAAGTGAAGGCTTCAGGACAACCTAACTGCAGCCTTCCTGTGCCTGAAGGGAGCCTGCAAGAAAGATAGAGCAGTTGGGACTTGTTAACAAGAGCCTGTAGTGGCAGGACAAACCTGCTGAAAGAGAGTAGGTTTAGATTAGCTATTAGGAAGATACCCTTTGCTGTGAGGGTGGTGAGGCACTGGAACAGGTTGCCCGGAGAAGCCCCATTCCTGGAAGTGTTCAAGGCCAGGCTGGACAGAGCTCTGAGCAACCTGGTCTAGTGGAAGGTGTCCCTGTCCATGTCAGAGGGATGCAACTAGATGATCTATAAGGTCCCTTCCAATTCACACTATTCTATGATTCTGTGGCATGATTCCATACTGAGAAATTTCAGGAATGCTAGTGGCAGAGCTATTCTCCTCATAACACTACTGCTACTGAATGGATATTTGTGATGAAATTCAAGTAGGTCTTACTGAAGGGAAAACAATACCCTGATTGTAAGATTGCAGATAAAATTCCCAAAAATTTTGATAACGAAATGTATATGACTTCTGCCTTTCACATTTACCCCATATGCAAGAGAGATTGATTTTTATTTTGTTTTATTCTTATAAAAAAAAAAAAAGAGAAAAAGGTTTTATGATACTATGAAAAAAATGCATACTTTTTTGATATCTGCTGAAGAGCTTGGTTGTGTCCTTCTACTGGTACAATAAAAAACAGCTTGTTATTATCTGTCTGCCTGTTTCTCCTTTCCATTTCTCTGATGCTTCCTTTCTGGCTTATGAGAAATTTCAAGTTTTAGAAAAATCTAAAGCCAAATGCTTAAATCACAGGAAATATGTATTTAACTAAAATATCCCTTCCTACACTGATTCCAAGAATTTATGCGGAGGTAAAACATAATGAAATAACAAAAAGAGATGAGGCTATAAAACCTGAAATATCCAAATATCATAGCAATTCAATATACATTTCATCCAAGTGAAAGGGACTGTCTTTGACTTGTGATCCTTCAAGTAACTAATGAGATTGAAAACATAATAATCCATAATTAAATACAGTAAGAAGTGAATGAAGAAAGCACCTTTCTTTTCCTTATGTTTCTCTGCATATTTCAGACTGGATGGTAGTGCTGCTAGGAACAATCTAGATGAGTTCTGGCCTACATTCCGTCAGTTACATCACGAGCTGGACAGAGAACAAATCTGATCCATATTTGTTGTTCTTGCTTTGACCACATTAACTACAGGCACAATTAAGTTTGCAATGAACAGAAAATTTTCCCCCACTCTGCCCCAGGAATTGGACTGGGTTTTGAAAAGAAAAAAAAAATTGCTTATACCTTATTCTGAGCTGATTGATTAGTATTCTCTTGCTGCTCTTACACATTTCTATATTCTAACAAAGGCCACAAAAAAACTCACTTTGGTTTTAGAATTAAATTTCCACCAAGAATAGCAGACAGATTTATATTAAGGATTGCCATGTCCTTCTGCCGTACTGGGCCTAAAGGCCATAGAGCCACAAACCAATTAGACAAGTTTATGCTTCTGTGTGCCATTGGCCAGAACATCGGGACTTGTTATTACAACATGCTGAAGAGACTCCTCTCCAACATCTCCTCAGGTCAGGTTCCCGATTTCTTATTTACATGTAGCCCAAATAAAACAGGAATGCAAAGGAACAATGCTTCCACTAAACCATTTTTCACTTCCTGCAGCTGGGCAAATGGACATGTTCTCTGTGCCCAAAAGATTCAGGAAGGTCCCAGGGATAGATTATATGAAGATCTGACATGGTTTCCAATCAACCACAGAAGATATGCTCTGAGTTTGTGTGCTGGATTGGTAAGAAGGAACTAGCAGCACAGAGAACACAGTGGCAAGCATAAGAAATTTTTTTATATAGACAGATGATCTGACAATTATTAAGTTAGTCTGTGTGCAGAATAGAAGAAATCTGGGGCAGAATCAAAGATATTATATTGCATGTTTACAAACATTTGCCTTCTAGCTAAAGCATGTCCAAGGGATATCATTTTGCAGATTCAGGATTTTTCTTAAGTTACTCATTATACAGGATATGCAGTTGCCAGATTTGATATGGATATACATTTGATTTGGCTTTTCTCAAGGACTATGCAATGTCTTAAATCATGCATGTAGTTCTGCATTATGGCCGAATACAAATTACAGAACAGATACAAATTTTCATTCATTTTAACAATGTTGACACTTTCATATAAAGCAGGAGAATTTACAGGGAATTCAATACTTCTAATTGCAGATTTCCATAATGTTTGTGATAAATATATACTAAGAAGAACAACTTTTCTGTGATTTTAGAATAGGCTGGTGATTTGTTTACAGTTCATATGTTTTTTAAAGCTACTTCCTTTTAATAGTACAGTATTTGACCATTCTTTTGTGTACAGATATAAACTTTTTTCATTATACTATACCTTTCTACATAAGCAGCTGTCTGTTTATACAACCAAAAGACTTGCTGTGTCAGGATGACCCAGCTTACTGAAGAGCCCTTTGCTGAAGATGGGAAACAAGGAAAAGGTTTGGTTTGTTTGCTTAGAACAGCAAAAATTACATAAAACAGAGATACAAAGGAAGAAAATCAGAGAACCTACTATTCCATATGCCAGTTAAGTGACACGGAATTTTCTTTCTCCTTTATTTTCTTTTCATTCTCTTTGTCGATTAAGAAACAAACATATGTGAAACATTTCCTATTCTTTAAATGACAGAACTGCTTCTCCCCAGTGGAGAAATTCTGAGGTCTTGTCATTATCAGAGAAATTTGAGCTGCTGTCACTCTATCATGGTATACAACTGGAGAGCTTTATTGCAAATGTAGTGCCCTAATGCAGAGCAAGTCTAAGTCAGTAACAAATTTATGTAATGTAGGCTGCATTTTAGTGTCTGCTATTTACACCACTGACTGCTGATCTCTGCAGACTGTGATTGATGTGCTGCTGATGCTGCTGTTCTGCCTGACAGTCATGTAAGGTAAAGATATCCCACTAAGGTATAGAACAAAATTTGAGCAGAAATGCAATACAGAGAAATGACACTAAATAAGTGCTCATGAAATTTAGTCACTTCCAAAGTTTGTCTGCAGGCAGAAATGAGTTTCTAAGTGTTGAGTGGACTCTGAGAATCAGGCATTTGACATGCTGACCTTTTCAACAAAGGTCAAATGCATAATTTGGGTAGTGCTGAGTGTTTATCCACACCTACCTCACCCCTTCTCTCTCTAACTTGATTTCTTAGTAGGTATCTAATTTGAATATTTCAAGAGGTCAAGATGGACAAAACTCAATGACCAACATAGTGTTGAAAATGTTCTATAGTCTTACTTTATCTGCTGTTTAAACCTATCTGTAATTTGGACATCATGGTCAAAAAACTTTAAAACGTTTTGACGCTTTTTCTTCTATATGAAATTTTGAAGAGATGACCAACTGTCTTTTTAGAAAGTATTTAGCTACCATAATACTTTAATGACATATTTAATTGGATCACAGCTTGAAGTGGTAGCAAACTGAGTTTGCCCTTTGCTTTAACGTACCTAGGAATCCTGATCTATATTCCTGATTGCTATTGAGTTTTCTAGATTTCATTATAAAATCAATAACCGTTGCACATGGTAAAATAGTTTACAAGAACTGCAACATATTGCAGACTTCTGAAAACATACTGAGCTCACTGAAGCCACCCAGGCAGCCAATTAGGAGAAAACATCTATTAAGGAAAAACAGGGCAGTCCCATTGACTGCTATTGATTTTCTCAGCCCTGTGAAAAGACAATCAATTAGATAAAGAAGGCTAATGTTACAGCTGCAATTTAATAACCCCTAAAGAAAGGAGGAGGGCTATTGATTCCTGACATGGAATGCGGAGCTTATTGAAACATACTGAACTTCACCTGTCTTATAATCAGGCCTCGAGGAAAGAAGGTCTTTTTGGGACTCAATGTAACTTGTGGCATAGAATCTCAACTATTAAACTGGCTTGGTGATGTCAGACCTAAGAGATGCAAATGAAACAAAAGTTTAGAGGAAACACAAGACCAGGGTTGAATACTAAATCACAGGAGCTATTGAGAGACACTGTTTTGGTGAAGGTTGTTTCTCTTTTTCATACAGAAAGCACCAGAGTACCACCTGTCATTTTCAAAAGCAAAGTCAGTTTTGCCAACCACCCGTGAATGACAAATAAAGCTTTATATGAAACACAAGGGCATATTATGTGCTATTGTGTGTTCTGCTAAGTGCTAATTTATCTGGCTTGTTCTCTTCAGCAAACACACGCACAGACACATGAAATAATCCATCTAATTATGTAGCTATTTAGGAGAAAAACAAAGCAAGGTGTTTTTGTCTGAAACAGAAGGTACATGATACAACAAAGGTTTCATCAAAACCTAACACAGTTAATGAAAATAAATGAAGTGGGGTAGCTGTAACAATTTTCGAACAAATAAACTTTTTCCAGTTTTATATTTAGGGTAGACCCAGCTGCCTTTCATAAATAGTTGAGTACTTTCTTTTATTTTTTGATAGTCCTTAATTGGAAATGGCTAATAGGCCTTGTGGCTTTCCACTATAAAATCTGGTTTAAAATACCTTATATAGATATTTTCTTTATGTTCTTTTTCTATTGCTTGTATTTGATCCTTTCTCTGTCATTATATATATGCCTCTTTTTTACCAGTAGACAGCTGCTATTCACAATAATTGCCAGGGCAGTCAATTATACTTTAAATAGGCCCACTTGAGGGCAAATGAGCGTATGGTAGTCTAAATTGTGCTGGAGACATATTATACACAAAGACTGTCATTTCAAGCATCTGGAACATGACAAATATTATTTGGAAGCAGTGCAATATCTATATAGTATGTGTGTACTCTATATCAGTATAGCAATACCCAGTGAACTGTGTTTGCATGTTTTGCAATGCAGGTATCTATCTATTTATCTATCTATCTATCTATCTATCTATCTATCTATCTATCTCTCTATCTATCTATTTGTCTATGTACCAGTATCTTTCTATATGCAAATATGTATTTGTACACAGAGACATAAACATACACAAATACAGAAAATGCATACAAATGAATGCCTAAACTGCATAGCAAACACCTGATTTCCTGAAATACATGCCTATTTTTACAAACTGAGAAAGAGCAAGTGATTTTCTGTAAAAGGTTTTATAAAATATTAATTTTCCCTAATATTATAAAGTATTATAGAACTGGACAACAGGAATAGGCATTTATTTTGTCAAATAAGTTAGTAATTTTTCTCTCTTGTGTGAGCATGAATAATAAACACTCTTCCTTTATTAAAGTGATAGTAAGTTTCTAGGAAAATGAGCCAGACTAGAATAACATTAAGATCAACATAGCTAAAGCTGCATAAGAAATGTGCAATGAAACTCAAGACAGCACTGTTTTCAAGATTATGTGAATAATGATAAACAAGCAAAAATCTCAAACATCATAACAGAGCATTTGGAAAAATGAAACAAAAAACCAAAACCAACCAAAGCACATTTAGTATGGTAACTCATTTTTATACAGAAACAGCCTTAAAGGATTACAAAATAGCAAAATTTTCTAGTTAAAGAAATAAAAAAAATAAGTAGAATAATTCCCACAATGCCATTAAGTTCTTGCAATATGACATTTCCTTTGTAGGGACTGATTCTGAGAGACGCTGAGCATTTCCTGCTGGTTCCCTCAAGAGCTCTGGTTACTGAGCATCTTTTAAGATCAGGATGAGTATAATGGCTCAATTCCACACGAGGAAGTAATAAAATCCAACACTGCATGAATGCAATCATACAGATAAGATGCATCTTACCATATCCATTCTGGAAAGGAAGAATGCACAAAACTGGCCTAAAACTTTGTTCTGTAGGTGTTCCATTATTGATAACTAAAGCTCTAGCTCAAGATAGTATTTTATTTTTAATTTATTAAAAAAAAAAAAATAACACAGTACAGGTAGTACAGTAGAAAAGAGCATCAAACAATATACACAAGCTTGCAAATGCAATTTTAGAAAATGAATTAAAAAAATGGTAGGATTAGGAAGTGAGGTTCATTAGCAAATCAGAACAGTGTAAAAGGCAATTAAAAGCTGACAAATATAGTGAAATTAGCAACATACACAAGCAAATGCGTGTTTGCAAGGAACATGATCAATTGAGATTTCCTTTCTTGCAGACTTAATTAAAAAATTTGTAATTATCAAAGGATCATACTCATAGCCAGTGTGATTAATTTACCTTTAAAACTTTGTAAAAACCTCAGGGTCTTTGAAGCATTGGCCATTTTACAGCTGAGAAAATGGTCAATAACAAAATTTTTCCAATTAAGGATGTGTTCCTTCATGATTCAGTTCTATTTCATGCCTAGTAAGGACAAGATGTAAGAAAGGGCTTGACTGTTTGTGTCCAAAATCCAGTTATGAAGAATCTTCCATTTAGCCTTTATTTGGTCCTGAAAGCCCAAGTTCAATTAATGACCCAGATCTGAAGTTCTGGTTGTCCTTCCAACATTATACTTTTGATAGGACCAAAGAGTTCAGTATTTTTTTCTGTGACATAAACATATCTGGAGCACCAAATAATAGCAGTTGTGTTTGGAAGGTTGTTCTCCACCTGCCTTATTTTATTTATAACTGTGGACACAAACATTCAGAATTTAGGAGGCCAGAAAGTCATCTAGTGAGTGTTACCCTTTAAACTGGGGTGTTTTGGTATGGGAAGAGGAAGACCTTACCTCTGATCCCTGCCCTCAGATTCTCTTGTGTATTTTAAGTGACATAGCCACTGAGAAAAAACAACCACCCACAAAAGCTATAAATGGTAGTGAGAGCAGAAGTTTACCCCAGGAGACCTCCATGTTTACACGAATGCCATACCCATTAGGCAATGGAAGACTGTTTACTCACACGCCCACTTCTCTCCCAGAGTTTGTGCACAGCTGAAACGGTAAAGGTAATTGTAGATGCAAAACATCTTCATTTCAGAAGAAAACAGAGCTATTTTTCAGTTACAGTGTAAATAGTTAATAAGACAAATAACTAAGTGCTGAACAAAACCTAGGAGAAATATGTCTTGAGAAAAATCTCTGAGCAGAAAGAGATAAAAGTATTAGGATGTCTGTATGTCACAGTCAATTAGAAGATTACCTTCTTATCATTACTGTTTATCATAACTGAAGGAAATGGGCCCTCCTGATTGGCAGAAATTAGTTAAACCAGCTTAGACTAGATTCAAGTGCCATCTGTTCACTGCTCTAGACACACAAACTATGAAGTCTGTATTAATGACTACAGAGAAAGTAACTAAAAAGTTCAACATATTTGTCTTTTGATGGAAAGGTTCCGTTCCAAATCTGAAAAAGGCTATTCTTTTCATAATGCCTTTGGGTCTTTAGGGTCTTTATAACTCCTCATCTATGTGTTTGGTTTTTTTTTTTTCTTTACATTCTCAACAAATGGAGTCGGTAAGCATAAAAATGACAGTGTAGGAATTTTTCAGTTGCTAAAGAAGAGCCCCCTTATGTTGGGAGGGGATCAGTATAGCCCATGAGAGCCTCGAGGTCTGGAGCCTTGCTTATCTCATGGAGAGGTATATTTCCAGATGCTGACCAGTCTCCAGCATACCAATAAGTAGGATAGAACTGTAATCATAGAATCATGGAATGGCCTGGATTGGAAGGGACCTTATAGATCATCTAGTTGCAATTCCCCTGCCATGGACAGGGACACCTTCCACCAGACCAGGTTGCTCAGAGCTCCATCCAGCCTGGCCTTGAACACTTCCAGGAATGGGGCACCCAAAGCTTCTCTGGCAACCTGTTCCAGTGCCTCACCACCCTCACAGTAAAAAATTTCTTCCTAATAGCTAATCTAAACCTACTCTCTTTCAGCAGGTTTGTCCTGTCACTACAGGCTCTTGTAACAAATCCAGCTCCATCTTTCTTGCAGGCTCCCTTCAGGTACAGGAAGGCTGTAATTAGGTCATCCTGAATATTTCAGGCTGAACAATCCCATTACTCTCAGCCTTTCCTCACAGGAGAGATGCTTCATTCCTCTAATCGATTTGGTGGCCCTCCTCTGGACTCACTCCAACAGGTCTGTGTCCTTCCTATGCTGGGACCCCAGAGCTGGATGCAGTGCTCCAGGTGGGTCTCACCAAAGCACAGCAGAGGGGCAGAATCCTCTCCCTCACCCTGCTGCCCACACTGCTTTGGATGCAGCCCAGGATACAACTGGCTTTCTGAGCTGCAAGGACACATTGCCGAGTCATGTCCAGCATCCACCATCACCTCCAAGTCCTTCTCGTTACAGCTTTTCTTGATCTGTTCATCCCCTAGTCAGAAGTCACCCTAAAGCAGATGCAGCACATTACTCTTGGTCTAGTTAAACCTCATGAGATTCACACGGGCCCACCTGTCAAGGTTTTTTTGTTCATAATAAGTAAACATTGTTGAAAAAATTATTTGTTTTAAAATGTAATATTGTTTTGAGCAGTATGGCATGCTGTAGTGGGCAAGAATTTACCACTGTGTCTAAAAAAATATTACTACAACACTGATCTTTTTCCCGGTCTTTTCTGCAGAGGTTCAGTACACTAATGAATCACTGATGAAGCATGTTGAATATATACGGCTGTAAGACTGAAATGGAAAATTACCTCATCTAGGAAAAAAAATCCTGACTGTGATGTCAGTATCATCTTAATTGAATCATTTTCCTTGTGTACAAAAATGGTAAATTTCTTCACTCAAACCCATGGAATACAGCAACCATTCCTTCCTCAGTTCCAGTCTTAAATTACTACATAATAGAATGTTCTCAAAAAAATTTTGCCATGTGTTGCATAAATAATGTTTGCAAAGAAGTAAAAGAAAATACAAGAAAGGTGTATTTGAGGATTAACTAATAAGAGTTTTGTTTTAGATAGACCATGTTGGTGCTGATTGTAAATTGAGCATGTTGGGTAGTTTAAAATGAAAAAAAGTGTATGAGAATTGTTGCTTTTGTGATGTGTTTGTAAATTGTGAAATCCGTAAATAAGTTGAAATTTTCTTGGATATGTTTGTTATTCATAATTATATGCCAAATAATGCCTGCATAATTATTGAGGCTGAATTGATTCATAAATGGCTTTTTGCTGGTGCTCAATATTTGACACAGGCTGTGACTCAGTGTTTTGAACTGCCTCCTTGCTCGGAATGAGCCTGACAGCTCTAGAGCTCTGTCACTACAGAGGTCAGGATGATTACTGCAGCTGAAGAAAAGATCAAACATTTTAAAAAATACTCTTTCCATCTCTGCCGCAAATACTCATAAACAGCAAGGACACTACATTTTTAATAAAGACAAGGACTAATATTCTTGGCATCCGAGTTCCTTTCTACACTTGCCCCTTTAACATCCTAGATACCCCCACTGCTTCCCTTCAGAGATTGTATTCCAGTTATCCATTTTATTGTTGCGGTGTGTGGTTTCCTGTGGTGGCATGGCATGCCACAGCCTTCCTGGAGAGCGCTGCGTGGGTGTCTTGGGGATGGCAGCTATGCCGCATCCCATAGCCTCTTCCAGGCTGCCCCTCGCTCGCTCTGGCTAGCTGTAGGTCCCACAACACGGTGATGATAAAGGAGGCGAGAAGGCTCCACGCATGGGGAGTGCAGAGGATCTTTATTCCATGGTGACAGGCTGATCCTCAGAGGCAGAGAGCCAGCTCACAGACAGCACCCCAAAAGCACAGCAGAGAGCGAGGGAGACCACAAAGCATGAGGCCTCTGGTTTATCTAGAGACGAGGAGGGCGGAGAGAGCACATGGACCAATGGTCACAGGGCATAGGGGCAGTACATGGGCGGGGTTGGGGTAACAGGACCAGTGGGAGAAACCTGAGGGAGGGGTTAGGACTAGGGGCAGGGAAGGGGGGACCACGTGGAAAGGGCAGGCAATTTGGTGAGAAAAGGAATGGAGAAATACAGCACCACATTTTATGTCATTTAGTTTAGCTTTTAATACATTAATTTGCTCAGTTAAACTTGTTTCTGCTTTGCCAAGCTTCTTGAGACATGACTAACCTGTATAGGGATAGAGATTTACCATCTTTGAGGATCCACTATAATGGTAACAATATCAAGTTGATGACATAGAGCACAACAGAATTAAAAAAGGGTTTATTCAAGTGCATCTTGATTGGTAAACAAGACAGCAGTCTTTGAAGGTGACTTTCTGACATGTTAGAAGGTAGGAAATGAGAAATGTAATCATGTGAAGAAGACTAGACCTCTTTCTTTACAATATGAAGGTAATTCAATGAAATTTGCTAAAGAAACACTACAATTTTTTAAAAAATAAAATTTCATCTATTTTTACCAAAATCTAGACTCTCAATAGAAGTTCAAATACAGAAAATCTCAGTGTTTTTTTCTAGTAAACAGGTTCTTTGTTGGAATATTTACACCGTATTGGACAATTTTCAGTATTTTTTAACATATTATCAATTATATGAAATATTCAAACAATGGATTAAACAGTTGCAGAATGGTTTCTTTAAGGACATTAGGACTTTTCTTAGAATTTTGGAATAGTCTTTAATGCTTCCCATCATTACATACCCATACAAACTTCAAGGCTTAAAAATAGCAGTTTTAAACCAAATAATACCACCTTAAGGATCTGTTGGGGAACCAAATGTGAACTTAAGAGGCTGTAGTTCAAAAAAAAAAAAAAAAAATTATCAATCATTTTCCCACATCCATTTATGATGTTTATTGAGGACACAAGAAGGGATAAAGACTGTCATATTTTAAACAAGTATAATAATCTTTTCTTTCCAGGGGAGGGGTAGGGGACAGTGGAGGGAGTTGTTTGTTTTTTGGTTTGTCTTTGGTTTTGTTTTTTTGTTCTTCTTTCCCCCCCAAAATCACCCTCCAGATCTGGCAGATATTCAGGAAAAAGAAGAGTGTTTAGATTGTTTAAACCCTTTCAGAGATTGTAGATTACTCCTTGAATTTCACTTGGAGAGCCTGCTTGTTATGTAGAGCCATTTATGTGTTCCCCATCCGTCTGCTGATGGGGGAAGAATATTGTTCATTAGGACTTTGATTAATTTATAACAGGTGTCCACAGCCACAATGCTCTTAAGGGATGAGCAAGTGGGACATCACTCCCTCCCACTCCTGAGCACAGCTGTGTCAGTCCTAGAGACAATCCAGCTCTTCATTAGCACCTTGTGCAAGAGCCATAGATCTTTTGGCCACATAACATATTTAGATTTCCTTATAAGGGCGATAAGAAAGTATCTAATCAATGTGAATGTGTGTTTTCGATATGGAAGGTTCCTGGGTGACTCATGAGGACTTTAAAAGGCAGCATAGGTGGTCAAGGAGTCAAAGTACCTCATATTACTGAAAATTTTAATGTGGTCATCAATAAGTAGGACTGAGATGGCTCTCAGCTCACTCAACTCTCACCACAAGAGGAATTATCACAAGTGCACTAATCAGAATTGAAGACTTACTCATTTCTTCTTGGCTGAAATTCAACTTATAAACTAAGAGTTGTTCCAGTCAGTTACACTTTCAGAAGGTAAAAGGGAACTCAATTTGCTCATCTCATAGTTTAAAAAAAAAAGGTAGAATAACTAATTATCTCCACCAGACAAAAATTCTGTGGAGATTCCAGAGAATTTTTCTTTCTAGAAGTGGTGTCAGACCTCACTTTTGAAGTTACACTGAAAGAAGAATAGCTACAGGAAAGAATGTCAGAGACCTTCATAGGAACTATAGAGCATGGACCTCCAAGAAAGATATATCAACATTGGGAAATTTGCAGGCCAAAATTTCTGCCTATTTTCATCAAGATCAGTCTATAGAACATGGTCCAAAAAACTATATTCTATGAGAATACAGAAGTTTGCTCTTTTCAGACATTGTGGAAAACTGATTTGGCAACACTGCAAGTTCTCTTCAAGGGATAAAAAAAAAAATTGAGGTAAAAAATTGAGTCACTTGTTTAGTATTCCAAGCTATTAATAGAGAATATTACAGATTTTCTCATCTAGAAGAGAATAAGCTCCACTTTTCTGAACATATTTCTGTTGTGTCAGTAGCATACTAATCTTTCAAAATTTTTATTCTCCAAGATACATGCTAAAATATAATGTTACTTTTTGCATCTACATAATTCAAATATGTTTGAAAATGTGATATAACACTACAAAATATAATCCTAGGTCAAACCAGGTGAAATGAAATGTTGTCAGTTGGGCTTTTCTTGCCGTAGGATTTTCTTGTCTTGTTGCACTGGGAAATAGTAGAAATCAGTTCACAATAATTAAATTTCTGTCTTTGTGCTGACTTAAACCTTGAAAATGTATGAACCAAATCTGTAATTTGAAAAGTCTAATAAATGAATTTTTGTGAAATATAAAGGTGATTCACCACAGTATATTGAAGATCTTGAACAGAACACAGAGAATACAAAGACTTCAACACTTTATTCTACCTTATGAGTTTACAAACATAACCTATGACATTCTCAGACTGGGAATTATTCTAATTAATTTACTTTATATTAAGGAATCTCACAGCTCATGAATTAAATCAATGAATTTAGTAAAACCAGAATTGCATTTAAATGGTGGGGTAAACACTCTCAAAACTAAAAAGTACTTAAAAATTAAACTGTTATTATAATTTTATTGCTATAAACAAAAGATATTTGCATACATCTAAATTTTGAGTGTACACAATTAAAACTTCCATGTAACTTATATAATGTACACAATTAAAACTTCCATATAACTTATATAACACCTATAACACATATAGAACTTCCAGCACTGAAATATAGTGAAACGAGTTCTGGGTTTAACCTAACTGTACCCTGGGCTACATCAAAAGAAACAGGTGAAGGGAGCTAATGCTTCCCATCTGTTGTCATGAGACCTCACCGAGAGTACTGCATCCATCTCTGGGGCCCCCAACATAAAGGCCGTGAAGTAGTTGAAGCAGGTCCAGAGGAGGGCCACAAAGATGTTCAGAGGGCTGGAGCACCTCTTCCGTGAGGGAAGACTGAGACGGTTGAGGTTCCTCAACCTGGAGAAGAGAAAGATCCAGGGACATCTTGCTACAACCTTTCAGTACCTGAAGGGGGCCTACAGGAAAGGTGAGGACAAACTTTCTAGCAGAGCTTGCTACTATAGAACAAGGGGTAATGCTTTTAAACTAAAAGAGGGCAGATTTAGGTTAGATTTTAGGAAGAACTTTTTACAGTGAGGGTGTTGACTGGAGAGCTGATAGATGTCCCATCCCAGGATATATTCAAGGTCAGGTTGGACAGGACATGTAACAGCATGATCTAGTTGAATGTCCCTGTGAATTGTAGGGAGATTGGAACTAGATGACCATTAAAAGTCCTATCCAACCCAATCTGTTCTATCATTCTATGATGAAAAATCTACAGAGAAAACTTTCCTGACATGTAAAAAAAGCAAGATGGAATTCCCATGTTATTGGCATCTGTTGACACAGAACAACCTCTTAATAGATTTCAATTTGTTTTAAAAGTTCTTGGATCTGTTGAATGCTTTTTTTCCTTAATCTTTCCTTTCATATTCAACCTGTATGTGGTCAAAGTGCATATAAGAGAATGGATGCATTTCCTTGACTAGGTAAAGATAATTAGTTAGTAGGATGGGGCTTACATCACGTTTGTGACAACACTGAAGGCAAAAAATTCAGGAATGCCTTTGTCCAGGTTAAAAAATTACAAAAGGCTTTCAAATCCATGTGTTTCTCTCTGCAAAACGGTACATAATTGAGACCATTTACACCAGTCCTGCATATCCTGCTGGGTCTTCCAGAAAGAATCTGAAATAGGCACAGAACCCACATTTTTTTTTATGTCTGAAGTTCAAATGACACTCTTAAAAATACATACTAAACAAAATGACCATGTTTGAAAGTTATATGGATGGGACTGATATTTATGTTTGTGGCTGTTTGGAGGAACAGTAGGCAAATTTGGCTATGTAGTTTGCGGCAGTATCCAGCCAGGAAGCTCAATCTTACATGTCAGCACTGTGGTGTCTTTTGGACAAGCTGTGCCTTTTTGGGGCAAAGATCTTCTCTTCTACATTCTAGATAAATTACATGTTTACCACAGCTTCTGGGTTGAAACTATAAACAAAAAAGCATCTCGAGAATTTTAATCTGAAATGATGGAAGGTAAAAAGAAAATACAGTCTTAAGACGTTGACTGTGGTTTTCAAATTTTACTGTTCTTGACCTTAAATTTCTGTATCAACCATGGTCCAAGCAAGAGTGGAAGAGTGAAAAAGACAATCAGTCTCTTTGCATTTCCATTGGATTCCTTCTGTACTCTTTCAGGCTGCTAGTAATTTATGTTTTATCTGTAAAATCTGTATCTAACAACTCTAACAAAACAAATGCACACACTTACATGTTTTAAGTGTCCTGCAGTAATCATAAACTGTATTCAAAGATTAGTAGCATACCAAAACATCAAAAATTAGTAGGAAATAATTAAAATGTCCAGACATGGCAGTATATCTGAGAGAATCCTTCTTCAGTTTGTGCTAATTGTTAAGTTTATCTTACTTTTTTGCTCATACTGTTGGCAACATAATTTTGTGCGTATCTTTTAATGGTCATAAAAATATTATCTATTATAAGAGATATTTTTAGCTGTTTTCATTATTTGACAGTTTTGACAGACATTATTGATTTGGTCGGCAACTGTGGCTAACCAGAAGGGGACAATGTGACAGTTTTATGTAACAAAAGGCACAGTGTCATGTCAACTGAACTAAATGTTGTACAAAGTGACAGCAGGACAAAAATGCCTTTCAGACTTAATTTTCTGCTTCATTTTTTCTACCATCAATACATAAGGCGGTGCAGTAGGTGACACAAATTAGCAGGATAGAGCAAAAGGTCTATCCCTGTTTTTGTTGCTATACTTGACTTCCTTCCACTAAGGTAATCTCCAATTATTTTAAGCGTGAACGAAAAAGGAGAGCAGCTTATAGTAATCAACCTACCTGTTTAGTAGCAAATATATCCCTTATCAGGATTCTTTATATGTTGCTCCTAGGTGGCTTTTTGGAAAAGATGAAAGAAAAAACTCCCCCATCTGCTAGGTCATGCCTACAAGACACCATTCTGTCAAGTCTTAAAAGCAACAAGAGCTTTGCCTGTGGGATACCTATAATTATTATGTGGAGCGGCCTTGTGCCTGCTGTAGCTCATTGTTCTGCTAACACAACCCGAATGAGAACAGTGGCTCCAGGCTGTGAGTTGATAAAGTGCAACTTTTCGATTTTGCTCTTCTATGGCTGTAGCATTGTGCAGAGTCTGTGAGTGACATCTTTGGCCTTCCTTTGGGCTGAGCAGATTGAATCTGTCACGCTGAGTTAAACAATGACTGGGGGACACAACCTTAGCAGGGCCTGTCATTTTTTCCCACTAATTCAATCTGCATTTAATCAATGAAAGTAATTTCTTGTTTGTTTAAGTCTCATAACCAATGGATCTAGAGGATCCTGAGGTACTGCACCTCCACCCTGACCTTTTCCCTTGTTAGAACTTGGACTAGTATATCAAGAATGGAATTAGTGAAAACTGCACATTTTAAGGTTGTCATGTTGCTCACTATATATTTAGTCTCCTTTTGTGTTTGTATATAGTATCTGAGTGTAATTTTCCAGTTCAGTTTTCTCAGAGATTCAGTGCAAAAGAAATTGGCTGAAGTTTTACCCCCAAGAGCAACAGCAATGGACTGTTAAGAAATATAATGCACTGTCTTACAGGAGCATTCAGCAGTTATCCACATGTATATCTCATATGTAAAGATCCTAACAGAAGGATATTTCTTCCTAGGTGCAGGCTATCACTGTTATTGAAAGTAACCAGTAGTGACTTATGCGAGTTCAAGGACTTTATTGATCGGTTTAGCCGGTCTTAATCAAAATCTGTCTTCTTTTCCACTCATAGTGATTAAATAAGTCTAAGAGAGCCTGACGTGAAGTCTTTGACTTTTTATTGGTTTGCAGCAAGTGCTGTGCTCAGCACTTCAGTAGCCAACAGTCACCAGGCAGGAAGTTAAAAACTCAAGGAAAGTTTCAAAAGAGAAAAAAATTCTTAATCTATACAACAGGTTAAATATATCAAGGAGAAGCAAGAGATCAAGTACAAGTTTTCATGCTTTCTGAATGTTTTGGGGTTTTTTTAACAAACAGTACATTTTGAACAAAATAGAAGAGGGAAATCAGTAGTTGTCTGGTCATAAAGATGAGCAGAAAAAAAAGCTGTATTTTTGACTTATATTCAATATTTTCACCTGATTTTGCCTGGTTAATCTGGGAAAACTCTGGAAAGAAAAACAAGCAAAAAAAAAGATTCAACTATGATTTTCAGGCAGTATGTAGTTTCTCTTTACAAAAATGTATAAGTCTGTAAGTACATTTACATATAAAGATATTTCCAGTTCTTGAATGTGCTTTTCTGAAGGCATTAGCATAAATTGAAAACAGGCTCTCTACCCGATAATTACCTTTGAGAATACCAGGTTGGAAGGGGAACTCAAGGATCATGTGGTCCAATCTATCTTGGCAAAAGCACAGTCTAGACAAGATGGCCCAGCACCTTGTTCGTATGAATCTTTAAAGTGTTCAACATTGGAGAACATACCACTTCCCTGAGGAGGTTGTTACAGCAGCTGATTGTTCTCATTGTGAAAAATTTTCCTCTTCTGTCCAACTGGAATTTCCCTAGGTGTAGCTTATGCTCATTAAGCTCTTTTTTATGCAACTCCATCTGAAAAGGTCTTCCTGCAGGATGAGGCTTCTTTCCAAAGTATCCTCTTCCCCACTCAGCCTGGTATCATCAGCAAACTTTTATAAGGGTTTATCAGGATCCCACCATAGATCACATACGAAGAAATCAAACAGTGCTGGGCCCAAAGCTGATCCCTGGGGACCCCACTTGTGACAGGCTGCCAGTGTAAAAAGGAGCGATGCACCACCACCCTCTGTGTGCTGCCTGTCACCCAGTTCCCCACCCACTGCATGGACCACTTCACTAGACTGTAACACAGCAGTTTTGCTGTGAGGAGGCTGTGACAAGGCACATCAAAACCCTTGGAGAAATCCAGGTAGACCATGTCCACTGCTTATCCCATGTCAGCTTATCAGGTTACTCTATCGTAGAAGGCAACCAGGTTTGTCATTCACGATTTGCTCTTGGTGAATCCGTGCTGGTTTTTCCCAGTCACGTGTTTCATCTGACTTGTGACAGTCCCCAGGAGGATTCATTCTATAACTTTCCCAGGCACTGAAGTAAGACATGAGCCTATAATTTCCTGGATCCTCTTCTAAGCCCTTCTTCTTAATGAGGGTGACATTAGCCTTCTTCCATTTTTCTGAGATATCCCTCAATCTATTTGATATCTCTAAGATTATGGAGAGAGGCCGCGCAAGGAAGTCAGCTTTCTTAACACCCTCCTGTGGATATTTTCAGGGCCCGTTGACTTGTAGTCAAAATTTCTTGGACCTTATCTCCTGGAAGGCTGTGTACCTCTTGTGATTCTCTGTCAGGCCAGCAGATGCACATCTCAATACTCCGTAA
Source organism: Rhagologus leucostigma (assembly GCA_013397725.1). Classification (NCBI taxonomy): domain Eukaryota; kingdom Metazoa; phylum Chordata; class Aves; order Passeriformes; genus Rhagologus; species Rhagologus leucostigma. The sequence goes on from VZTD01005735.1 coordinate 280,637, forward strand.
GAGAGTCACCCACTATGTGCTCTTGTTCCATTTGGCAGTATACTCTCTGTGTTTCTCGTACAGTTTCTCCTTGCAGACCTTGCTCATGGGTTAAAGCTTCATATCTGGTTTTGATTGTAGAAAATCAAAGGGTGGAGATTGAAGCAGAATCCTGTTTGTGTGGGTCATACGTTGCTGTATTTTTGGTGGTGTCCCTCACAGGAACACGGTTCTGAAACCACTTGTCTATCCCAATCTTGGCACCTCTAACAGCACACAGCCTTTTAACTGATTCCTTCAGCTCAGACAGCTGATGCAACAGATATGTGCACATTTTTTGCAGGTACTCGCCTTTCCTCTAGGAGAAGGGTCTGTGCACTTATTACTGCCTACTGGCTGTACTAAGTCTGATTCCTTATCTACTCCATCTGAGTGTAAGCATAAAATCTCGCAGGGGCTTTCTCTTTAGAAACACTGGTTTTAACGCTGAGGTGAGTGTTCAGCATCCTTACAGGGACCTAGAGCACTTCCCTGATTTGTGGCACTACAGGAAGAGTGCAGGGGCCTTCTCACATGCCTGCCTGCACAAAGCACTGCACCCTCTTGATTTTTGTTTGCCCTCCCTGGTCTCAACTCTACCCAGGGGTGGTTGCTCCTGGCAAGCCCAAGCTGCATCAGCTTCCCTTGCTAGAGCTGCCAGCTTCGGCTGGGGCTCTGTGCTCTCTGTTGGGTTTCCCTGACTCCGGGAACACTGCTGTACCCCTGGATGCAGCACCAGTTATAGAATTTACTGCTACCACCTCTGTGTACCTCAAGACTGAGTCTTTGTTTAGTGCAAAAAGATCACAGATCACAGAACATGCTGAGCTGGAAGAGATCCACAAGGATCATTGAGTCCAACACTTGGGCCTGCACAGGACTATCCCCAAGAGTCACACCATGTGCCCAAGAGCATTGTTCAAACACTTCTTGAACTCTGTCAGGCTTGGTGCTGTGACCACTTCCCTCAGGAGCCTGTTCCAGTGCCCAACTGGAACCCTTTGGGTGAAGAACCTTCTTCTAATATCCAACTTAAATCTCTCCTGCCAGAACTTCGGGCCAGTCCCTCAGGTCCTGTCACTGGTCACCACACAGAAGAGATCAGTGTCTGCTCTTCCTCTTCCCCTCATGAGGAAGTTGTAACTGCAATGTGGTCTCCCCTCAGTCTCCTCTTCTCCAGACTGAACAGACCAAGTGACCTCAGCTGCTCTCATACAGCTTCTTCTCAAAGCTCTTCACCATCTCTGTTGCCCTCCTTTGGACTCTCTCGAGTAGTTTAATGTCTTTCTTAAATTGTGGCACCCAGAAGTGCCCCCAGCACTCGAGGTGAGGCCGCCCCAGTGCAGAGCAGAGAGGACAATCCCCTCCCTTGCCCGGCTGGCGATGCTGTGCCTGATGCCCCCCAGGACACGCTTGACCATCTTGGTTGCCGGGGCACTACTGGCTCAAGTTCACCTTGCCACTAACAAGGACCCCAGGGCCCTTTCCATGGCACTGCTCTCCGGCCTCTCATCCCCCAGTCTGTCTGTACATCCAGGGCTGCCCCATCCCAGGTGCAGAATCAAAGAGCACAGGCCTGAGGATGGAGCCCTGCAGAACCCCACTTGTGACAGGTCACAGGTCCCAAGTCGGATGTCATCCCAGTCAATGTAACCCTTTGTACCTGACCTGTGAGCCAGTTGCTCACCCATCACAGGATGTGTTTATCTAGTTGTGTGCTGGAAAGATAGGAAGAAAGATACAGTGAGAGACAGCAACAAGAGCTTTACTGAAATCCAAGAAGATCACATCAACTGGCTTCGCTTGATCAACTGGGTGGGTTACCTTGTCATGAAAGCAAGTAAGATTTGGTAATCAAGACTTTCCTCTCGTGAAGATGTACTGACTGTGACCAAGGACTGTATTGTCTTTCAAATGTTTTTCGATCCCCCCCCAATAATCTCCACAATTTTACCAAGTAGTGAAGTGACTGTAGGTGCTGACAGGCCTGTAGTTTCTGTGGTCCACTTTCTTGCCCTTGAAAATCAGAAAACATTCACCAGCTTTCAGTCAGCTGGGACCTTTCCAGATTCCCAAGACCACTCAAAAATCATTGAGAGAGGTTTTGCAGTTACATTAGCCAGGTCTTTGAGGATCCTGGGATGAATCCCATCAGGCCCCATAGATTTGTAGGGATTCAGCTGCAGCAGCTGATACTGCGTGGTTTCAGGGTTGATGAGAGTTGATAATTTTTTGTGCAGTCATGGTCTTCCAGCTCAGGGCACTGAGACCCCCTTGTTCCATCATTCTTGTTGAAGACAGAGGCAAAGAATGTGTTAAACACCTCTATGTCCATGTCCCTGTTTTTGAGGTGACCACCCTTATCCTGTAATGAGCTGATGTTATTTTTACACTGCCTTTTGCCATTACTATATTTGAAAAAAGTCTTTTTATTGTCCCCCGCATTTCTGGCCAACTTAAACTCCAGTTCAGCTTTGGCCATTCAAATTTTCTCCCTACAGTGACAAACAGCATCTCTGTGTTCTTCACATGTCACTTGATCTTGCTTCCACCGGACATACATTTTCCTTTTTTGCCTTATTTCCAAGAGAAGATGCCTGTTCAGACAAGCCAGCCTTCTGCCTCACCTGCTTGACATCTGATATTTGGATACCTGAAGAGCCTTCAAAGAACCTTGGTAGCATTCCAGACATGCCTCGCTTTGTGTCTCAAGGAACTTCGTTTTATTCCTGCTTATTTATGTTAATAGGGAAGGTGTAGGAAGATCTTCCTTTAGAACTGCAAAGCTGAGCAACTGGCAGCAAAGCCTGTTTCCTCAAATAATGCTCAGTTCTTCTTCAAATAATACTAAATCTCAGGCAGTACAGACAGATTGTTAGTGTATCGTGCCAAAATAAGAATCAAAGAGGCAAAATTTTCTGACTACACCTGATAGATCTCCTTCTTGGAGCATGGGAAGGCCCACCCACAGCCAAAGGGTAAGGAAGGACTTCTGTGATGTTAAGGGCATTAGGTCTTTGTCAGCACAAGCTCAGTCCCACAGAATGGTGAGCTCACTCAGCAGGACTGTGTGCTGGTGGAGTGCATACAGTAATGGCTTAGGGTCCTAATGCAATCTATCTCTGCTTGGCTTGTGAGCATGAAGTCAGGCTATAATAGCATTAGTAAGAATATATGACAGAAATAAAATAATATGATTTTATTCCAAGATAAATGAAAGGATTGTGTGGCAGGGAGGTTTCAAAACAAAGTTCATTTGATTTTGGAAAGCAGTAACAGTACAGCACGTCACTACATTTGGTTTACCAGGTGCAGGTATTTGACATTCAAAAGACACAGGATGCTCCAAAAATGCCAGACAAATTAAAAGGAATTTGAAGAAAACTAACATGATTAATTATTTTTATGTTTTAAAATCTAACAATAGTAATGCACACGCACATGGTTCAAACACCTTATGAACAGCTAAGTATAGCATGAAAGCTACTTAGAACTAGCAGAAATTTTAAAAATCCTTCCACTTATCAACAGACTTAGATCATAAAATACGGACTGTTATTCCTATCATCTAACCAACTACTTTTGGAAGTAGAATTGCTCTAAAAATTTTCACCACTGTTAATAATATGATCTGATTTTTCTCTAAATCATTTGTCATATTAATTACTTTTCAAACATGTCCATACACTCTTATATGGGAAATGTACATACAAACTCGTGAACAAGAGGCTGGAGAGCAGCTCCACAGAAAGGGACCTGGGAGTTCTGGATGATGGCAAATTGTATAGGAGTCAGCAGTGCCCTGGCAGCCAGGAGTGGCTGAGGTCACTTGATCTGCTGTCTGGAGAAGAGGAAACTGAGAGAAAACCTCATCACAGTCTAAAGCTTCCTCATGGGGGAAAGTGGAGGGGCAGGCGTTGATCTCTTCTCTGTGTGACCAGTGAAGGGACCCAAGGGAATGGCCTGAAGTTGTGTCAGAGGAGGTTTAGGTTGAATATTAGGAAAAGGTTCTTCACCCAGAGGGTGGATGGGCACTAGAACAGCTCCCCAGGGAAGCAGCCATGGTATCAAGCCTGCCTGAGTTCAAGAAACATTTGGGTGATTCTCTCAAGCACATGATATGTTTCTTAGTGTTGTCCTGTACCAGGCCAGGAGTTGGGCTTTGAAGAACCTTGTGGGTCCCTTTCAGCTCAGGGTATTCTATAATTCCATGATTTCAGAATCAGAGTGTAATTCAGGCCAGTGAAAGTTGTTTGGGCTTTTTTTTAGCTCCTTCTCTCCTAAAAATCCCAGCAATGAAAGAATAGGACCACAGCCCAACTGAACTGATGCTTCACATTAAAGACAAACGTACTCCATTGTCAGTCAGTCTTTAAAAACTTCATTGAATAAGGTTAAGGACACCTATAATGTTTGGCACATGTAAGAATATTTGGCTGACTAGTGCCTACATCGAAGAGCAAGCTTCACAGTAATTTTTCTGTGGCCTGAACTGACCCGCAAATTACAGAAATGTGTTCTCATCCTGTTGGCAGCTTTTCCCTGTTATGTCACTGGAGGGGGATAAGCAGGATATGCAGGGTGACATACTGAAGCTAGCTACCAAATATGATATTTGGAACAGGATCCAAATCATGTTTTCAGAATATGTTTATTTGGGGGTTGTTTCAAGACCATCTCTCTGCAAATGATTCCTTCCTTCACACATTTTTATCAGATCTATTCGAAGTTAAAATTACAGCCAAGTTATAAATGAATGCAAAGTCAAAAGAATGATAATGAAAATGAAATGATAAATTATTCAAGGAAGTCCTATCTTTAAACTCCTACTATATTTTCAGCAAAAAGAGTGACAGAAAAGAAGTCGCAGAAGTAAACCCAAAATATTCAGGAAGCAAGTGAAAATAAATTGTTAATTTGTGCTGTGCTTCATAAGGAGCAAGAAATTTCTCAGTTTTTTTCAGTCGCATTTTTACCTCAATATTTCTGGACAGCCCTTGCACCTTCAGAGCATTCACAATACCGCTATTTTCTTCTGCTCTCCCATCAGATGTCTCTGCAGACCTTGCATGAGACCATTTGAGGAACCAAGGAGAGTAAGGCAGATGGGCACAGACAAATGACATAAGGAGAGGTAAGACTTTGGCTTTTTTATTTTAACGGTTTTCAAATACATAGCACAGTGAAGTGCTATATTAACGTGATTAACGGAAGCAGTAGAAATATAATACCCCAAGGAGAGAGTGGGTTGGAGAGAGGCCAGCCAAAGTTAGTACATGCCTTTAGAAAATTCCCACCACCTGGTTTGAAATACAATTGTTAGGAAAGAGAGGGAAGGATACTAGAGTGGGGAAATAAAAACAAATAAACAAAAATGGCTGAAGTGGGAACAAGACTAAGTGCCAAGAAGGAGGGAGGTAACTCAGAGTCCTCCCATAACATTATCAGAAGTCTCATTCCCGATTTGCACAGTGAAGGAGAATAACTCTTCCCACTTACTTACCCCAGGTGAGACATAAGTGAAACAGAAGAGTGGTTCTGATAGCTTGTACTTTTTGCAGCTGAAAGAAAAAGTGAATGTTAAAGCCCTTCATGATTATTTCAGATGTATATAAATCTTAGTTTTTACATAAAAGCTGTGTTGAAATTCTGGTACTAATTAAAATTCCCTGATGTGCTATTATAACCATCAGAATGAAAGATCATGCCCCTAAATGTAATAAATCCAACCAATAAAAAGAAGCAACAGGGAAGTAAAGACCAGCTTGATTCCTCACAGATACTGTCATACAACTATCTTTCTCATGTTGTTCTGGTACATATGCATGGAAGTCTGAGAAGGAAATCAGCCATATTTCTCAATAAACATGTGTATAAATATATAATGCATAAATAAATATAAATATAATCTGCGCTGATTGTGCAATGTCAGTTCTAGAACAGCTGGTTTCCTTTTCTTTCAACTAGATGTCAAAACTCTACTGGATATATCCTGATTATAAAAGCCATTATGAACAATTTCTGCCCATGGTGCAAAGTCATGATAATAAACTCATTCTTTATTTGCTTTGAAGGTGTGAAAGACTGATCCTTAGTAGGAAGCTAACTGTCTGTGGTGGTTTCAGCTGGGGTAGAGTTAATTTCTTTTACAGTGGCTGGTATGGGCTGAACACAGTGTTGATAATATAGACATGCTTTTGTTATTGCTGTGCAGGGCTTACACAGAGGCAAGGCCTTTTCTGGGAGGAAACACAACTGGGACATCTGACCCCAACTGACCAAAGGGATATTCCAGACCATATGGCATTATGCTCAATATATAAACTGGGGAGAAGAAGGTGAGGACATTTGAAGTGTTGGAGTTTGTCTTCTCAAGTCACTTTTATTGTGGTGGGGCCCTGCTCTCCTGAAGATGGCTGAACCCTACCTGCCCATGGAAGTGGTGACTTAATTCTTTGATTTGCTCTGCTTGTGTGTGCAGCTTTTTCTTTCCCTATTAAACTGTCTTTATCTCAACCCATGATTTTCATAGCTTTTACCCTTCCAGTTCTCTGCCTGATCCCTCTGGTAGGGGAGAAAGCGAGTGGCTGGCTGAGGTTAAAAAACAACACTGTATCAGTTCAAAATGTTGATAGCTCTGATTATTGTCATCATGAACAACAGATATTTAAAAGAGGCATTTACCTTTTTCAGATATTAAAGACCACTTGAAAATAGGTGTGTGAACAAATTGTAACATTTGAAAATAATGAGAAAAGTATTTCAAGGTCTCTGCTAGATATTAGTAGAGTGTTTCATTTGTAGTGTGTTTTCTACAGTCCAAAAAATTATCTTTGCGACTTCTACTCTGTGTACATATTGAGGAGTACTTGATATGCAAAAGAGATATCATATTAATTATGGACATGACTCTCTGAAGCTGAGAATTCCACTAGGACTTAATTTAACCCTCTAGTTTTTCCCTCTTCTGCGACACCTTTTGATAAAAGTGGTTCCAAAGGACAAAAACTATAAAGGGCAGTTGATGTAAGAGGTACTTCTCTGCATTCAGCATTGATGTACCTGGTGAGAAGAGTGGAGGCTTCTAAGAGTGTTCTTAATACAAATAATATCAGGAGTGCTGCTTCTAAATCTTGTGAGCCTTTTGGTACTGCTCCGTCAGTCAAAGAGCATGGTTCAATAACCACGAGCAAAGTATCTTATATGAAAAAAGACAGGCTCTCTGCAGTATTCCTCTTCATGGGAATCTAAACAAAATGGAGACATGGCAAAGGAGGGAGTTGTTAGTAATCAGAAAGAAACCCTGGCTTCTTTTTCTAAACTTGGTTTTGTTGTGGGTTTTGGGGTGGGGTGGGGGGTTTTTTGGTTTGTTTTTCTTTTTTTTTCTTGCCTTCCCATACACCCTTCTTTTAGTGTGACCTCATGTACTTTTTGTCTAGCTTCCATTTCTGACTCACTGTCTGTGCAGGGAGGTAGTCTGCTCAGTGTCAGAAAACACAGAAGCATTCAAAGAATGTCATAATTTCACTTCCACAGAGGTTTGATATTCTGAAGGAATTCTATTTTGATTTATGTAAATAATGTTTAAAACACACATAATTTGAGCTGTGACCAGAGTATATCCTTATTTAAGTCTGGGGGTTTGCATTGTTTTATGATTTCAAAACTTTTTCTGAAGCAAAACCCCTAATCTTTTCAAAACCTTTCTCTTCGCGGCCCCATGAAGCATGATTTGATTGTACCTGCATTGATCATTCTGACCCTTTATACTGAATCAGCCTCAAATTCTTTTCTATGGATTTAGAGTATGTATTTTACCTTCTAACCAATTATATACTATGAACTAAACTTCATACTGATGCAAAGAAATTTAGAAATGCATTTTTTTAGAAAAGTATCTGTGTAAACCAGAGTAGTTAGGAATGCTTAGGTACAGTTAAGTAAAGGATGAGTTCTCAGAACAGGAATAAACATAGAGGATAATTATGACTGCCAGGTGAAGCTAGAGAACTTGGTTTTAAAGAAAAAGATAGGAGGAAAAGGAACAGAATTGTTACACATTAATTCCTTGGCACTTAGCTCTTCATGTGTGTTCCTCCTTACTCCCCTTATCTATACCATACTAACCTTAGATTCTACTCCAATTCCAGTGGTGCTCCACCACTCATCTCATTTGGTGTTTTTAATTTGACAACATTCCTCTTGTTCTATCTTAGGCAGACCCTGTGACTTCCAAACCATTCAGCTAAATGTCTACAGCTTCAGAGCAAGAAAAGCATCCTCATTTGCCGTTCTGTCAACTCTGCATCATCAGCCTGCTCTCTGTAATCTTCACACCAACCTTGATCTTTAAGATTTCACCACCACTTTTTTTCATATTACCAACTTTTCACAGACAATCTATTAAAGGGACTATTTTTATTAATTTTCTTTTAGTTTAGTTCCATGTCTAGATTTTTTGTGGTCTCCTGTTTATACACCTCTGAGCCCCACCAGGTGATGGATATTCCTGTCCACCTTCACCAGTCTGTTAAGACATGTACATGCTTCCACCTTTGCCCACATATGTGCCTATTTTGATAAATGTGCTCAGAACAGCCATCATTAGATCTTACTATGCGTGCACCTGGTAGTATTTACCTCACCAAAGCCTTTGTTAACTTCTTCATGGCCTCTGCCACAATTTCTCCTCCTCTTACTCTCATGGGATGCTCTGTAAGAGCAGCCCACTGTTTTGTGGAGCAAAATTCCTTCCATTGAGTTGCAAACATTTTATCAGCACAGATCATTGTGAGTAAGAAATAGGTAGCAGATCTTCAGCACATTCACAAATATTCTTTTCACAGTGGACAAGTTCTCACAGGATAGCAAAGTCTTAATATGCTCAGACTGACTTAGCTGGTATATTAATTTTAATAACATATACATATAAATATTTGATTCTGTGAATGGGTCCAGAGGTGGAATGAATTAATTTCTACTGGTGTTTGTCTCATGAAATCTGCTAAAGAAATAGTCAACCAAACTAACTGTTAGATGGACAAAGCTGGAAAATATAAATCTTACTAGTGAAAAAAGTAAATCTTTCTTCCTTAGGAAACTATATTTTTTTCTAGCAATATAAAGCAGGTGATACAAACCTGAAACTTACCTTCATAAGAGAATAACATTTTTTAAAAAGAGGAATATTTAGAAGGAAAGAAATATCCTTTACATGTCTAAACAATATGCTTCACTTACATCATTAAGCTACCGCAATTACAACATTAAATCCATGAAGTGAAGGGATTAGTTTTCCAAAGGTAGAAGTTAAATACCGCAAAAAAAAATCTTATCATGTCACGTATCTTCAGACACACTATGCAGACTACGAGAGTCCATATAAAATGCAAAAATATTTAAACACACAGAATTAGAAAAGACAAAGAAAATACAGAATACTAGACAGAAAAGTCAGATTCAGAAGAAAAAAAAATTTAAGCATAATACTTGCTGGAAATATAGGCAAAATAGCAGGTTCTCAATAAGAAGTACTATTTGAAAACAAAGGACAAAGTTCTACAAAGCTCAAAAAACAAAGGAGCCTAAATTCTCTATGGAAGAGAATGATGCATTTTCTCTACAACCGATTTTGATAACCTTTAAAGCCAAGAAAATTTCTTTAAACTTTCTCCATTTAATATAAAAATGTAAGCACTCTTTCCCATTCCACTTTCTACTTGTAGCAATTTTATTAAATTACTACAATAATCAGCTGAGACCCATTAAGTGTTAGTTTGACCTGCTTCTCAAGTATCTAAGCAGATGCAGCTGGAACAAAAAACAGATGGAAGGTGTAAATGAGAAGATTCAATTAACATTTTTTCTCCTTCTCATATGAGTTTCAAACAGAAACTCCCTGAAGACTGAAAGTGATCCCTTAATTTAAGAAATATATTTTTTGTCTACTCAAAATAAAAAATATTAATGTCATCCTATGTCCTTTGGTTCACCCTGGGAAACTTGAGCACTAGCATGTTCATGATATGACTACAAGAACAGTGAAATCAAGTTGGACCAAAAGTGAGCAATTGCCATCTAACAACCAAATGGCAGAGCCTTATGCATATTTAATTTAGGTAAACAGCAGTAAAAAAAAAAATTATACAAGAGTTTGCTGCAGAATTAGAAATAATGTAATTTTTACTTTATCAAACATAGTAAAAATATAACTTTCATATATTAAGATGGTCACTGACATAATAGACCTTAATCTCATTTGATGTTGTTTGGTACAGATCTGCTTTCAGTGAAACAAACTAGAGGATCACTGCAGTAAAGAGAAATATAAACAAATTACTTTTATTTAAATATTAGCCTAAAGATGTGATTCCATCTTAATTTAAATGCAGACACTGCCTAAGCTTCTGGTTTGCATCATAACACCCTACGACTTAAAACTTTTAAGAATGTGTTATAACCAAGTTGCAACCAGGTCTGTAAATAATACCTTGCAAAAATAACATTATTACATTATATTGCAATACATTTCATAAACAACATCCACATCTGTAAAGCAAAAAAGAAATTGCACCAAAGCCCACATTTATCACACCTCCTTTATTATCTGCAGTGGCAAAGTTAGAGCTTTAAAGCTCAAGTTCATTTTTCAGTCACAAAGAGAGACACTTTCAGGGGTTTTCATTCTCCTAAGACGTTTGTATTTTCCCTGCTTTGTGTTACAGAAGTTTATGCACATTCACAACCCCATAAAATACACCTCTGAATTTTCCAAGGCAGTACCTTACCTGCACTATAATACCTTGAATACTATTAGTAGTAGTAGTAGTATTATGTATTATTATATATAATAATAATAATAATAAACAATAGTAGATATCTCTTTCTTCTATTTTCATCATTTTTTATAAGTTACTTGTTTTTTCAGTATAAATCACAGTTTGTAGTAAGCACATGTTCAAACCCTGCTGAATCAAAGTCTAATGAATGAAATAATGAGAACACCGGTTCTATGTGTCTAATCCCATATATGGGAAAACCAGAAAAAGGAATTAAATAGTTGAGGATTTTCTGTAAAGTAAAACATGTGACCTGGGAGAGATTAAGAGGTCTGTCTGAGAATGTGTATCAGAGAGGGCATATTTTCAGAACATGGACCTCAGCTGAAAATATCTTGTAACTCAGTTTTGAGGATGCAAGAACAATAACTGACTTCAAATTCCAAATGCAAATCAGCCAATGGAAGAGGAAAGACCTGAAGTAGTGCACTGGAAGAAAATAGCAGCTGTCTCCATCTTTCTGATCAATCCAATAAACTTATTCTAGATAAATTTCTGGACTGAGTTTGAGAACACAGAAAATATATTGCTGGATGCCTATTTCAGGAATCTTATCAGAATTTAAGTGTAAAGCTTCCTGATAGCGTCACAACTCAAATGTTTGCACACACTCCCAGAACAAGTATTTAGTATGAGTAAGGTGCTCCAGTTCCCCAGCCACCTTCGTGGCCCTCTACTGAACTCACTCTAGAAGCTCCATATCTCCCTCTTGTACTGAGGAGCCCAGAACTGGACACAGTGCTCCAAATGAGGCCTCACTAGGACTGAGTTGAGGGCCAGAATCACCTGCCCTAGACCCGCTGGCCTAATGCATCCCAGGTATGATACCATTGTCTTTCTTGGCCATGGTGATGAAAGAAGCATGGGGAGTTGTCAACAGGGTTTTTGATAAAACTAAACATGCATAGAATTCCTAGCTTTAAAATTTGTATCCTTTTACTCGAAGTTCTTCGTAACTAGAATTGTTACGGATTCTGTTTGAATTGAAACAATTAACTGAAACAATTCCAGTGTTTCAGTTAATATGCTGATAATATATATGACTGTCTTTTCCGTGCTAGTGACAATGTCTTAGTTTTACATTATTTTTTTTTTACCTCAAGGATGTATTTATAAGAAAATATTTCCTCACAAAATTCTTTCTAATACTGAGGCACCGTGAAAACGCACTTCAGACAACTCTTCTTGTCCCTTGAAAATGTAGACATCTCTCGCCAAACATGGCAATTCCTAAACACTGCAACTGCAACAAATCAGCAGTTTGGCTTTTTTAGAGTATGTGGCTTTTTTAGCAGTATGTGGGAGCCTCTATCTGTTAACATAAACACCTACAAGTGGACTAGAGAGACAGAAAAAATATTACTTTTTACCTTCCAATATGGCTGAGAATTAATAGTGTCCTAGAAACAACAGTTTGTTGTCCTTTCTAATCATAAGAGGTCTGGTTCTTAGTTTTATTTTTCTGCATAGAGTAAGTATAGAGCACTTGCTGTTTACAAATAGTTTCGGATGAAGAAAAGTCAATGTTATTTTCTAATAAACACTGCAGTTAACAAAAAAGCAATCTTGAATTTTCAAAGAAGTTGCATCTTAAGTGAACAGGAGCAACTGAGTACACAGTACATGAGTGGTACAACAGTGAGATAGCAGAGACACAGGAGTAATCACCGCATGTTCCTAGTTCCTATATAAAATACATAATCCCATTCTTATCCTGCTTTGTGCCTGGCAGTATGCTACATGGCGATTAGGAAAAAGCTTCACTGAGCTCTTTCTCTCGTATACAAAAGAGATGGACTGTACACAATAATGTATGTCTAGACTGTCCTCTGAGAATAGCCCCCAAGGCCATCCTTACAACAAGATTTGCTGTTCAAATGGACAGTGAATGTGAAAGCAGAGTCCAAGAGTGCTGAGCGAGTGCTGAGGGAGCAGACTTCAGGCCACAGGGGAACCAACCTAGACAAACTGCCTGGGGGCAGCTTGGAGACCTGCATGAGGAAAGCAGAGACATGGTTCCCTGCTGGCAGCCACCTACCTACAGCTGCTGAGCCCTGTTACTTCTGAAATGTAAATTATTGAGAAGAAATATTCAGAGAATTTAAAATTAATCACTTCAGCAAAGCATATACCGAGGTAGGCATATGTAATTAGTTATATTAAAAAAAATGCATTTAAAGAAATTATATTGTCCATCCACTTACAGGTTGCTGCATGGATTTTGTTTCTTCACGGATTTTATTTCTTCACAATTTTTGTCTCAAATGAATATGCATTTGATTTAGTTACTCTTAAAACTAATGATAGATAAAACATACTGATTGATAAAACTTTTGCTGTCAGTAATAGCAATGTTCCCTCTCTTTCAGTGTGTGTCTTATGAAAGAAATGTACTGTTTGTCATAGTGTGTTGAGGAGGCATGGAGACTGAGGTCTTCAAAGTGTCATACAGAATGTGCATGGCATACTACAGCACACTGAGAGCATGTGTGCTTTTGAAAGGCAGAATCCTCACTATATTGATGGGAATAGTTAAACCCCTGTGGCAAATCATCGCATGAAGTCACCAGACTAGAGGGAGCAATGCAACTTGTACATGAAGAAAGTGCAAAGGAAAAGGGCAAACTTGTTGACAATTGACAAGGTTGAAAATAGATGTCTTTCAGTGCTGGATGTCCTCTAACTTTACTCTTGTGTTGGAGTTGCACTGTTGGAGTTGCACATCTTAAGCAAATCATGCAGGGTTATTCCATAGGAAGGACAGAGCTCAAAACCTCCCTTTGTTAAGGAAACTTCCCTGTCCGACCATCCAAGAGTCACCAGTACCTGAACTAGGACTGAGGCCCCTTTGCATCTGGTAGTTCCAGTGACCTGATGGGTGCCCCACTTAACTCCCTACACACACCACTCACACTGTCAGGCATGGCTTCCGCACCAACTTAACTCCAAACTTCCCACAGCAGAGTCTCAGATATGAAGATCCTTCGAATTGTTTAATGTATAAATAACAAAATAACAGCTTGAGCTGGGTGGCTCCAAGGAGGGACTCTGAACAAAGGATACACCTGTCTCTTAATAACCTCTCAGTCTAAGCATGGGAAAGTCTGAGGTCCTCAGTTCCTGCCGTGTCTCTGAATGTCGGTCCCCTGGCTGCATGTCCCTGTGCCCTTTGTTAAGCAAAGGGTCAGCAGTTCACAGCCTCGTGCCTCTGGTTCCTGCCACCCAGAGCTCAACCTGCAGCTCCACTGCAGCTGCACCCAGAGCTACCTGCACTGAATCTATTCCTCAACATCTTAACCAGCAAAGATCCTTATTTATTGTCTTCAGAGACAGAACTTGAATCTGTATTCTGCTAAGTAACATAAGCACTGTCCAACAGCTCTGTGGTCGTTAGTGAAATGCTCTTCTGTTTCTCCCATCCTCAGTGACCTATACCTACTCCTATTTGAAAAAATACTGGAAGAAAACTTTCTAGGCCACTCTCACCATGTTTGGATGAGTCATTACCATCAGGAATCTCTATTTTCTCTATTTTAACACCTGACTAACATTCACCAAGTTTAAAAATACAAAAATAGCAAACTGTACTGCTTCTGAAGCCAGTGGATCTCAGGGTCTCCATCTACTACCTTAATGCACATGGCTAGGCTTTTTTTAAACTGTCATATTCCAAAGTAATCTTGAGCTCATTTAGTTAATTTTTTCTTCTTTAGTCTGGTAATTTAATTCTAAAAATTTTACTTGCCATTCTCTTCTTGCTTGTGAGGAGCCAATTCAGTTTGAATTCAGCCGTTTTAGTTTACCTCAGCTTTGGTTATCAGGGTTGTCAGAGGCATGTGGGGGGAGGGAGCATACACCTGCCACTTGCAGGAGGCAGCCAGGAGTGGGGGAAGCCTCGTTTCTGGGCAGACTTCTCCTGCCAACACCCTACATGAGGCAGGCAGTAAGAGACGCTGTGGAGGGGCTTCTCCAAACAGGTCGCGAAGAGCTCTCCACCAGTGGATGGCACAGGAAGGTTGGACTGGACCAGTGGATCCCTGCTAGCACGCAGACTTTGGGAGGGGCCAGAGGGGCTCGCTGCTGCTCGCTCGGGCTCGCTACTGTTTGCTGCTCCCACTCGCTCCCTCCTTTGCCCTGGCCCAGCCTGCCTTCTGCCCTCACTCGTTCACCCTTGCACCTGTCCTGCCTTCCTGTGCCCCTGACCACTGCCCTGCTGCTTCGCCCTACATCCTTGCCTACTTCCAACCCCGCCTCGCAGATCCAGCCGTCACTGCCCGCACTGTCACCCTGATCCACCCAGCCGCCGCGACCCTGTCCAGGGTCCTGGTCCTCCTGTCAGGCACCCACTCACCGCGTGTCCAGTGCCATCGCTGTGCGAGCCACGCCTGTGGAGCCGCGCCCCTCCGGGAGCCCCGCAGGCTGGCTAAGACGCAGCCCATCCCCAGGCAGGCAGTGTGCACACCCCCCACTGCCGAGACGCCGACAGCACTGCCCTGATTTGGTGGTAGTAATGCACTCTTTTTCTCTCTATCCACTCTCTTTCTTCTCCCCCAGTCCTCTTCCATTTTCCTTTCTTCTTTTCTGTCTCTTCTAGCCCTCTTTTGTTTGGGCAACTCCTTTTCCTTCTCCTTTTGTTATCAATAAATGGTTCTCAGATACAAGGTTTGCCTCGTTTGGCTTCATTCCGTTCCCGACCATCCATTTTTAAAAGACCTCCTCACAGTTCCCTGCAGTGGAACGCGACACTTGTGCATAGCTACATTCCACGCTTCAAAATTATCTTTAAAGTTCTCTTATTAAGCTCTTCTCTCTCTTCTCCTTCCTACTGTTTTTTAGGACCAATAACCTAGCAATAACTGCAGATATTCTCTTTGATATCTTTAAAATATGACTGCCATTCATCATCTGAGGTGTTAGTCATCATCTGTCGGTGATATATCCGACAATAACCATTATTTTTGCATTATGAAGGCAGTGAATATCAATAGCATGCTGCTATGGCAGCAGTAATGAAAGTTTCTTGTTCATTGACTGTTCACACTAAAGGCAATATAGTTAATGGCTCCAAGAAAAAATTAGTCCTATATTTACTTTTAATTTATAGCACTGTGTATTCTAGTAGAAATTCACAGAAAGTGTAATGAGTACCATGTTTTATTTTTTTTTAGTATATTCCAAAAGACAGCTGACTCAATCTTATGTTTAGTTCTACCTGAATAGCTCCTGACTTGTGGCCTTTCTACCAAAGATAATCAGACCCTAAATTCTGTGTTTTCTCAATAATTTCTTGTTCCTGCAGTTGCACTGGACTCCTCTTTTACTTAAGTAGAACCATTCCTATGCAAATTTTCCACTGAAATCTTCTTTTACTTATAATGACTCCATGCACAAATACTGCAATATTTTTGATATTTTAACCTGAGCAATGTTGACTAAAATGATAATTTTATATATATTTCTGGAGTTAGATTGTGACGTCCAGCTTGGCTTGTTCTAATAAAAAGCCGTTTATACAGAGAGGTATTCCTTGAGGAATTAGAATATCTACTCCTTGTTCAAAATGTGTTGTCTTAATTCATATTTAGCTTAAAAGCACATAAAGAATATTTAGGTCAGATTTTCCAATGTTTTAAAGGAAACACAGGATGGCCTTGAAAACTAACGCAATTTATGGTTTCAGAAAGCCATTTAAAAATATATGGTGACACACTGTTAATTTTTCAAAAACATTTTAAGATATCTCTGGAAGTGTATTTATTATGATCCTAACCAAATAAGTAAACAGGCTATATATTTCAGGATCGAACTTCTAAAAAATGTTCTTAGAAACCACAAGACTCACAAAAGTCTAAAACACATTTTATTATTGTGAGAAGTAAAAGGAAATATTTTCCAAAATGTTTTAAGTGATTCAGATACTTACTGTCTGATTCTAAAAATACTTCAGTAAAGGTAAAATTTTTTTGGAACTATTTAAACATAACTATTGGGATAGTATATAACTATGAGTATATCTTAATGGGATATTGAAGGTCCCATTAGGACTCATCCACACTCTTAGGACAGATATCTTAAAAGTTGACTTCTACTAATCACTGTTCAAAGCTCTTTCTTTGAGTGAAGCTTAAGAAAATGAGAGCTTAAGACACTTCCAAAATATACCACACACTTGCAAAACACTTCATAATTTTTACTCAATAAAAATACTGTTGCATTTTCAAATTATTTATATTCCTCAAATTTGGTGAGTAGGTCAGGTTTTTATGGCAAAAACTTTCTTTTTAGTATATATCCTATGACCTCTTCTTGCATGTCTTGCAGTAAAATAGCACATATGGAATATTCAGTATACATTTTCCCTAGATATAAAAATGTGTGTTTTCCTTATATTGTACCCATGTCACAACTGGTCATTAGTGGAAATGGAAATGATGAGTTGAGGATATTCAGTGTCTTGAAACTGAAAGAAATTTTCACCGGATAACTTAGTTCTATCCTGCCCAATGTATTTGTTCTGTGCGCATCCTGCAATTTTGTTGAGAAATTTAAACTTATCTATTGTCTCCAAAGAGGTGAGGACAATTCAATAAACTCATGTGTATACAAAAAAGCGAACATCTAGCAAGTAATGGACTTTCTAGACCACTGGACACAATCATGGTTACTATCCAAAATATAAGTGACCCTTGGGACTTACAGTTATTTCTTAGGCATTTTTTTGAGCATTAAGGAGTCATTTAGTATTAATTATTGCACACTGTTTTCTTCACAAAGTTCACATCAGTCTGAATAACCACAATTATTGATCGTCTTATTAACACCTTCAAGTAGGAAAAAAGAAAACAGGGAAGTGACCAAATTAATGTTTGGAATATTGTTTTGGGAGCTATGAGATATGTTTGTCCAAGATATGTAATTTGTGCCTCTGCGGCTTGTCTGGGTGCAAAACAAGCTGCAATAAAAAGAAAAAGGGAAAAAAAAAGAAAAAGGCATTTCAGAAATTCTAACCACTACCTCTGGAAACAGATTATATAACAGCACAGCACTTTCCATTCATCATAGGGAAAAACATCTTCTCTTTCTATTTAGTTTTGCTTTCATTTCTGGCTCCATCCCATAAATAAATTGCATTATTTGCCTTTTATCTCTCTGGATAATATTTTATGTAGCTTCTGTTCTGTTTGAGCTACTTACATGGACAGATGGAGTGGAATCCTACCTGCTGGCAAGAGTCTAATTTGTGACAGGAACTCTACCAGTCTTTCTTACCTCAGGCTGTTTATGGCATAACATGAGGAATTATCATTTACCCTTGTGATAGTGAAGCAGATGTTGCTCTGCCCTGTGTAATCTCCACCTGGCACCATTTGGGTTGCTTATAGCTGTAACACATACAGTCAAGAGGTCAGCCTGCATGTCACTTGTGCTCTTTAAAATGTCTAAAACTTTTTCCTCTTCTCTATTTTTAGCCTAGTGCCAGCGTGTTAAAGAAAGCTCCATATCATTAGTGATTATAAGAAAGCCAAATTCTACTGAGAAGCCTTTTGGTTTCAGTTGAGGCAGCAGACAGTTCAGTCACTTCTCCTATTCAATTCAAATTTATGACTGAGTACTTTTCAGTGACGGATGGTTGTACTGGCAACATAGCCAGGGGGAGAACAAGCAATACTTGTGTAGCAGTTTCTCTTTTTTCCTCTTGCTGGGTGCATATCTGAGAACTCATGCTAGGATTTGCATGAAAAGGAACATGAGTATTGAACTTTCATTTCTTTAAATGGAGTATACTTTAGAGAGTAAAATGAACACATAGTATTGGAATTACAAAAAACTTCTTTGTTTTACTTTTATTTTAAGCATTTGGATTCCACTCCTGCTGCCCCAGCCCCACAGAACAATTTAGGGGTATAGCATTTAAGACTTCTGTGAATCTTCTTTATCATTTCTTTCTCAATCTTTCTGGCTTTCATAAGTATATAGCAACCTAGACATTTTCTGTCAAATGACATGAAATATTCTCCTAATGGGTAAAGGAAGAGGTAGTTGAAACAACCATCTTTTAGCTGTTTTTCAACTCCCATTTGCCAGTAAATTTGCTCTTGATTTCTTTAAGAAAATTTCATGAATGTAAACCTGCAAAATGCTGGTAGGTTTACTTTCAATTCACCTGAATTCTATCTGTAATTAAGTACCTAAATGGAGTGAATATAAATGGAAAGGAGCTGAAGACTGAGCAAAATATAAGAGGCATACACTCAATGAGAAACTCTTTCTTCAAATAATATACATTAAAAATAGAAAATAAATAGCACTAATTAGTACTGTCAAGTCAGGAATCTGAAACGATTTTCTGACAGGTATTTATTACAGGACAGGTTAGTGAAGTTATTTTTGGGATGAGGTGCTACTCAGGTGGCAAAGCAGAACCTGAGTTAGAATTAGGCTCAGAAAATCAATTTTATGACCAGCATGCTCTCAGTTCTTTTATTTTTTCATCTGTTTTATAGTTTTTGTCTTGATTTTTCAGATCAGGAGGCCATATCTATTTGTCCACCATCTTTATAACCAGTAAATCAGAAAAGCCTGACATAAGGAGGCTCAGGGAAAATTCTCTACTCAATGAATTCCAAGGTTTCTCATCCGTTACTGTAGCTGTTCATCATGAAGACCTGCAAAAAATTGACAGCAAACAGTTCACTTTTATTCTGTGAAGTCTTGAAAATATGACTTTAAATGTTCCCCTGAATCAATCTAGAACTGACACTTCTCTCAAAGAAGCCAGAAGCAAACCTCCCATGAACACCACTGGGACTCTGACCAAACTGTAAATGACTGTAGAAACACAGAAGTTGTCACCCTTGCACTTCATTGCCAGATGCTTCAGCGGAAGATGTAGTACAAAGACATAAAAATATCAAAGGCCCATTTTAAAAGGGAGCACAAAATTATCTGGCACACCACCTGATGTCTTTTTACTGTCCACCATTTTACCTTAGAAAACCCTTTCAGAATAGCAAATATTTGGAGGCAGAAAAAATTTCATTTAATATATTCTTCCCTTTTTTTCCCCATGAATCTCTTCTTGGAATATCTTAAAATTGGATATTATTGCTGTTCAACAGAATGATTTTTTAAGATTCTAGTGTTCCCTTAAGGTCATGGAGGATCTTCTTTAGCATCTCTTCCCTCTTTCTTACACATGTAAAGGATGAAAGAAATGGGACATTAAACATTTTTTTATCCTAAGGACATAATAAGTAAAACCCTGGATAAGAATGAAGAAACCAACACACCATTTGACTTGGAAAGTTTGTTTTTATTGTCTGTTTTCTTCTCTTTTTAACTGATGTTGTCTGCACAAACCAGTGTGCAACTGTACTCCTTTTCTTAAGTACTGAAATATTTTATATGGTGTTACAGGCTTTGAGAACCAAAAAGCATGGAAGTCACAGGGAGAAAGAACAGGTTTGGGTTTTTTGATCGTAGTTACTATTCTGTGTTCAGTTCTTCAGTTCACAACTTTTGACTTTCTTCCCAAACAGATCAAGATCAGTCATTATAGATTAGTGTGGATTTGCGATCTCCAAGTTTATTGAGGATTTGCTCTTCTTAGATGAGCTAAAGAAAAAAAAACAAAATAGTTTTCATTGAGGAACACTAAGGCTTAAATAAAAGCTAAAGTTAGTTTAGCACATATTCCTAACTTATGCACCTAATTTTCTTCTACATTGTTTAGGCAGAAGCAGGATTTCAGCTGCAGGTGTCTTAAGCTCTTATCCAAGTTGTTGTACTTTTCTAATCCAAGAGTCATAAAAGTGAATATTATATCAAGGACACTAAAGACATTTTCCTAAATATCTGGCAATACAGTTTCACCATTGCTTGTCTGCTCTTTATCCTGCTTCTTATTACTTCTAGCAGTTTCTGTGGTAGTGGTGTCAGTCTGGGAAAAAAGGTTTCCAGATGTGCATAGGAAATATAATTTTTTGGACAGTGTAGTTACAAGCTGGATCATTCCTTCTTAGAATATGTGCTAGAATATGAGCATAAATATGTATATATACATATAATCTGGAAAGGCATATGTGGTAAAGATCCATGTGTGCAATTTTCTGTTGACTCAAATATTGCATCTCCCCAGCTTTCTCATCATTGTCCCCCCACCTCACCTATAAAATCGAAATGCTCAGGTATACTGTGACTGTATAGAATCTACACGAGGCTAACTCTGGGTCTGTCTTACTGTTATATCCTTCCTTGTATGCCTTCCCATCTGAACTTTCCCAGTGTGAAGAACAAGAAAATTCATATTTGTTAATATGTGAGTACTCTTTAATGGAAAATTTATGTTTTTTTAAAATGTATATATATTTATAATTGTATTTATTGGAAAGGCTCTTCAATTGAAACATATTTCTTTGGTTAACCAGATGTTTGCTATTAGTTTTTGATATTTCCTAGATAGAACTTTTATAAAATAGTTCTTTAATAAGAAATTAATCCAAAATATTTCTGGAGCAAATTTTTCCATTTCCCAGGTATTTTGCAGATAATGCAAACATACACAGTGAAATGCTTTCAATTTTTTAATGAAAAATCATGAATTATTTACTGAGCCGCTTGATTTAGAGACAGTAAAGTTATAAACTTGAAAACAATAACATTTTTTTAATAATGGTGAATATCTTAAAGCTTTTAAAATTATAGCTAAATAACAATTTGCATCCACCTCAGAGAGCATCTGACAGTCTATTAGATAAAGCTGAAAAACTGAAGGAATTAACCAACCATGGTATTGCTGTTAGTTCTTCACTGCAACCCCACATATGATCCACCAAAACATATTTCCTAACTATTATTATTATTCTTTATTTTTTTTTTAAGGAAGCATTCCAGCACAATGAGGGATTGTTTGGAGTTGCACGGAAAGACTTTGGAGTGAAGATCAAATGCACAGAAAATCTAGAACAGCTTTTCTTTTGCTAATAGAATGTAAAGTTAACTTTGTTATTCCTTGATCTCTAAGTGAAAATGAATTAAAAATTTAAGATTACTGAAGAGCTCATTAGAACATGTACATTTTACTGCTAACTTACAGTAGTAAGCTTGGCAATAATTCAACTTGTAGTAAAGTTTTTTATCTTTTTCCTATGATTATTTCTGAAATGTAAAACTTGCTGTAATTTAATTTTTCTGCCTATGATTTTTGTAGATAAAGCCTTAAAGTTCAATAAGATGAGTCAGGTATAAAACAGTTGGTTCAATGAAACAAGATCTCACCGAATCTGCAGCCATTATCAGCATACGACAACTGTTTGCTCTATCAGAAAACAAACTGTTGCATGAACAGTGACAACGCTTTATAAATCAATCATTGCCTTAGTTCCCTTTAAACAATAAAAGTGTAAAATACATGAATCAAGATACATATAATTTCTAGCCTGATTTATAAAACTGAAGCAAGCGATCCAAATGTTAAAGGCTAACTTCCCATCCATTGATTTAAGACAACATACTCCCATAGAGTGCTATGGTTAAGACTGTCCCTGTAGAGCTACATAAAACAAAACAGTGTGACTTCTCATTTTTGCCATCCCTAGGGAAAAGCCGAATCATTAGCCAATAATAACATCAGAGAAAAACCTATTAAACATATTATAGGTGTCAAACTAACATGATGACATAAAAGTAAGAGTGAACAGAGACAGTGGCCCACAGGGGATGAAATAATAGTTTTGTCTGCTGCATTTTAGTGTCTGAAGTACAGTCCATTTGAGTTTACACTTTTCAGCAGCAACTGTCAAAAGCAATCCCAAGTTTCAATTTCCTAACAATTTTCCCCCTTTGTAACTGATCTCATTCATTAGTATCTCAGGAATAAAAGGTGTTGAGCAACAAATATTGGCAAAAGTTAATTATGAATCTCTTATCCCACAAAAATAATTTGCAACATAGTGTTAAAGCAGGAATGAGTACTTATTCACAACAGTTTTATTATTAATTGCTTTTAGAATCAGGTTCATTAGGCACCCTAAGCTCAATTCGAAAAAGTAAACTGAGAAGGAGAAGTATGCCTGAAAAGAAAATTCCTTTGAAAATTAGTATTTTAAGAATTTGTTTAGGAATACTGCCTGAGAGTAAGCAACAAATAAGATCATTTCTTAAAGGGCAGTCAAGGGAGAACTCCATTCACAATGGAAGTTGTGTGGAGACGAGGAGAAATATCAGGAACATTTATGAATCTGAATTTATGCATATAGAAGAAACATGGAATGAGAGCCGGTTAAGCTCAGTCAAAACTATTAAACATTAAACAACTAACAAAGAGGCTAGATGATGTAATTTTGAGTTTACTAGAAATACTTCACTGAGAAAAAACATCTAAGAAAGGCAGTTTTGGAATGGTAGGTCTGGAGTAGGTGGGGGTCACCTAGGGTGGGCCACCAGTACACAGAACTTTTGCAGACACTCTCCATGTTACATGCTACTCACAGGAATCTTTTCAAATTGACAGGAGTTAGAAACCACCGTCGAGGCATTTTTTTGAGAAAACTCCATTTGATTCCTCTTCAATAAAGTTTCCCTAGACAAACCTTAACTGAGAAATAAGATGTGTTAGAAAGCGAGAAATGCTACAGTCTGGCATCTACTGACATTAACAGATTTTAATTGAGAGTATAACTGTTATATTCCTTTAAATTTGTAGTCTAACTGCACATAGGATTTTAAATATTGGAGTTTTCAATTACAGTTATAATTTTAGACTGCCATCCACTCATGATCACCTGAAAACCTATGACAGGTTTCTAGGGCTTAATACATAACTTTGGTTCTTCTGTAAAGAACACTGACAACCAAAGTAAGAAAAGTTATTCTCACATTAAAATAATGTTGTGTGTCTTTCAAAAAAATGTATGATCCTATAATTTTACCAATCAGTCTTATGTCTGTTAGTGTGTTTTAAAAGAAATAATATTTTGAAACAATACATTTTTATGGAATTACCTGAATAAACAATTCAGGTAATACGGTAAAAATGATCTTAAGATATCTTTGATTTTCTGTGAATCGTTGTGCATTCCTATAATGCAATCTCAGAGCCGTATTCATTGATACAGACACAGTGAACCTGAAATGAGCTCTTAGTGCCAGGAAGGAGTGGTGCCAGTTCAGGAAATTTCGGTGGAACTGCTCAGGACTTTCATTAAACTATTGAAATAAATATGCTTTAACTACAATTTATTTTTTTAGCTTTTCATATCAATATTCAAAATGTTGGGTGATAGTTGACAAAAATTGGAATTATATTCTGTATATTTTAAATAATAAAATTATAAAAAAAATGTCAAGAAAAATACAAAGTATTATAAAATTATTTGAGATAGTTCAAACCTTAGAAAACAATTAGGACTTCTTCAGTTCTATGAATTTTTATAATAGTTCCTGCAAAACACTTTTCAATGTTAGTTTTCTTAAAATCTACAGAATTTATTGTGAAAAATGCAGAGATAATTCCAGTGAATAGTTCAAAAGAAAAGTTCATTTTTTCATTTTGAAATTTTTTTTCCTTTTCAGTAGTTTCCTTTCTTTCTTAGGCACATAGACAGAGGGAGAACAGACATGCCATTAAGGTTTCAAATAAACTCTAGAAATAGAAGAAAAGTACAAGTAATTGCTTATGGTGTAATGATTGCTATGACTTGACTTTTTTTTCCAAAAGATAATCATAAACCAATATTATGTGAATTTACTAAAAATTTTCCCTGTTAATTGCATTCATTTTTTCCCAAGCATACTCTATAAAAGACTAATTAAATGTATCTCTTTAATAATGGAATGATAAAATTTACTTTGCTGTTTTCTAGCTAGATGTATATTAATGGATATTTTAATTAATTAGAAAGATTTAAAATTAAAAATAATCAAATATTCACAATTTAGTCAGAAATTATCAAATTCCAGAGTGATAAGAGTCTGAAGTGATTAGTACTGATGACAGTGCTTGACATATACGTTTATCTTTTTGATCAAATCTTGATATCTTACATACAACACAAGGATAGTGTGAGTTCATTTACTCTTGATTGACAGCTTATAAAAGTGATATAGTTTGACAAATAGGAAAACAATATTTTAATTTAAAAAGAGCATTCACAAATGAAAGCATCCACTTAAAGAAGAACTCTTTGAATGACAGACATAACACAACTTTTAGAGGTACTTCTTTGAATGTTGCATATGAAACTATGGTAAGAGTACTTTGTATTTCAGATCATTTTCTGCTAAGTACCACAAAGCATTTTAGCAATGCCAATGCATTTCTATCTAATATCTGAAAGTCATGTATTTTGACTGCCATTTCATAAGTGGAGAAACTGACTCACCAAGTATAATACCAAGGCTGTTGAATGGATTCAGAATTAAATAAGAAAAAAAGCTACATCAGTAAATGGAAAATGATTTACTGAGGATCAGCTGTGCCAAAATAGCTAAGTACACTTATTTGATAAGATAAATTATTCTAAACAGAGGAAATACAATAATTTTAATCTGGACTTCAGATTAAAATATTTTACTTCAGTAAAATATTTGACATAGTGTTGTGTGGGAGTTTTTGAGGTCACACAGGGAAGTAATGGGTTAGTACAGGAATTATAAGGTGAGTTAATAAGTTCTTTGAGGAGAAAGAGTAAATTATAATGAAAGGAGACAACATGTGTTGATGAAGTAGTTACTGGTCTGCTAGAGGATTCCCTCACTGAATGATCTTTGAATGGCTCTCATCTTTATATCCTTACTAATTTCAGTTGCACAAAAGCTGGGTACATGCTGATGACAGAGAGAGAACCTGGAGGCATCGCTAAAGAGAGGATGGGAATCTTACAGGACAAATATGAGAAAGAGAAAATTAAATTCTATAATACAAAACACAAGAAAGAAGCATTTAGAAACTAAAAAAATATCACCTGTTCAGAAAGGGGAGCAGAGACAAGGGTGCTAGTGATTTGACACTGTTACAAACTATCTGAGTTGGTTCTAAGAGACAAATTTTACTACAAAATCCATTTGCAGAAAAGAAATGGGAAAACACTGACATTCTCACGTATCAATATTAATTAATCCTGATCAACACTCACTGCTGCCTTTTGCTCTTTCATAATTGTCCTCGTCATCCAATCACTTGTCAATTAAATCAGCCTTTAAATCTAAGGAAGACTGTTGCTGCAATAAAGAGCGGAATTACCTTATTTCACCTTGACTCTAGAGTGTGCCAAGATTGTCAGCACTACCATGAAAACCAAGTCTTTATGTTCTAATTTTAAAAAATCCCCGTTTAAAAATCCGTTCTTACAAGTCTCAAGACTGAAGTTGGCAGAAGTCCTCCCGGTTTCCTAAGTTCCTACTCTGCAAGCTGCACACTTTGACATGTGGGTTACATGTAGTATCAAATATGCCCACTTACGTCTTTTCCTTCTGGTACATATAATCATAAATTTTCTATCAAAGAAAAACAGGACAAAACAAATACAGTAACAACAGAGGTAGGCACTACTCCTGCAGAAACAAACACTTCCTTTAAATAAAACTTGCTGGTAATCCTGAACTCACTGGCATGGCTCACACCTGTAAATATATTCTAACCTTAATGTGGGATCAGGTTCCTTTTATGACCTCTTATGACTTTTTAACTGAAGTTTTTCTTCTTCTTTTAAAGACAATCTATGTGACTTTTTATAAGTGCCACATTTTTATCAAGTACAGAAACATACTTTAAATATTTGTGACTGCAGAAACTATTTCTTTCATATAATATATTTTTGGAATAGAATACTATTCTTATACCTCCTAGAGGAGGGGAGACAATTCTCTTCATTTTCTTAAAAGTATAAATAATCTATTCCTATAAATTCTTTGAATTCATATCAAATTAACAGCAGTAGATCATACAATTAATGTCATACAAATAATGTCAAAATGCCAATGACATTTCATCATTTTAGTCCATTCAAAAGTTGATTTATGTGAAAATACTGAAATTATTTGAATGCCCTTTCTCTTTAATACACTTGAATTTAAGTGATTGCTGTACCATATGAATTCAGTGCTCTTGAAAAACGTTGAACTAGTCCTGCGGCAGGCAGTGGAAGCTTCTCCTTGTTTTCCTATTGTATTTTAATTTTGACCAGAAAAAAAAACCTTATGGTACTAGAGCAAACAATACATTCTGTTATTACATCCTATGGACAACAAAATAGCATGGTAGAGGATTTCATGTGGAGGCCTTACTTGTCTTATTAAGTCTTAGTGTTCTCATTACAGAAAAGCCAGCAATCTGTATTTTTCTGGAGATGAATACAGTGTATCCACAGGATTTTTATAAAGGAACATTTGTCAGCATGTTTTTTTCAATATTCTTCACTGTTAACAATAAAATCTAGTTTAAATTTTGAGAACTGAGCACTAAGAATGTAAAATCTGCAGTTAAATAGTTATAAATTTATACATCTCCAGAAAAAAAATTCTTTGATGTCTACATTGTAACAATTTAAACTTGAGAAAACAAGATTAAAAGGAAAAAAAAAAACTCAAAAAATATGCACTCGTAGTCCGAGTGCACAAAGTAAACCTGATTAATTTCTTTGGAAGGAACATGCAACATATCTCTGGGTCATAAGATCTCTTGCTATTGGTTTGGCACCATTTCAGCCAAAGATTTTCCCACTTCTGCTCTTCTCTTATTATCTAAACTTTGATTTGAAGTAGGATTGAATACAATAGGACTAATTTTTCTTTCCATTCATTGAGTAATGATGCAGGCAGGTTAAACCTGGAGAAGAGAAAAAAGAAGAAGGGAAAATGATTTTCATATGTTTTCTAATATAATTTATCAAACACACAAAGTCTTTATTTTTTTTTAAAGATGCAGTCTTTATTTTGTTCATCCCCTTAAAACACTGCAGTTTGTAGAATACATAGTAAAAGTACCTATCACTTTCAGACAAAATCTATATAGCAACTAAAAAATAAATATTTCTTCTTGTGTTTTAGCCACTAGACATTGATCTGATGGCCAAATATTTACTATGTAGTGCCCTCCAACACAATAAAATAAATTAGATTAAAATAGTAGTAGCAATGTCTGTAAGCTTTAGCAAATTGTATTATTTTAGGAACTGCTCTTGACGATTTAAGTAAAATTTTATTTCAAGTTAATGATTCAGGTGAAGGAGTTAGCTATGCAGTCAATTTTACAATACAGGCAAAAAAAAAAGATCCAGCAGACAGGAAGGTGAAAAATTACTATCAACACAGGCTAAACAGTCAATGAAATATTAGAAGGTAAACAAACTTTCCTTACTTCTCGCTACGCAAACAGCAGTCAGTTCAGCAGCTCTGAAAGAGGAATGCTCATGGTAATGACAAAACAACGAAGTCAGTTGTTCACATCAGTACGTAAAGCTTCAAAGTTTACAGATAACACAATCGCTACCATTCATAACACAATGTTGACTTCTCCTGACGTGTTTAAACCTTATCTTATAAAATGTATAATTTTAAAATAATGTAATCTCCCCTTCTTCAAAAGCGCCTTTTCTTTTATTAACTTTTTTTCCCTCAGGAGTGAAATAACGACGCAATCAGCAGCCTATTGAAAGACTTAGCAGAATGTGTTATTTGCATTGCAGGAGAGTGATCACTATAAAAAAAGTGTGTTAGTGTGTACATTAAAGTCCAGACAAACAGTACATACTGACTATATATAAAAAATACCACAAACAGGATGTTCCACTGACTTTGCTTCTCTGTTCCTGGCCAAATAAATCTATTCCTTATCATAAAATTTTACACATACTTTCTGCATGAGTCAAGGTACTGTATTTTATTATAATGGTTTGGAAGTGTTGTAACTGCTAAAGTCTCTTTTGGGTCTAGAAGATGCCTGTATTCTTAGCTCTTTCACATGTCAAAGATAAACAAAATTTAGATAGAAACATATTCCTTTAAGAATATTTAGACATTATTGAGATTCACAGGAATGAGTATTGTGAGTCAAAAAAGTTGGGATCCACACACATACTGAAACGGGACAAAGAACTCAGATGGTATCTATTTTCTTATCCTCGCAGTTCCTGATCTTTATCCTTGTCTCAGAAAAAAAAATTAGAAGTTATGGTATGCACAGCAAAAAATTATTCTAATTTTAGAGTGGCTTTTTGGAAGCTCCCTGAGATGAGGTTATGAATTTGAGCATAAAGTGTATTATTTGTAATGCAGTTTACCATTCTCTATGTTTTGACCAGACAGACTCCTGTTTGTTTTCAGGGCAGGTTAGGGAACCTAAGTTCTGCATGTAATATGTGCTCCAGTGTATACTACCACACTGGTTTTCACTCTCACTTTGAACAGCTTTTGAAAACATTTCATGGATGAATACTGTGACAATGCTCATCTTTGTTCTTTATGACATAACAATCACGTAACAATCAGACACTGCAACTCACCTTGCAAATGCGTTGCCTTCTTCTAGACAAACAACATTTTAAGCTTTACAGTACACTAGATATGTATATCAGACATTATCTAGATTAGATGTCTGTTTCTAAGGCTTAGGGTTTATATTGCGTTTATAGGTTTATATTTAGAGGACTATGATATAGTGCGGAAAGATACAGAAAAAAAAACTAGAAAGATTATACATATGTTATTTCCTTTTCCACTGCTACATTACTTTGGCCTTTTATTTTCCCCTAATTTTCAGGCACTATTTCTTCCCTTTGGCTATACAAATCCTAAACCCATTTAACAAAACTTTTTTTTTATTTATGTGCAATACAGCTGTGAAATTAGGCTGATGTTAACTTTTTTTTCTAAGTAGCTATATAGTCTTATGCATTCCTAGGGGAAAGAGCGGGGAAGGAGGCGTGAAAGGAGAATCAGAAATGGAATGCAGAATGGTCTTGAATCTGAATTAACATGATATTGTTACAAGCCAAAAGATTTGATAAGGTAATGCACATACTCCATGGTGCTGAATGATTGTACTAGTCCAAGTGGAAAACTCATTTATCAAGATCACTTAGTGAAGATATATGAACCAATAGTTGTTTATCACTTCAACAGATATTCTCCCCAATTTCTTCAGATTCAGACATCTGTACTACAAACTGTACTAAGAGAGGCTTTATAGATGATGTAATATAAGAATGTGGATCAAAAAAGCTGAGATCACTCATTTATTGATTTGACTTTTCATGCTCAAATTATTTAATTGATGGATGGCGTTACTTGTAAAAATAATGAAAACATAGAACTACACTATCTCCATGTTTTTGCTAATGGTTTGTCAAGATGCATGCGATGGATTTGTACTTGTCTGTGGGCGTATTTTCCTCATTTGTTTCTAGAATTTGCAAATACTCTAGTCATTTCAATATCCAGGAATCTCGAAAGATAAGGGTACAATGCAAAGGTTTTATTACTTATGAGCACCAGCAATTAGTTTTCTTCCTTAGTACTTTGAGATCTGTTTTTCTAGATTTGTTATCTGATCTGTTCACATCTTGGCCTGGGCTTTTACAGGCATCTGTTGCTACTTTGCTCCTCTGTGTATCCATCCAGAATGTCCTACCTTTTGTCCTAAGGCCTAACTTAAGATGCTCTCAGGAGCAGTATCCTTTTAGAGGGAAGTTTTTTTATTCTCTTCCTACTCACCACTGTCATATAAGTACTATGATTTTTTACCCATAGAGTGACAATTTGGAGGTACCTTTTATTTTTTTTTTTTCCATATGGTTTATTATGGTACTACAAAAAATGAAGATAAGTTTAAATGACAAGGAACCTGGAAGACATGTTCAGCTTCCTCAACCTGCTGGCCAGTCCTCTTTGATGCAGTCCAGGATGCAGCTAAACCTCAGGGCTGTGAGCGAACATTGTTGGTTCTTGTCCAGCCTCTCATCCGACAGCATCCCCACATCCTGCTCCACAGGGCTTCTCTCAGTTAAGTTCTTCTCCCCGTCTGTGCTCATGTCTGGGACTGCCCTGGCCCAGGTGCAGCACCTTGCACTTAGACAGGATGAACTTCACAAGGTTTCTTGTGGGCCCACTTCCCATGTTTGACCAGGATGGCATCCCATCCTTCTCTTGTGTCAACTGCACCACTCACCCACATGTCATCTGCAAGCCTGCTGAGGATGCGCTTGATCCCACTGTCTGTGTCGCTGATAAAGATATTGACACTTGGCACTGGTACCAAGACAGAGCCCTGAGGGACATCACCCATCAGCAGCCTCCACCTGGACATGGAGCCATTGACCACAACTCTCTGGATGTGTCCATCCAGACAGAACAGTCCACCCTTATCCACAGAACAGTCCACCCTTCAAATCCGTGTCTCTCCAACTTGGTAATAATGGTGTCATGTGGGATCCTGTCGGAAACCTTCTGTAGCAGTTTAGGGAGATGACATCATTCCCTTGTCTATCGTTGCTGTCACTCCATCTATAGAAGGCCACCAGATTGGTCAGGCACAAATTGCCCTTGGTGAAACCACGCTGGTTGCCTCAGATAACCTCCTATGCTTGCATGTGCCTTGACATTGTTTCCATAAGGCTCTGCTCCATGACCTTCCCAGGCACAGAGGTGAATGTGACAGGTATGTAGTTGCCCAGGTCTTCCTTTCTCCCCTTTTTTAAAAAACAGGAGCCATGTTTCCTTTTCCCCAGTCACTGGGATCCTCACCTGAGCACTATGAATTTTCAAATACCATAGAGAGTGACTTGGCAACAACATCAGCTCATTCCTTCAGGGCCCTGAAATCCACCTTGAGAGAACCCATAGATAGATATGTGGCTACTGAGTTTCTTCAGGTTGTGCTGAACCTGCACTTTACTTACAATGAGAGGGACTTTACTCCCCCACCTCCACCTGCAGGTTCAGGGACTTGAGAGACCTGGGAAGTCAGACTGACAGTAAAGACCAAGGTTAAGAAATTATTGAATATCTCAGCCTTTTCTGTATTTGTTACCTGTTCTTCCTTTTGTTTTATTGGGGGGTATACTCTCCTTGGCCTGTCTTTTCTGACCTGTGTGCTTATAGAAAATCTTCTTGTTTCTCTTCATATCCCTTCTCAAATCATATACCATTCCATCTGTCCCTCAGCTTTCCTAACCCTAGCCCTACATATCCAAACTTTATCCCTGTATTCTTCCCGGGAAACATGTCCCTGCTACCACTGGCTGTGTATTTCCTTCTTAATGTGAGGAGCAGGTCTTTGCTCAGTGATGCTATTTTCTGACCTGCCTTACTTGATTTCCTACAAACTGGGATGGAGAGCTCTTGTACTCTAAGAAAAATGACTTTAAAGAGATGACGGCTCTGGCCAGCCCCACTGTCCTTAAGCGTAGTTTCTCAGGGAATCTCAACCACTGATTCTCTAAACAGATGGAATTTTACTACTCTAAAATTCAGAGTCCTGACTTTGCTCTTTGCCAAGTTCATGTTCCTCAAGATTGTGAATTCAATCATCCTAAAGTATCTTCCTACGTCTCCAACACTTTGTCTTCACATCTATCTGGAAAACAAATATACAATTAGAAGCCACAAGTGTCTGTGATCTGTGCCTTTTCCTTAGAATTTCTTGGACATTACATGTCTCCTTCCTGTTTTGGTTTTCTTAATTGTAAAACAGAAATAATAATACTTTCTTAGCTCAAGAGGAATATGTATCTGCTGTCTATGGAATAAAAATATTTGTAAATCTTTATTTTCTTACTAATTTATTGGGCTTTATTTGTGAAATGAAGTTGTAATAAATTGTAAAGTACATATTAAGTCCTGCAAAATTTAGAAAATACCTCCATAATATTTGCCTTAATTAGGAAATATAGTGATAGGGGTTTTTTTATTGTACAGATTATGTTATAGTGAAATAGTGTGGTCTACCTGAACAGAGGTCTTTGAAGACAAAAACATATGCACTGATTGCTGTGTGGCCAGGTGAAATTATGTGATTGAAATATATGCCTCCCCATTACAGAGGGGAAGACAAATAAACAAATTAAACTAACGAGAAGGGAACACTGGCAACAGCAGCTGAAAAGGAGACAGATTGGATAAATATTACTAAACAGCCCTAAAAATACCCTGGCACATTACAGGCATGCAGCATATAGTGATAAGCAAAATCAAGATCAAAGGATTTTGAAATATCATCCTATAAAATAGAATTTACAGATTAATGGGGACTTTTTCTGCCACACTTGCTTTTAAAACTGTTATTGTATTCAGTTTTCATAGAATATTTTTGAGTGCAGAGTTGCATTCCATGCTCCAAGAATAATTAATTATATATTTTTTAATTAAAATGCCTTCTCAGAGTACTTTTTTTCACTTCTCAAATTTAATTTAAATGTTTCCTTTGGAATAAATTTTTGTGATTTTATTTTTTGTTAAAATCAACCACACTGCCTATGAAAATTAAGAATTTGTGAAACATGTACTATTTAGACACAGTTATGAATGGAGAAAAATGTGTTTATGAAAGATTGCAATATAATATCAAGCCAAGCTTATAGAGGTCTTTTATACAACCTTGTGTATCACTGATTCCCACATATTGTTTTATTTGAGAGTTCTTGGCTGGAGAATTATCCTCATAGCATGATAGTTGGTGACAATATAATGGCATGACTCTTCAGACTAAGAATACAACCCAGAAACTGTTTAGATAAATCAAAATATTCTCAATATTTTCTGTCTAAAATATTAATATCTTCTTTTCTCACTGTTTTATCAAGTCTACAAAGAATAGTGGTAGTTAACATGCTAGTAGTTTACCTTAAGAGACTAGCATTTATGTTTCTGGTCCACCTCTTATTTGATCTTGAGCAAGATGACTTAAGATGAAATTTTTGAATATATGAAGTTAAGCGTACAGACAATTAGGAGATGAGAGTCTACTTGCATCTTAAAGGTCTGAAGGACAAATATTTACACTGCATGCAAAATTTGCAGCTGAGGAATTTATAGCGCTGGCAGCTGTCCCTGAATATATCAGATCTAGGAGCAACAAAGCCATGCTCAAGAAATCCTTTATTCAGTGCAATAAGTCCTGTTCCTCAAGAATATTTGCTCAGGCACAACATAAACATGATTTCAGATGAAATTTCCTATGATTTTTTTTTTCCCAGATTTGGAAAGGGGGTACTGCCCAGTACCTATGAAATTACCTTTTTTGTTCAACTTGTTTAGGAAGTCTGCACTGTGACATCTGAATCTGATCTGCTTCTGCATCTGAAGTAATACTCCAGATATTTTAAAAAGTAGAGATTAACCTCTAGCTACACAAATCTCCCATTTCTGAAGGAAGTTAAGTAGCACCTTCCAGAAATGCGTTTTCTCAGACGCTGCTAATGAGACACAGGTAAATAGCTAACGTAACTGTCACTTTTATGACATGTTGTAACAAATTTGAAGAATTCAGCCGATATAATTAATCTGCACTTGATATTCCACAACCAGGTAGAAATGTTTTCTAGAGCAAAAGAAAATATCTGAGGCAAACTTGTCACCCTTCCACTTCTGCTCCAGATGAGCAGTTTGCCTGTTTGGGAAATTTTTCAATAATTTTACCGTGCTGCTTGGTTCCATAGCAGTAAAGACAGCAGAATTTAGCCCCCCCTCACATGCACACGTCTGCAGCCTGCCAGCTTATTAGTGCTAATATTTACCACCATGACTACCAGGCCCAGGAGATATGTGAAGCAAAATGTAAGCAGAGGTTGGTGATACGTCCATTTAAAAGTGCAAACATGCTAAAAGAAAGTCTGCACTTCAAAGGAGTCTGCCATGGTGAAGTCACCAGCAGGACTTCCAACAATGCAATTTTTATAAATGGGTGCCCAGTAAGCCAATATACTTTTTAAATACAAGTCTTTTGTGCCAAATGATAAAGTACAATCATTATCAATCTGGTAAAATGAATGAACTTTCAACAAGAATTGACGGTGCACATTGTGTATGCACTTTGTCAGTGCTGCACATGGCACAAAGGGGAGTTATCTGAAACAAATCCCTCCTGTAAAGGAGGAATAGGAATCAGTAAATATATAAAGTGGTTATCACACAGAGTGATAACATTTATGATGTGTCGATTGTATTGTGTGTAATACACAGGACAAATGAGTTTCATATGGGTAGGTGTTTATTGTCCACATATGCACCAGCAGTCAGGGCAGTTAAGAAAACTTCACACTGAGACAGCTCCCATCTCCTACCTGCATGTGAGACAGCTTGTATTGCTATCCTGATGGAATTTCCACTTTCTTCTTCAGACCGGGTGCAAGGCTTGAAACACTGCAAGGCTTGAAACACTGCCTTCAGACCGGGTGCAAGGCTTGAAACTTAAATGTTTGCCTTTAAACAAGCTCTGGTGTCTTTTGATCAGAAGAAAACTCCATCTCATTTCACTGAAAAAAATCTGAAACCTGCACTGGCTTTGATGTCACAAGTTTGTTTGTAGTGACAACAAAAGGAGAAAAAAGTCAGAATTGAAGTCCTTACAGAAATCACACCCAACATTCTGATGTAGGAAAATCAGCATAAAAACAGACCTATTTGGCAGATTTAACACAAAAGGTTTTTAAAAATTCTCTATCCTACAACATCTAGCAGCATTAACTTAAATAATGTAATTGCATTTCATGTGAAAAAGTTAATTCTTTTTATTGCAAACAACAATTATGTATGATAAAAAATTTGAAATCTACCTGGTCCAGGCTTCTGACCCCAGCAGGGACCAGTGCAAATGCTTTAGAGGAAATAAGAGAATGAAAGACCCATGCCTATGGGTCACCAACTTAAAGGAAAGATACACAACACAAGGAAAAATGCCAACAGCCATAACTCATATTTGTCACATTCTCTTATCCACTCAAAAGCAAATTATCAGTGTGTCTTACTCCTATTTGACTATGTTATAAATAAGGGGTAGATGCAAGTTACCTTAGGTTGTATACTGAAGTTCATTTACTGAACTGTCCTGTTTTCATTTCTCTACATTCAAAGACTCTACATACAAAAGTCTGATGGCCTACTGTACCTGTGAATTGAATTCTACAGATGTGTAGAAATCTCTGTGACTTCCTTCAATGAGATTAAATTGGTAAATATGATTACATAAGTGAGATGGTGTATGTAGATCAGCATGTAATGTAATTGCTACTTTTTTCTATTTTTTTGGGACTGTATACCATTGTGTAACTAACGCAGTTAAAACACCATTTCCTGATAAAAGAAGGATGTTGATATTATCCATATCTTTAAAAATTAAATGACTTCTGTTCTATTCAGGAACTCTATATGAAGAGAAATTGTAGAATCACAAAGAGATGAAATCCGGGGAGATAAATGATTTGATCTATATGGTAATTAGGTGACAT
This sequence comes from Rhagologus leucostigma, assembly GCA_013397725.1. Classification (NCBI taxonomy): domain Eukaryota; kingdom Metazoa; phylum Chordata; class Aves; order Passeriformes; genus Rhagologus; species Rhagologus leucostigma. Next base: position 316,932 of record VZTD01005735.1, read on the forward strand.
TGTGATAAGAACCTTAGAAATGTGATAGATAGACTTTGAAATACACTGTTTCACTGATATTGTTTCTGCATACATACTCATTCTTTCCTCTTCAGAACAATATTCAGCTGCTAATCTCTTTATACATGTACTTGTTCTTTGCCCTTTTGGTCTCATTCATAGCCACATGAATCACTCCCCTTCCAGTTCACATAGCATTCTATGAACATTGCTGATGGTTCAGCTAGCACACAAATCACAGGCAATAAATATGTAAATTGTTCATTTTCATGTAAACACAAAGCCTTCAATAGACTTTTCATGCACAAAGAGAGCTGATGGAAGTTGGGCACCTTCTAAGAAATGGAGCATGACTGGGAGAAGTTTACCCTGGTTATTGATAAAATCAATAGAAACCACTAAATACTTTGCTACTAGTTGCAGATGCTAGTATAAAAAAAGTTATAGGATTTATGGAAAATATAATCTTGTTTTGTCTTGGAAAAAAATTACACTTTAATATTAAAATAGTAAACTTTTGTTGAAAATAATATGTGCAGCTGTAGGCATTGAAATCTTAGCTTCAGAGAGCAAAGAAAGAAACATAAAGAAAGTAATTAATTTGGGAGATGCTGCACCAAAACAGCCTAAATATGTAAAATATCCATAACAAAATTATGCATGATCATTTTACTTGGTAATTCCTGTGTTGTGTTAAGATATTTATTTGTCTTCCTCATCTGTCCTGCTTTAAGGCAACTGTGCAACCATTATGGATAAATTTGTCCTAAATTCACCAAAGTAATTGTCTTTGCTGTTGATACAGAATATTACAGTGTAGAGGCCAGATATCTACTGAGTTAAAAGCATATTTTCTTCAAAACACTGCACCTAAAAAAATCCCCAAGTCCTGCACCTATCTTCACACCTGCTGTCAAAAGAAAACTTACCAAAATATTGCAGGTCAGTTCAGAGGGGACTTGTCTACAGCTCATTTTCTAGAGCTGAACTTTAACATACATACCATTTTCTACTGTATTTTACAGCATGGCTAATTTTTAGTCTAGAGTTGCTTTATATATTTTAACTGTCCCTTTAACAATCACAATGTTCAATTTGAAATAGTTTCAGATTATATGCTTTCGATATACTTTTCTTTAAAGTACCTTGATTCTTAGATCTTTGGACATTTATCTTGGAGTATTAAATAACTACCAGAAGCTCAGCAGTCAGCACTTCCACAGCCTTCCCTGCTTGCTGTGTCCCATTTTACCTGCCGTGTCTCCGGACCTGTCTCACACAGCCTGACTCAGTGTTATGTTAAACAGTTCTGCTGCTGCTGTGCTGCCTTTCTTGCCCTGCGCTCTGTGTGCAGCACTGATTGCTACCATGCAAACCTGTTTTTGCTGTACAGCCATGTTCATGCCTCAGTGATTTCACCGTCACAGCTTTTACTAATACATGACTGTGCAACCATAATAACACAGTAGATAAAGCAACTGTTTTCTTACTCAAAATATACAGTTGCTCTCTTTCTCTCTTCATCTGAGATACTGTTTGACACAGTATTTGACAAATACCAATATCATTTGGCATGTCCATGCGCAGTGCAACTTGCCAGCGTGTTGAGCTCATACAGCAATTAGAAACTGTCACTGCATATATTCATTTAATAAAATAATGTCAGATTTTTGATGCTAGTTAGTAGTGGGTGTCTCAGACATATTTTAAAGAAAGACTTTGCACAGGAAAAGTATTTCAATAAGCTTGTAAATTGTGTCTTCCTTATCCCTTTCAGTTAGCAAAAAGCTTGTTCTCTAAAGAATGAGAATTTATATTTATGGCTGTTGAGTGCATGGTGTTGATACAATCAATATTCTCCAAGTCTTATTCCTTTGGTTTATTTTTAATTGGAAATGTTTCTAGAGTCTGGCAGTTTGGGGACTGACTTTAGAATTATCTGAAAGGAATTTGCTGTAATTTAAAGTTTGGACTAAATTTCACAGAATGTTTCCTTTTACAGGTCAAGGTCTAATTTCTTTGTGATTTTGCTTCCCTTTGATCTCAATTTCCTCTCCTACCTAAATGAAACCTTTGGGCTTCTGTGAATCTCACTTTATATGGCAAGAAGGCAAGCAGTGACAGGATGAGAGGGCAGAGTCGTAAGCCGTACCAGAGGTTCAGCTTGGACGTTAGGAAGAATTTCTACACAGAAAGGGTGATTAGACATTGGAATGGACTGTACAGGGAGCTGGTCGGGTCACTATCCCGGAGATCTTTAACAAAAGGCTGGATGTGGCAGTACCATAGTCTGGTTGGCGTGGTGGTGTTTTGTCATAGGTTGGACTCGATGATCTCAGAGATTTTCCAGTTTAATTGATTTGTGGTTCTGTGAAAATGTCACACATGATTGTTTTGTGAAACAGCTAAGTTGATTTTCTCTTAGCTTTTAAACTATCTGCTAAATTATTGTACTATCTAATGTCTATCAAATCCTTCTCAATGTGTGGTTGCTTCTCTGACATATATTCTGCCACTGTCTTTTGGTACCAGCCCTTCAACCTGTACCATGAATCTGGAATGGTTCAATTCCCTCACAACCAGAAAGGTTGAGTAAAGTGTCAGATCTGACTTTTGTACCTATAAGCACAGATTTCAAATCCAGACTTGAATAAAACTATTAAAGTCAAAATGGCAGCAATGGGACCAGATTTTGCAATCAGATTCCAGATGTTTCCGCAAAAAACGTAGACCGTGATTTCGTTTAATAGACACCTTTATGGAAATTGTAATACCTAACTATTAGAATAATTTTAAACTGTCATTTAAACATGATAAAGACATGTAAATTCTTTTTAAATTGCTTGTAAAAAATATTCTCATCTACCAGTTTTTTCTGCTACTGTAAATAGTAAAGTCTTACATGAAAATTGAGTTTTATTGATTCTTGACAACTGATGCTCTCAGAAAATGCCTCAGAACATGGAGTTCACGGCAAAAGGAATGAAGCGATGTCAACAATTCATTGTTAGTAAATATCTCATAGATATTCTTCCAACTGTAAGTAGCAGATATCAAATGTTCATAGCTGGCCTTATGGCAGAAAGCTAAAAATGTACTTCTGGCTCTCATACATGCAACAGCACACATAGGCTTCTGATGCCTGGCTGCTGGTGTGGAGAGCCAGGGTGTGTGATGAAACCATGGTCCAGAGGCTATCAGTTCTGATATATAGCAGGAGACAGAGAATGCTCAGGAGAGTCTTTGTGTAGCCTGTTCAGCACAGCCATCTCTCGGTTAATTAGCCTCTCAATAGAGCTGGCTCTGGCTGTACTTGCCTTTTATTAATCGAGATGCCCTCCAATTTATGTTTACTGACAGATTATATTCTGTTTGATTGATGACACTGAACACATGCCTTTGTTTCACACCTCTTTTTGTTACATCTGGATGTATTAGCATTTTAACAACTTGTTGCAACACCTAAATCCATGCATTATGGTGCAGAGAGAAATGACTGCCCTATAGTGGTGAAGATGAAACCCAAAGAGATCATTCCCAAATGAATCCCAAAGAGCATTTCATTCTCAGCTTGTCTGGAGGCACTGTGCATAGACATGGAAAAGCCTCTGATAACTCAGTTTTTCAGGTGTTGAGAACCTGTAATGTCCATTGAAAAGCTATCATTAATCTTTTTGAAGCTGTTGCTTTTTTTGAAAAGAAAGATTCTGAATTTATGCAGCCACGTTGGCTTGGAGACCTGTCTTGACAATCTCAGCATCTACTGCGAGAGACTATAAGGCTTATGGAGGATGAACATCAGAATAACATTTCTGAACATTCAGGGAAGAAGTGGTTTGGAAGTAACCATGAATTTAGCAAGGCTAAATCATGTCTGAATGAACTGATCACTTTCTATGATAAATGACCAGATTTAGGGGCAAGGAAAGACTAAAGAATATCACGTACATTTACCACAACCAGGCTTTTGATGCTTAGTTTCCACACTATTTTATGTAAGTTAGAATGCCACAGTGGGAATGGGAGGCCATCAGCTAGACAAAAAGCTGACTGGATGGCTGGTCTCAGGGAGTCTCAGGAAATGGGTTGTATGCTGCCTAGAGGCTGGTAAGACATGGTGTCCCTACCACAACATGTTTTGTTTAACATCTTCCCCAATGACCAGAGAGAGGGGAAGGAATACTTTCTTCTCGTGCTGGCTCGTGACACCAAACCGGGAAAACTGGTCACTACTGGAGAGCAGGGCTGCCATCCAGAGGAACTGGGTCATGCTGCTGGAATGGGCTTTGTGCAGTTCAGCATGGAGAAATGCCAATCCCTGCTTCTGGGAAATCAGAGCCTCAGGCAGTGGGGCAGTTTAGACATGGCCTACCTGGATTGCAGCTCTGCAAAAAAGGCCCTGTGACCCTGGGGGCAGTCAGCACACCCTGGAGCTGACAGGAGCCACCCTGGGGCTGGCAGCATTTGGCACGGCAGGCATAGGAACTGCTGAAAATGGCATTTGATCTCTGATTAGTAGCAGATTATTAGCATTGGAAAAAATAGCAGTAATTTACTTATGCTTACTTAAATGTATTTTTATCTTGTCTGTGACTCCTCATCTCAGTTGGGAAGAATAAAAAGTATATTTTTCTCTTCTAAACAGGGAAGCAAAACACTCCTATTTTCCATAACTGCATATTTATGAAAGACAAGGAAACTTTCTCTAGCTATGGCTTTGGAAAGGAGACTATCTAAACAGCAGGCTGAGACCAGAGTCAGGAGGCTGGTGAGGTTCTACTGAGAGGAAGCAGCAGCATCAGTTAAAGAAAGTTGGAAGGAGAGTAGCCTGAATGCTGGAATTGCTGTACATTTGGATAAAAGGGAAACAAAAAGCAATGCAGGTGAGACGACAGATAACAAGAGAGATTTCAGCAGGATCTAAAAGCATGTAATTGGCCTCTGACAGAGGGAAAAAGTAAAAGGTTCCTCTTTCCCTTACTCAGATGCTGGCTTTGTCCTCATTTAGATTGACCATTAGTAATAGCATTTTGTGCAATTTGTTTATGTTTATTAAAGAAGGAGTTCTCTTAGTAGCTACAAACCTATTTCATAACCTTATAATCCTGTGTAGTTGGTGTCTGTAGTGTAGACTCAGTATGTCTGTAAATCTAATTTGTGAGCTTTAATGCTATAATAAGCTATACAGTCCAAGAGCATAAACTGACTACAATTTGAAACAAAGCATGAATATTTGAATGTAGAAATCAGACCTAGCTTTGAAAAATGCCCAAAGCTTGTTGGGGTGAATGAAATTCCATTTCTTGCAGGTCTGCAAACACTGAGGAGTGTTTATTTAAGCAAGGTACTTATTTGGTTTGTTTCTACCTTATTTTCATATATTAGCATCCACTGAAGTCAGGTTCAAGCTCTGTGCAGAATGTAGTCTTGAATCATAGTCATCTGCCTTTTCCGGTTAATGAGTATCTACATATGATTCAAGAAATGGAGATATTTAATTTTGGGAACCATCTAATTTCAGTTAATTTATTGGAATATAAATTGTCAAAGGATTGCACAGATTTTCTTTATAAGACAGGGTTGCCTAGTAAAAGATATTCTCTCTGGGGACTTTGTCTGGATTAGAACGAGATGTGAGTGTTGCCAGAATGCAATTTAGGTGTCTGGACATTGACAAACATGCTGTCAAGGCACAGTTAGCTGACAGTCTGGAAAGCATGGAGGTAATACAGTATTTTTCACAGTAGCCAGATTTTGCTTCCAGAGTAACAAGTTTAAGTTAAATCCTACAATTTCATATTTGATGGAGATTTGCTATTTTAGGTGCTATCATTTTGGAAGGAGAATAGAAGATAGTGAAAATAAAACTGAGTGCAACTTTTCTGCTTTGGTAATTGCATTTTGAAATTGACAGACATAAAGAAAAACTTCCAAATCTGACTAAGGGACAAACTCTACCTGGAATATACTGGAAGAATTAAAGGAGAAATTTAAAGGTATGAAATTTCTAAATATATGAAGTTTCCAAACCAGCTTCATCACAAGATTGTAAATCTGCATACCTTGAGCTTGTACTGACAAGGAAGGCTGTATTTGCCTCTGTTTTACTAAAAGTAAGCTAAAGCAATTTTGATTAACAAAGGCTGTGAAGTGTCACAGAGTTAATGGCATCCTGAGAGGCAGGGCATATCAGTTAGATTTAACTCCTCTGTGGAAAGTAGTTCATAAATAAAATCTCAAGATCTCCTGACAAAACATTTTCTAAGAAATGTAAAATTATAGGTGTATGCTTGACAGTAAAATTTATACTAGAAGCAGTAAAAAGAACTTTATTAACATAAACAAGTCAAGTATCCTAATCCCTTTCAGAACTCCTATGCTTCTCTATAAGATGAACTCTGGGAAAGAGAGTTATCTTGAATATAATTTAGTCTTGGAAGAGAGCCTTGACAGCACCTTTTCGAACAATACTTTCTCTCAAAATGCATTAAAAGGGTTTGTGCCACTTCTCATGGAATGCAGTTATTGCAGTTTTGTAGGAAAAAGACAATGGAAATATGTGTGGAAAGAGTTAAGTTTTTTAGGCTAACACAGATTCTCAATTATTTATCACATTTCATGAAATTTGAAGGGCATTAAATGAAGGCAGCAGTACTGGCTCCTGTGTCAGGTTACTGTCTGACACCCAAATAACAGAGAGAGACCACTTCTTCATGTCTTTGCTACCACACATTGTATGCCTGGTGAAAGCTGTCAATAATTGCTGGGTTTTTTACTTCCTGAATGCTCATTGCCTACTTCAAACAGGCCTGGTAGTACAGAATCAATACCTTAGCGCCAGTAGCCACGGCAAAACTGTTATCATTATTGTGTTTACCCTGGATCAGGTTACACTCTTTCCTCCCAAAGCCACTAAAAGTTCCAGCAAGTGCACACAGCATCTCCTTGGCAAGTTCTTTCTGCCTTCTACAAGTATCAAGCATGTTTCAGCTTTTTCCCCTCCTAGGAGGATGTTATGGCTAACAAATATATTGAGAGAAGAGCAGGCAGCGAGGGAAAATATTGCCTAGACTTTAAAGAAATGACATCAGGATGCTAATTCAAAACACTGGTGATTATTGAATTGGCACCCTGACCTGCTGAAACTGGGGGGGAAAAAAGCCAGCAGGAGAAATGGACCATGAAAAACTTTGGGTTTACTATGATTGCAAACAATATACCCTTCCCAGGTTTCTCTTCTCAGACAAAGCAGGCATGCAAGCTTGTGTTCAGAATGTCGAAGACAGAACCGTTAAAAGGTATGATTTTATATGGACGCATTTATTCTACCCTTTAATTAATCAACTGAATGCATCATTTTTTACTTCAACTCATTCACCACTTCTGGCTTTGTTGTGTCATTAAATATGACATTTCCACATTTGGAAAAAAATGTCAAGCTACAACACTGACTGCATTGTACCACCTCTACTAAACAGAAATCATGATTGACAGCTTGAGTCTCAGAAGGAATAATTTTCAGTAAATAGGAAATACATAGCATTCATTATTGGCTTTAAAATATTTGGGAAAAAAAGTGAAGTGAAACAATTTTTTCCATTTCTTTCTGCTTCATGTGTTGTTAATCCCATCTCTATTACTTGACATAGGCCTTTTTTTTTTCCCAGTGATTTTTTAACCTTACATCTCACAATATGGTCAACACAGAAAAAAAGATAAAACAACTAATTTACGATGATTTGGCTCAAGTAACAAGCTGTCTCACTAAAGTAAGTATTGTATTAATCACTTGTCTGTTCTTAGAGATTTATTAATAGTATTACTTTTCAGTGCAGAGTCAGTGGGTAGGTTAAGAGTATAATAGCTAAGAAATTTTAGAAAATGAGAGTTTACTACCATCACTGCTTCTAGTTCACAGCCTTTACAACCCTTGTTGTAAGACATTTATTTGTGGCACATTTGGGTTTCTTCTGTTTTAATTTTATTAATAAGCAGCAGAAAAAAACCTCTGGGATGAATACCAGTAAAAATAATTGCTTATCTTGTTAATCAAGATTTCAGCCTAGAATTTTCAGGTTCAGATAACTTTTTTTAGCCAATAAATTGCTGGTAAATTAGGGAGTAAGGTATTCTTCAGACTTGCACCTTTAAACATGAGAGTTGCTCTTCCTTTGGTAATAATGAAAGGCTAGAATTATGGGTCAAGTTCACTGCTAGTAAAAAAGCCTCACATAGCAGAATAATGCAAATGTAGAACTTTTTTGTTTAACAGTAGAATTCACATAAAACTGGTTTAGACTGTCAAGTCCCTTAAGAAGAGATGGCCAGGAGTTGGCAGTTCACTAAAGTTGTGATGAAAAGCTTTTTTTCCACCATTTTAAAATCTTGACTTCTGAAAACCAGGGTCATATGTATAAAGCAGTTATAAAGCGTTGAATTTTAAAAAACAGTGAATAACTTTTGTCAATATTTGGAAGAGACTAAACATTTTTAAATTATATCTAACATTTTCAAAGAAAAAGCCGTTTTGATATAATAATAATATACATTGCTTAGAAAATGGAATTCAGTATCAAGGATGGGTTTTTTCCCTTTCATTTTCACATCAGAAAACTGTCAAAGAGCAGTTTTTTTCACAGGGAAGTTTCTGTTTTGATGATTTGATGAGTTTTTTAAAATACAATTGCCTGGAAAATTCCTCATCAGCTCCACAGCTGACATTGCAGCTAATGACTAAATTCTGCGGCTTAGGCAAATCTTCCCACTTTGAGGGGGATCCTTTGAGGGGAGCATAAGTTGCTCGACTGGACAGCCGTGCCTCAGTGAGGTGCTGGAGTGTGGAGTGATGGCCTAATCTCTTCCCTCCGGTCTTTGTGCCTTGGAGCTACACAGAGCTGTAAGAAGTATCTATAGCATAACCACATTTATGTGGACTTTTTCACCTATTTCAGAGTCCTGACTATCACTGCTGAGCAGATCTAGTGACATATATTGGCACATGCTCCAAGGCTTATTTGCAGTGTCACTGAAGAACCGTAATATTACCAAGCCTTAACAATTCACAGGCAACCAAGTTCCTGCACTTACAGCATTTCTCCTATTTACAGTAATGCTGTTTTACTTGTAGCTAAGCTCCACCAGGAGTTCACTTTGAGCATTAATTTATCCTTTTTTCATAGTCAATGTACATTAAAACTTGCATTCCCTGTTTCTTGTCAATATCGTCAGTCATTATGTAATACTTAATGAAAAATAAATTGAATCATGCCCCTTAAGCTCAGTAGATAACTCCCATAAATATAAAAATAGAAGAAACTCATATTTCTATTGAGATAGATGGTATGGAGTATTTAAGATATAAACTTGCTCTGAAACTTACTAAGACAATTAGCCAAATTTTACAGATTCACTGGGTTAAGTTATCAGCCGCCTAAATTTGGGGGCTACTACATTGAAAGAGACCAGTCTATGACTCTTTTCCATATGCTGTCTAATAAACAATCTTTTTACCTGTGCATAGGGATGTCTGTGCTAGCGTACACTCAACTATAATAAATATAACATTTATCATAGTATCACAGAGTAATTCTGGTGGCTGTAGGTATGGAGAAATCTATTCTGTTGAAAGGAGAAATTGTGAGTACAGTATAAAAAGAGTTCAGGAAGAAATGTATGTCACTGTAAACACCACTTTCAAGATTATGTATTGTGTGATCTCCTTCAGACATGTGAAAAGACAGGAATAAATGCAACCATTATAATCTACTGAATAACATATCTCTCCTAAAAGTTTTGTATTAATCATCCAGTCCTCAGAAATTCTGAGAACAATATTTTTCTTTTCCATTATATATATTTTTATATTAAGTATCATTGAAAAACATTGTTTAGATAGAAACCTAATGTCATTTCTCTGAATTACATAAAGCTAAATAGAATGTAGAAGGATATAATCTGAATCTGAAGTCTTTGTTCTACATGAAATTTTCCATAGTTTAGTGCAGTATTTCTAAAGACTGGGATACGTATGTTATACTTCCGGATTCCAAACAAAAATATAAGTCATTATTTTATAAAGGAAATATTTAACAGCAATGTATTTGTCACTTCTAACACGCCATTACATTACCCTAGGTAGCAGTTGTAAACTGCTTAAATAGAGGCACTATTTAGAAATCTATGTCTTTTAAAGTTATCACATAATTCTGAACTGTAAAAGGGCAGTCATTGACAAGTAGGATCAGCAATGCATCTCTTGAGATTGTTTATAAATTAGTTAAGAAAAATTTTCACTGAACTTGGGATAGTCAAACTTTTTACATTTCACAAAATGTCTGTGAAATACGCCAACTATCTCCCATCTCCTGGTACTGAAAAATGAAATGGAGGTTGAGTTCACCCTTAGCTCTGTAATTATATGTTTGTGGATATATTTTTGTTTTAGTTTTTCAGTGACAAACCAGGGTCATAACAGAAATAAAATCATACTCTTTATTGTGAGGACCAAGAGATCCACATCCTGGTGCAGAGCATATTTGTCGTCTGTCTTCTAGCACTACCACCCTCCATAAGTCATAGCTACTTTTGCAGATGGCAATGTTTAATGACCTGGCAGTCACTTTGTGTGAATATGTGCATAAATGGAAATTTTGGACTGCGACATGGCATGGCCTTCCCATTCACTAAGCAACTGATCTTTGAGTTAAATAGCAGGGGCAACTAAGAGCTGTGTTTCAGTTCTAGAGTTCTACATTTCACTAAACCCCATTTTGATCATGCTGCTGTGTCCACTCAATGTACACACCAGCACCGGCTCCTTCAGCCTCTTTAAATTCAATGTAGACATAACCTTAAGTCATAGGTTAGAAAGGGTAGGCTTCCATCTTCTGATTAAACATTTAGAACTGTGTGTGCCTAACAAAAGAACTTTTACTTTTCAGATATAAGCCTAGTGTGGAAAGGTTTCACTGTCTTGCCACTGAAGTCAGTGTGAAAAATTAAACCCTTTTTTTGCTGATGCAGTGTCTTGAAGTAGAAGTTATGAATATAGTCTTTATTTTTACTTAACCTAAATACTAAAGGAAAAGAGAAGTATCTGATCTGATTTTTAAAAAAATCTTTTGTCTCTGAAACTTGGCATTTTTTCTTCATGTTTTAAAATAAAAATAATTTATGTTGAAAAATAAATGCAATCAATTTTCTGAATGAAATTATTTGGCCCTAATGTTCTCCTGCCTTCACTTCAATACATCTTTTGGGTCTCCTATCCTGTCCATAACATGTTTTTTAAAAATAGAAAAATGACATAAGCACGTTTAAAAATCCAAAAGTACTGACAATCCTTCAACCATTGTGTCTGTCATGAGGAAGTGTCTGTTCTCCCACCTAGACTATCATGAATGGACTTCATGGAGAAACTAAAATTTCTGGCTCCCTCTGATGGTCCGCTTTGGAATGATGTATTCATGACTACCCCTCCAGATACAATACACCATTTCAGTTTGTTCATAAGTCATTCTTGGATATGAATAGTATGGCTCCATTCCTTTACTTTTCTTCTCTTTTTTCAGGGAGTTTTTGGAGACATTTTTCAGCTTTGGTATATGACTCGCCAGCCAGCCACTAGCAGACCTCTAATACTTTATGTTCTTAAAATTGCAAATTGGTATTCTAGGGCTTTCTCCTTCCAGGTTTCCATAGCAACTCTTGTACAGCTTAATCATTAGAAAGAAATTCTCTTTAATTGATCTCCTAATGTATAGCTTAATAGTAACTGTTAAGCAGTCTTTTGTTTCCAGGTCATATTTAGGGTTCACATATTTGCATAAAAGCATTTCATTAGCTGAAACCAATCATTATTAGTAATTTTCTTTTTTTAGTTTAAAATAACTAAACCGTCATTGAGATTTTCTGAATAGCAAATATTTACATCTTGCTGAATGGGTTTTCTCTGTGAGCCTGGGTGCTTTGTTTCTCTGAGCAGCAAGAAAATTACAGAGCTTCAAAATGTTAATCAGGGAAGACAAAAAGAAAGTGGTTTTTTTTTTACAATTGAAATGAAAATGCACAGTGATGATAACCATAGGCCACAGGCAATATTTGATGACGAAGTTGTAATGGATAAATATCCTTTAAAAAGCACAGTAATGCACTGCCCAACTTGAATACATTGGGATTTTTTTCTATTATGCATAACAATCATTTTCTGACATTTTAGACTATGAAAGTTTAAAACCTCAAACAAATCCTTTTTTTTCCAAAGTGATGCTGTCCAAAACCCTTTCCACTTAGGCTAGTTCATATGATTACTATTTTTATGGTCAAATATATTACTTCATTTGATTCTGCAATTGCAGAGTTGTTTGTAGAGTTTTCAGCTGGTTTTCAGCCTACGGGGGTACGTGAATGTCAAACAATTTACCCAGGGTCACACAATGAATTTTAGTCATCAAAATAGAAAAGCTGTGTTCACCAAGAACAAGCATTTAAATTCTCTCTGGATAAAAACAGCTATGAAAAAAAAATTACATATAGTTCAATTAACCTAAACATCTTGAAAAACAGAGCTAGCCAATCAAACTTTCTCATACCTGAATGAAAAGTATACAACATATGGCTAAATTCATGTTATAAAGACTATGCACCTGGCTATGAATTCACATTAATTGATTACAAATATTCTAAATTCATATTCTAAACTTTTCACTTTCTTTTAATAATTTTTCTTTTTGGTTTTTTTGTTGTTTTTTTTTTTTTTTTCTCCAGTGCTTGGAACTTGTAGTTTTCAAGATTTGTTCACAGACATATGAGATTTAGGTCTGATTCTTTTACTCTTTTGGCGTTTTGAAAATGAGGTCTGTTATTCTCAAGCACAGAACTTCAAGACCTGTTAAAACAAGAAATAGAGGATGATTTCTGATGAATTCCCAAGACTTACAAGGCATTAGTTTGCTTCAGAACTCAAAACATTCATAAGCAGTTGTCCCTCTGAGTAGTTCAATGTCACATGTATAGCTTGAACAAAACCCACAGTGTTGGGAAAATAATTCAGGGGGTCAATAGTTAAAATGAAAGGAAAGGTATTGTCTTTGATCTTTTATTTCCTAATAAAATAATGATAAAAATTGCTGTTGTTATTGCTTATGTTTTGGTATTATTGTAAAGGTATACAGAAGCGGAAAAAATACCATTTAATATTGACGATAAAACGTAGTCTGAACTTAGTTACTGACTCATAGCTTCGTGTTTTTGGCTTTACTGAAATAATATTCATTAGTATTTTTTGCCCAGTGATAACTTTAAAATAGATAAGAAGTACGTCTAAAGGAAAAGTTACTTGCTTCAGCTTCCCAGGAGCTCCAAATATCTGGTTCTATTTTCCATTCATTTTTTGACATTTTGTAAAATGTTGGTATGAAGAAAAACTGTGCCGAAAATCTTCCCGAGAAGCTTGTTTATTATTGTATGTAACATAAGGCAGAGTAAGCCTGAGCCTCAGGAATTTCAAGATTGCCAACCATCTCTTGGCTACAGTGGGGAAATAATCTATGGTCTCAAGTACTATTCATTTCAAGGGATTTTTTTTGCTCTGTGAAGCTCAGCAAACTACTTCCATTTTGATTTCATGACCCTACTGAAGTCCACTGACTGTACTAGTCAGGGTTCCCTGACTGCAACAGGAGTTAAACAAGTGGCTCACATATAATGTTATACATGAGGGCAACTAAATGTAGATGAGAACTGAGTCCCACAGGATATAAATCTATAGAACAAGAGTTTCAAACGGAATATGAAGTCTTATCCGTAATGGTAACTGCTCAATACTTCCAATGAAGCTACCTAGAACTTAATTTTCAGTTATAAAATCTCAAACACATCATTGTTTCTCGCACATCAAGAGTTCATACTTTGAGCATTTTTTCTTTTATCCTATTATTTTTCATTGCGTGCAAATACCTTGGGGGCACATACTGTGCTAGAGACTTTTGCAGTCATCATTTACACTGGTTGACTACTTAAACCCCTGAAATATGGGACTCAATAAATAAACCATCTGAAATGGAGAATCCAGTACGCCAGAGTACAATCTGAAATTGAATCTATGTCCTCTCATTCTTCCTCCTGTGAGTGATACTCTTAGCTTACTACATCTGCTGAAGTTTTTTCCTGGTTTTATTTCTAGGAGCTAGTCCTAGCATTAATCCTTCTACCTGTTAAGCTTAAATTAATTAAAGTGATTAAAGCTACTGCTCTAATAAGACTTCCTGAAACATCCAGGTTGATCAAACACTGAGGTTTTTGCTACTGTCTAGAGTGCCAGTTCAATGACAATATTTGTCTTCTTCCTCTATCAAAAGGGCAAAATTATAATTTCTTCAAGGAAAGGAGCAAAAAAACCCCACTACAGGCAGCTTGTATTCAGACCACAATGTTCATTTCTATGCATTCACAAGGTGAGAATATTTATGTTGTTTAGGTAAACTTGACCTCCTTTGATACAGTGACTTCACTGAAAATCTTCAGTTACCATTGCCATTGATAAAAAAGGTAGGGATTTCAGTTTCATAGCTACAACTATAGAATATCTTGCAGCATGTACTAGAGTAATATTTGCCCTAAATTTGGCCAGACATCAGTTAGAACATTTTTGCTAATGTTTTCTCTTTTTTGTCACACAAAAAAAGAAAGCTGAAAAACATGCAAAAAACGTGAAGGAAACTGTTGCTTTTTCTTAGTGTTGCTGTTTCATTAAAAAAAAAAAGAGAAATTTATCAGCTGTGGTTGTTTTTTAGAACACCTTTCTAATTATTACCTTAATTGCATTGCTGGCAGAGTATACAGTTTTCACTAACCAATAAAACAATGATCCTCATAATGAGATTATACAAGCAGCAACTAATCATTGTCTCATCATCAATCTTGAACATCGTTTCCCATTATTAAAATTCACAATATTTAGTAAGTTCCTCAACAATATTTTACAACTCCAATGTATGTTACAGAATAGATGTTTTTACTATTGACTGTGGTTTAATTTCGTTGCTAGCCATAGCATTCTGAGTGGGATTTTGTACACAAGATGTAATAAATCAGTAAGAGCAACATCCACCATACTTACTGGGTTTTCTCACAGTGGCTACAGATGTTTGGAGCTGTAATCATGTCCTGTTACTGATCCCAGGCTGGGATTGAAAGACAGAAGTGTGTTTTCCACTCAATTGTCTGCAGCAAATATGCATTCAAAATGGTGCAGACGCCCTTAATTAAGACCTAACATGCCAACCTTACAAAAAGTCAAGCTGTGCATGCCCATCCAGCAGCAGCCAGCACAGCAGGGGCTGTGTGATTTAAACCAACCTGAATGGGGTATCCTCCATCCAATCCTCTAAGTGCCAGGGCTTCTGGGTGTGTGAGGGTTCCTGGGGTGTGCATGGCATATCAGTGGGGTGGGAAAGCCCTGCAGCCTGCTGCCGCCAGCTGGGGCCACCATGTTTCCTCCCAACCTTCTCCCCTTGGCTGTGTCATGCTGGCGAAGGAGCAGGAAGGTTGCGTGCGTCATTAATACCAAATGTACTTGTGGCTAAGAGTGCTTTTTTATCTGAGCCCATTTAATCATACACTGTCACTTTTGTCTCAGACTGTGACAGCCTACCAGCTGAAGCGTGCTAAGAAGACAAAAGCAGTCCAATGTGATACATACTCACCTAAGGGCAATAGACATCAAGGAAATTTTTTTTTTATTTTACCTCCACTCTTCCTGTACCTCAGCAGACTGATTTACCATCCCAGAAAAACATGAAAAAAACATGAAGGAATGTTTCTGACATTCCTGTAAAAGTAATCAAAGGGAGAAGGATCCTGTTCAGGAGAAAGGTGGCTTATTGTCCAAGGCAAGTGCCTATTTGGGAAATCAAGAGTGTGGGCAGCTTATACGTAGAGTCACAGTGAAAGCAAACCAATGGAGTGTGAGTGCATTGTTGTTTACATTGGACAGATCTCATGTTCCTACATTTTCATTATGTTTTAAAATGAAACTTGTTCCTTGGAAGCCAAATATTAAAGTTAACAGGTAGAGGTTTTAAAACTATACAATTCACAATCATTAAAGCTATAAGTGACAGCATTCAAATGGGAATTCAAAATCTTTATGAGCTTAAAAGCACAGTTATTTCTAAGAAATAAAAAATAACATCAAAAATAGGCAAGCAAATACTGTGTATTCTAGTCCACTGTATTAATTTATTTTAAGTAAAAGCTTTTTTTCCACCTTTTTTGTCTCTTCCTAAAATAAGAAAGTAAGTCTACAAAAAGCATTAAGTAACAGCAAAAGTATTGCAAATTCTGTGATATACTAAGATCACAGCATAATTATCTAACTTAAGTATATCAGTGGTGCTTCCATTTACTGCACAGACATAAAAAGCCCCCAGTGCTGCATCCACCCCCTGTTTTTCCTTTAGGCAAAGCAGTTCATGAAAAATTAATATAACCAGGTCTCCTATTACTCTGAAACTAGCATCAATGTCAATTCTCAAAAGCCCAAATTAATTCAGAATAAACAACTGACTTACCTGCTTCCAGGGTCTCAAGTGTTTCCAGACTGCTCGCAACTTCCAATTTACCAGTCTTAGTTATTTTTTTAAAAATATGAGTTAAGTTCTTATTTGATCTTCTGTCCTTTTGTCTTGCCCCATTTCCTCAATACTACAATCCCTGTTGAAAAACACACTTAACATTACAGAGGATTAGAATTCTACAAGTATTTTCCCACGCCTTCCCAGGATTTCTCTCTTCTTTCACAGCAAATTAACTGTTTATTGGGGTTTTTTCCCATGTTATCTTGGTTTGTTTGGGATATTTTCCTGATTTATTTTTCATAGTCTGTATGTTTAATTCAGGTAAGTGACCAAGATAATCACTGTCCTACTCAATGTGAGGAGAATCCTATGTCTTGTTCTTCCCTGGAATCAGTACAGACCTCGTGTTGTGAGCCTAACCGTAAGTCCACTGCACATCGAGGAGTTAGTGTCATCTTACAGACTCTTAGGCACCTTTTTTAGTGGCATCATAATGGACCAACATGGCCTGGTCCAAAACACCTTGTATACAATAAAAAGAACTGAAAAATAAAAGAAAATTCTAATTGGCTTTAAAAAAATTTTGTCAGAAAAGACTTGAATCCTCGGGTTTTGGAAAACTTTACCTGTCTGTTGATAAGGAGAGAACCTATACCTTCACTTGTATTAAGATCCCATAAAGGTATAAAGTGTCTTGGATAAATAGCTTGGACCGAATTACCCAAATATTAGCAGAAACACCTCTATAAGTAGACCATTTTAAACTACAAGCCTTCATGTTTCAGTATTTTTCACAGATAAGGCCTAAGATTCAGCCCAGGTGGAATACAATTGTGATCAGCTTTGGTGACTAAATGAAAAATCTTTGTCTCTGTGAGACTGGAAAAGATACACCCATTGGTTTTCAGGAATTGAGAGCCAATGACAAACCAATGACAGAAATCAATTCCTGGAAATATACTGTGGTAACATTAGTTATTGAGGTCATTGTATCAACCTAAGAAAAAGGTTAGAAACCTGCTGTTAAATATATGAAGAAAACATGGAAATGCACTTCCTTACATGAAAGGAACATGCTGGTGACCATTTTAGTTGATTTAAAAGTAAGGTGCTGTTGCAAAAAATAATATCTTACAAATACAGAGAGATATTTAATTTCTGTCCTTACCATTTGGAACACCATCCTCTAAACTTGTATTTTTGAATTAAAAGTGTCAATCCATTAGAAAACTAATGGGCTGACACTTCATACGAGGGCAAGAAAAATAAGAAGTGGAGTTAAAATATGCTTTTTTTTTTTGTAAGTAAGAGTAGGTTTGGAACTAGAAGATAACTATTCAATATGTAAACAATATGTGTAAAAAGGCCCCATTGATGGGTAGCTACTATAACTTCTTTAAAAGACAGTTCTACTTTGAAAATTTTTTTTGCACTATAAATAATAAAACTGAATTTTCTGGGACTGGACCTTGCTCTTCCTTAGGTGAGAACATTTCCAGGTGAAAACATTTCCTTTTCTTTAGTGATGAATTTCTGGCCAGTGGGGTCGTGTCATCAGCTTAACTCGACAAAGTCCATGTACTGGGCATCTAAAGAAAGATGAGAGTCCTGTCAGGAAGACATAAACAAAACCTTGAGTTATTTCAAAGCCAGGGGAAGTCTGATATGGTGCTGAGAAAAGACAGAGAAATTAGTATAATAATTCAGGATTAGGTAGGATGAGATCTTTCTTTCCTAGCAAAACTAACAATCTTTCAAATGTGATTAGAATAAATTATTTTATTTCGAGCCTTAACCTGTAGACACTCTACTTGCCTCCATGAGCCAGTCAACTAAACATGTTTGAGTTGATTGCAGGAACACAGATTGATGATGGCAAGCCATACATAAAATTTTATATAAATAAACATTCACAGTATAACTACCAAGTGTTTACAGATTGGCAAATGTATCCTAGAAGATGTTGTTCATATGAACTGTTTTGTCTCTCCCTTTTTTTTTAAGGTTATATCAAGTTTACCATATATTTTTCTCAAAAAAGTTCAGGAGCTTGTCTTATGTTGGTCTGATAAAACTATTTGCTCTTTAGTAAATCTAGTAAAAATGAGAAAACAGGTTTCACAAATAAAATATTTGCTTAAAAATAGTGTAAAAACTCTTACAAATTTAATGACCAGCAAAAACAAAAGCAGGAATTGTAACAACCTGGTTGTGTTATTTACATAAAATGGCTACATATTTTATATGGTATAAATGCTGACATCTCTACACAATTTTAATAATCTGTGTATGTGTTTGAATTGAATTGTGAGTGATCTTTGAACAAAGCTGTACTAGCTACAATTGTGAAAAGACAAGAGTTCTGAAAAATATGGATTTTCCCTTAGTTCTTCAAGGAAAAAGAAAGGTCTTAAAAAAACCTGTGAATTACATCCTGTTTTAAATATGCTTCTGTTGTTTGTTGGTTTTTTTAAATTTGATCACTGTCTTCAAATTTTTCTATATTTTTAATGCAGAAACACTTAGTAGTCAAATATATTGAGTTTCACATTGGAAAATCTTTGGGCTAATTGCATGAATTGAGATATTTGAGAAGGAGACATACACAATACAAAAATACAAGCATCATTTTTTAAAATACAAAAAAATACAAAAATAATTCACAGTGTAGAGCTCTTTCTACAATTTTAGAGCAGCCTCCATACAACATTTTTTTCATTATGGCTATTTAATTCTCAAAAGAGGATAATAGCACACTCCTCTTTAAAAAATTTATTTTAAAAGCATTTTTAAATTTATGGTACTTTCAGAGATGTATTCAAGTAATGAGTTTTAATTTGCAGCATTTTTCCTATGTGAATATAGAGAAAATATTTAATGAATTGTAGTATACCACTATGACTCAGAGCAGAATTTAGCACTTGAATACGCTCTCTCACACCTAATTTCCTTAAAAAATAAGAAAATAGTGCAATTCCTGTCTACCTGCAGTGTATTCTGATGAAAACTCATACAGAAAAAATGTATTCTCATCCGCCATCTGTCTTCTTAGACTTAAGTTAAAATATTTTAAGGCTAGCACTTATGTCTACATAATGATGAAATAGTTAAAGTGAAAAGTTCTAACCTCCTTCTTTCTCCTTCATAATTTATGCTATTGTTCCAAAAACACATATGTTTTTCACGGAGTAATGCGTTTAAGAAATAGATTGTTTGTGTAGAAAGTGCTCCAGAGTGATATGACCTGATAAAAAGGCCTAAAAATGTCTCATTGTGTGGCAATTTGTTCACATTACTCCATAAGGTGGATTAAGAGAAAAAAAGCATAAATGTGGGCAAGAATTATGTGATAGATAAGATGACTGTGTCATTAAACACTAAAATGTTAATAGGAATGCAATCAAGAGAGTGCAAATTCCTCTACCACAGATTGAATTCACTTGCCATCCGAAAACACATCTGAAGTAATTCAGAGATTTGGCAAGAGCAAATTCCCATTGCTATTATTCATCTTAAAAAAATAAAGAGTGGGACCAGATTCAAGGATATATTAAACAGCCATGTACAGAAACATGACTTAATAGTGGCCTCCCTGAGTGAAGAATTATAAAGAAATAAAAACAAGAAGAGAGCAAGCAAAGAACAAAAAATTGAAGTTCATTACCATCTCAGTTTCTTCTAACACAAGTTAAATTTCTGTCATCACATTTATGATTTTTTCATGGACCATTCATCCATTACTTTGTCTAATTACTTTCTAAGTCCTTTATGAAAAGTTCTGGAATGAAATGCAGATTATTTTAATATGTTCTGTAATACAACATTTCAGTTCATGAAAAACTTGTTGTTTTAAACATGTTTGACTGGCGAATTCAATAGGTATCCCTGTTTCCCTCTTATGGAAAACAGAAGCATAGACTGGCCACCTTCCTTGAGGCTATAGTTCTCTCCGCTGTTGTCTCAGTTCTGTATTTTCCCAGCTCGAAGAAGTTTATGCTTAACCTTTCCACATCTTGAAGCAGCCACAGACCTTTGATGAACTAGTCATCCTCCCTTGGAACAAATTCTAGATTTGTCAGGTTATTTTGAGATTGTGGGACAAGAACTACATGAAATCATCAATTTGTTGAGCAAATTCATTAATATTGTTTTACTTTATATTTAGACTAAGGAATTCAGTAGGTTTGCAAAGCATTTTTTTCCCCAAAAGATTTCTTTTCCCTTACTTGTTATAATCAGTATAAAATTCCCATTTTCCATTATAGAATTTTTTTGTGCTTTTGCTAGTCTTATTTTTATGTAATTCCTGATAATGTTAGCTGTATAGAATTCAGAATTTTTAGCAAGTATATCTTAAACCCTGTCTAAACACCCTTCTGGAGAATGTATCTATCTTTTATACCTTAGTTTGTACTCCACAGTCAGTATTTTCTGAAACTCATAGTGAGAATTTGTCATTATTCATTCAATGGCTTTGTTGTCAAACCGAAACTTAATGCTTTTTGCAGTTAGATTCATAAGATTCCTCCCTAAGAAGGAACTTTCTTAAACTAATTGGTATCAAATAGATTTACGTTCTTTTGAGAGATATTTGTCTGAATATGTGTCCACCCACCTACTCATCATCCTTCTTGAGTTGTGTGTCCCACATTGGACACAAAACAGAATGGAGTTTTAGAATGTGTTATAAATATCATGTTCATCTGGCATAATTAATAGGAGTCCTGACAGGAAGGTAAAATTTTCAGGTCCACACAAGAATTTTGTAATAGTGAAAAGGGAGAAGAGGCAGGAAATTAGCAAGAGAAAGCAAGGCAGAAAGTACCTTTTTTTTCTCCTTTTCAACAGCAAGATGTATGCAGTGAAGAAGGTGAGAAAATTTTGCTTTTCCACATGCTTGATATTAACAGAAAATATTTGTGCTAGCAATGTTGAGAACAATACAACTTTATGTATAAAAATTGCCCACTTGTTTCTGTCAAAGCTGATATCTGTGAAGATTATCTGATACTAATACTGAGAGTAAGCAAAATGTTTCTAACCAAATAATGCAGTAGAAAACGGAACAAAAAACAGAAGCCTTGAAAACATGTTTTAGAAAACAAAGAGTGTTATTACACTGGCTTCAGTATTCTGCAATTTTTGACACCTTGAGATTAATTTAAAAAAAAATCTCTTTTTGGATGGTTTTTTTGCATCTTTTGATTTTAAATGGCCATGCTAGTAAGTGTCCAATTGCATACAGTAAATTAGCAGCAAAGCTGAATGTAGAACCAGCACCTCACAGTTTCTTAAATAAATAAAAAAGCACAAAGAGAATAGGAAGAAAAGCTTCATTAGTCACAAACGATCATTTGGATCAACTTTCTAGAAGTGAAGAAATGCTTTGGGTGCATGTACAGTCTAACTAATTTTTTTTGTTTTATTCCTTCTGAATAGCATTCAATTCTACTGTGATTTCATTTGTCCGCTGCCACTGACGGGGTATGAGACCTTTTAGATCAAACAGAGCTATCACAATTTGGCCACGGACATTAAGTAATGTACTCTATACATGAAGTAATAACCACCTGCATTTAAACACATATTCATGGAATATTCTGTGTATACATCTAAATACAGAAAGTCTGTCTGCCTATCTCTAACATAAGGCTCATTCTATATATATTTATTAAATGAGAATGAAAACTCTCTCAGTGATATATAAATATTTAAAACAGAGATGTTTAACTTAAAAAGAGTAAACTGCAGCTATACATCCTGGAAAATCTCTTGTGAGACAATGTAATCTGTCGGGAAACTTGTCATAACCAAGATATTTCCTCTCAATGTTCAGATCTTGGTTGACCTCAGCATCTGAAATGGTGTGAACAGCAGTCTGTGATCTCAGCCTTAGTCTTTATTAATCTGCATGATAAAGGTAACTTAACGGCTTTACACATTCTTTGAGTGTTTGTTAATTGTGACTGGGAGGAGACATTGTACGTTCTTGTGTTTTGTCAGCATGTTGTGGATCAATGAAAAAGTGTAGCAGTTACTCTTACTCTCAGTAAAAATGCTAAGACACAGTAAAACTTGTTTCTATGCATTTTAAATAACACAACAAGTAACGTAAATTTTGTTCAAGTGAATATATTTTCTTTAAAACAAAGTCTTATATTCTACCTCTCATATTCTTTTCTATGATCCTCACAATAATAGATTTATTATTCTGAACACATTATGCTTGGAATTTGCCTAAACTGTTAACTTGAAAGGGTGTTCTGAACATGGCTGACAGGATTCTGTACATGAAAGTGTGACATTCCAGTTTCTGAACACGCTCATAGAATCATAGAATATGCTGAGTTGGAAGGAACCCGTTAGGATCATTGAGTCCAACTCCTGACTCTGCACAGAACACCCCAAGAATCACAGCATGTGCCTGAGAGTGTTGTTAATATGCTTCTTGAACTTAGACAGGCTTGGTGCTGTCTCTGATCCTCTGATCCTCAGATAAAAGACAAACTCCCAAATTTCAGCAGCATCTTTCCACCCTACTGCACTGTAGCCTTCTGAGATAAAAGTGGTAGCCCAGTCACTGGTCACCAGCCCAAAAGGCCCTTTTCCCTCTGCTCATAAATCCTATTCAGGATCTTAAACCATCTGAGTAAGTATTTTCCAATTTTTTCTGACATGTTGAATAACAAGGTGAAGTTTCATGCCATTCTAGTTTTCAATTTTACCTTTATTTCACTGAGTCTAGAATTGATCATCGAACAAAAGACCTCATTTGATCAGCTTTCATACAAACTTCATTCTTCATCTTTCTCATCCGGCACCTCTTTTGAGCACTTTCTTGGTTCTGTAGTGAATGAGGTTGGGAGGGAATAATGGAATCAAAGAATCCTAGAATAAGCTGAGTTGGAAGAGACCCATAAGGATCACTGAGTGTAGCTCTTGGCCCTGCACAGCACCATCCCCAAGTCACGCCAGGTGCCCAAGAGCATCGTCCAAGTACTTCTTGAACTCTATCAGGCTTGGTGCTGTGACCACTGCCCTGGGGAGCCTGTTCCAGTGCCCAACTGGAATCCTTTGGGTGAAGAATCCTTTTCTAATCTTTAACCTAACTCTACCCTGACATAACTTCAGGCCATTCCCTCAGGTCCTGTTGCTGGTCACCACAGAGAGGAGATCAGTGCCTGCCTCCCCTCTTCCCCTCATGAGGAAGTTGCAGACCGCAATGTGGTCTCTCTTCAGTCTCCTCCAGGCTGAACAGGCTGAGCTGGTCCTCATATGGCTTTCCCTCAGGACCCTTCAACACCTCCGTGGCCCTCCTGTGGGCATTCTCTAAGAGCTTTATGACCTTCTTATATGGGGGCACCCAAAACCCCCTCCAGCACTCAAGGTGAGGCTGAGCCAGAGCAGAGCAGAGGGGACAATCCCCTCCCTTGCCCGGCTGGCGATGCTGTGCCTGATGTCCCTCAGGACACGCTTGGCCCTCCTGGCTGCCGGGGCACTGCTGGTTCACGTCCAGCTTGCCATCGACCGGGACCCCAGGGCCTTTTCCATGGCACTGCTCTCCAGCCTCTCATTCCCCAGTCTGTATGAACATAGAAGAAAATTTTTGATGTAGTATTCTTGGAGGGATCATTAACCACATTGTAACATTAAATAGTATTAGTAAAGAGACCACAGGTCATACGCATATGCGTAAATCTGGAGTATCTTTCTAAGGACAACAGAGCTAGAATTACAGAGGCATGACTATCAAGTATTTTGCAATAAATGTAAGTATTTTCTGTGTACTCAGCTCAGTCATCTGGCCAAAGTCTGGTGCTATTACATACAAACTTTTACAATGCTGTGCAATGAGACTGGTTGAAAGAAATCACAACTATTCCACTGTTTTCGTGTTTTTACACATTTCTTCCTGTCCTTTTCAGCGCATGGCATCTAGCTAGATACCTCCTCACAATTTTTGCTGCACAGCACCCTCTGAGATAACTTTCCTTGCAGGAAGTCTAAAGTAAGTAATAACTATGAAATCTCTCAGTTTAAGACACAGCAACACACTGACAGTAGTCAAGGGATTCTTTGTGAGGTAAATGTCTTGAACTTCTGCCTCTACTCTCATTCTCGTTCTCTGATTCTTTTAAGTTTCACATCCAGCAGCTGGTACCTTTCATTCTACAGCTAAGTTACCAACTATTTAACGATTTTGCAGTCTATCAATTGTGTAGTCATTCCTTCTGCCTGCCGATTTTATTTAATATCCCAGAGCTCTCCAGGCTACCCTGTGACTATAGGGCCATAAGAAATCTATCTGCCAACAGGTATAAAACTAACACACAGGAATGTTTTAAAAATCTGCAGATATAATGATTCAAGAGTCAAATTAAACTCCATTATAGAGAACCATCTTGACCACCAGCTCCACTGGAAACTGCACCTATTTAAGATAGGGTTGGATACTACTACATGTTTTTTTAGAGGTGTGTTTGAAAATGAAGGAGATTCCGTCCTTCTTTTAATACTCCTAAAATTTCATTAAAATATTATGTGTGTAAGGAGCTTAACTTAGGAGAAAATTTAGTAATTTTTAAATTATTAGCTCTAATAATTTTGATCATTTCTTTCATATGTTCACATGAAATATTAATTCATCATCCTTACTCTTGGTTAGAAAAGGATGTATATGTTGAGTAGCAGCATCCATTCATTCACAGGTAAGATGGTGGCACCTCAGTATTAACATCTGTTGACCTTTTCCAGTTCTAGCCATCAGTCTAGACCATTGTGAGCATCTAGGAGAAAAGATCCAGCTTTAGCAGCTTCCACTGGCCATCTCAGGCCAATGACTACAGCTTCACTCTCAGCAGAAAATACAGTTCACTGATGCCAGGGCTGTACGGAAACAAGAAATAAAGTATCTTTCAGTTAAAGAGAATGTCTATGAAACAGACAGTAGAAAACAGTTAACTCAGGTTCAGCTTGATTTTTTTGTCCAAACTGGAAAGCTAATATTTTTCTAATAATTTTCACACATGACTGCCATAAACCATCGAGCTATTGCTCGATGTGAATGTCTCTTAAACAAATAATTAAGTCAGGACTAGAAATCTCACTCATCTACTTTTCTGGTAGCTTTCTGATTTTATTTACTAAAAACCGTATAAATCTGTCCATCTATTATTCTTTTGTAAGAGATATTATGTATGTATTTATGTGAGTATTTTTTTAAAGAAATTGTAGTCACTTAATATACAAATTATTAGTGAAGAAAGGAAGAAAATAAGGATTTTAATTCCCGCTGTTTAAGGACTGACTCAGTATTTGTTTCAAAAAAGTTCTTTCTTTTGTTTTTCAGGGCTTTTGATTTAGTAAAAGCAAGATGATTCACAATAGCTTCATGCAGAAAGCCTGTACTATTACAAGTACAGCAGGTAAAAAATTTCAGATTTTGGGAGAGGGATTCATGTTTGGAACGCCTACATAAAAGGATGTTCAGAAACCACTATAGGTCTTCATACACTAAGTTCATGTGTTTGTGCCTGAATGTCCATGTCCTGAACATCCAAACAATGAAAGAAATAACTTGTATGTTTGTTTGTGTGCATATACAAGCACACACACTCAGTCCCCTGTATCCATCTGCCTATCTATCTACATATTTCCTGCTCTTTCTAACAGGTTGAAAGGACTAGTCACACCCTGTGACTAGTCTAATTCTAATAAAATAACAGCTTGCTGAAAGCCAGTGTAAAATTAGAAACCGTGCCACAGCCTGGAAAAAAATATCTGAAGCAGAGTATCCGTATCACCTTCTCCCAGAGTTTGGCTCCAATTTCTTGTGTTTCATTTTGCTACAGTGCTTAATACTGGACCCTAAGGAAACAACAATTATATTTAGCACAGTCCTTATTCAGAGAAATTTAATCTCCTCATTATCTCTGGATGCTATAATAGGAACACTGGGATGAACTGTGGTCTTCTGTTCACCTTCTTTCAGTATTTCAGCATTTTAACCTTTCCTTTTCCAAAGTCATTTTCTCAAATGTATGAGATGATTAATGAGAGCAGCTCTTTTCCTGTGTTCAACAATCGTGTCCTTCTTGCTCATCTCTCCTTGCATAATTATAATTATGTTGTTCTTGCCAATATTTAGGGCTGTGTCAGCACTTCCATTACAAACCCCAATTTTCAGGAGTTTGTAATAAGGCTGGTGCACTTGGCATTTGGCCAAAACTGAGGAGAACTGGAAATCACACTGGTCAGGCCACTTGAAACCAAAACATGAACAGCGATTTGTTTTGGGCTGGGCTCCATATTTGGCAAGAAAGAGTGGCTGACAGCAAGCGCGAGTGAAGTAGAAGAGATCCAAGTGTCTGATAATACAGCTGAGCTTTATATAATGTCAGAGAACAGTGCAAGAGCAGGTCCAGCTAAGTAAGAAAGTCTTTCGTAAGACAGCCAAATAAT
This sequence comes from Rhagologus leucostigma, assembly GCA_013397725.1. Taxonomy (NCBI): domain Eukaryota; kingdom Metazoa; phylum Chordata; class Aves; order Passeriformes; genus Rhagologus; species Rhagologus leucostigma. The sequence continues at coordinate 343,970 of VZTD01005735.1, forward strand.
GTTCCCTTTTTTTGAGATCGGCCACTGTGGCAAAAATAAAAAGAAGAAGGACCCACAGCATGACTGGGTTTGTAGCTCTCTCAATGCCAACTCAATAATTCATGAAAAAATCCTTAACAGAGCAATGAATACCTATGTACAGTTCTGGAAAAGAGTACAAATTAGTAGGTTATTTAAAGAAAAATGAGTCAATTTTCAAAAGCGACTGGTGATTCTGTGAGCAGTGCCTTATTGATTTTTTTCAGGAGTGTTGAGAACTTTTTAAGATCCTTTGTACAGCTAGAGTCTGTCGCTCAAACAGCACTTTGACTCCTTAATAACTGAAATCCAAATAACTCTAATACACAGAGATGACTACTGAATATGCAGAAGAACAAAGAGTGGCAATCCAAATAAAGTATACATGTAAATAAGACAGAATATTTGTAAATTATTCTGTGGAAACATAATGTATTTATCATTTTTTACCTTCAGAGAAGGAAGTTATCATAGAACAATAGAATCATAGAAAGCTTTGGCTTGGAGGTGTTCTTAAACATCATCTGTTTTCAACTCCCCTGCCATGGGCAGTGAACCTTCCACTAAATCAAGTTACTTAGAGCACCATCCAGCCTGGCCTTGAACACTTCCAGGGATGGGACCTCCACAGCTTCTCTGGGTAACTTGTTCCAGTGCTTCACCACCCTCACACTAAAGAAGTTTTCCTAATATTTAAACCTCTGCTCCTACAGCATAAGACCATTCCTCCTTGTCCTATCACTACATGCCCTCATAAAATGTCCTTCTCCAGCCTTCTTGCAAGCCCCTTGTAGCTGCTGGAATGCTGACCTAAGTCTGTCCAAAGCCTTCTCTTCTCCAGGCTGAACAATCCCAACACTCTAACAAGTTATGACATAGAGGTAGAGGCAAAGGGAAAAATGTGGGATCATTGTTAAAGTAGAATAATATACAAGCTTAATAAACTCCTTTGGGTAATAAAGAAGTAACTTGACAACAAACATTAAAAAAATAATTTTAACCCCAAATGCTCACTGGAATATTTATAACTTTTATTCATGGATTCACATGGCCACAGGTTTGGTTTTGTTCTGAGTACTTAATGTACATTTTTTGATTTCTTGGCAAGGTTGAGGACTAGCTACAAATTTATATCCAGTGACAGAAGACAAGACAAGTCCAAATAGCACTGATTACTTATTAAAACAGTATACTGTTTCTCTTTTTTCCCCTCTCTTTCTAGTACTGATGCCTTTATTGGGAAATCTGAGAGAGAAACACCAATTTCACACACATGCAAAACAAATCAAGAGACATAAACAAGTCAGTACTGAATAAATATGGCCTGAGGATACAATGTTTCAGCTGTTAGTAATTACCTATGTTGCCTATTCTTATCATTACTTTTAAGTTATCTTCTTGCCTGATATTTACTAGCTGTTCAAACAGACACACAAGCAGTTACTGTGATCAGCTGTACTGTATTGGCCTGTACCTGTTTCTCCACTAGTCTGTTCTGTCATTCATCCTCATGTAGCTAATAGACCACATGCCATGATATTCCTTTAGATTTGAGCATCTTCAGTTCAGTCCATCTCTAATGAATATTTACTTCCATCAAACAAAACGGTTTTCATCCATAATTTCAAATACAAATTAGTTGATAGTCTCATTTTTTTCAGTCTCTAATGTACTAAAACCCATGAAATGTAAATCTATCAAAGCAAATGAATTCATTTATTATTTTTAAGGTCGCAAGATAATCAGTAAGTATTTAGAAGTCCCTCTCACAATGGTTTAACTATAAAGTAACTTGAAAATTATGAACAAAATTTTTCATGCTACACAGTGATTCTGAAAGGCCAGAGCCATGGTATATAAGAAGAATGAGAAGGATGAGAAAGAAATCCTTCCCACCTAGAGTAATAACTGGATAAAGAAGTAAATGGACACACAACAGCACCTCTGCTAAGCATACAGCAGCACTGCTTCATCTTTGCATTCTTCAGTAAACTTGGAACAGCAGTCTATAAATCACTCTTCACACATAAATTTTAAAGACATTTAACATTGTCTGAATAGCAATGGATGGATTCTTTGAACAAGGCTTAAGACACACCAAAGCAGGAAGTGGTTTATACTGCTTTCAGCTTTTCTTTGTTAAAAGCCTATAGCTGCAAAGACCAGAGCACCCACTGTTGATGTTGCAGGAGTCTGATGACCCTCCAGATTCCTGTGTCCTCTCATTTGGCTACAAGTCTGCTGCTGTTCCACATTTCTTTCTAGGATGTCCCACATTCCCCTTAGTCTCTATTCCCCTTTAGTCCTACCATGGCCATAGAAGTTATTTTAGAGAATTCTGAACCTTTGCAGGTTCAGAAGGGATTTGAAAATGCAAGACTTCTGTTACAAAATACAAGTAAATCTTGGGCTTGTGTGTTTTAGAGAAATATACCTCTCACGGAATATATTTTTAACAGAATTATGTTACAAGTCAAAAACTGGAAGAAAAGCAAGCCTTAAAAATATTCGTTTGATTAAAAATCTGTGACAAAAGAAAGGAATCACTGATATGTAATTTTCATGTTTTATCATGTCTTTACAGAGCTTTTGTATCATAAATGTTTTCGAAAGATTTTTGAAATCAGCTTCACCATGCAGCTTCTGAAGTTATTTCTGTATTAATTAGATATCTCTTTGCAAAATCTCATAGAAATACACGTTTCTGTGGCATCATTTCCAATTGCTTTTGGATCAGAGAAGGCGGCAGTATTATGAAATTGAAGTTTGACCTTTGTTTCTCCTGTCTTAAACTGGCAATAGAAATTCTTTTCTTGAACACCTCACTCTCGCTCTGCAAAATTTCACTTTTATTATCTGGCCTGGGAGAGGATACCTAGTGTCTATTCTGACCCTCCCCTTAATCTCCACTGATGCTGGAGAGGGAAATTTTTCTAGGGAATTCTCCTCCACAAAATCCATTCTAACTCTAAATTTTGTAAAGGGAATGTAAAGGGCAGATAGTGAATATGGAAGAACTTGGTGCTATACAATTTTAATTGAAATTAAGAGAATGTAGAAAATCAGCAATGAGAAACAGAACCAGCTTTTTTCTGCTTCGAGATATGGATGGTGTTGGAGAAAAAGAACAGATTTTATTATAAATCAGGTGAATTTGTCAAGCTACTATATATTTTTTTCCATTACTGTATAGCTGGTGCAGTCTAAAAGGTTCTTTATTAAACCACTCAATGGAACAAATAGAACTGAAATGTCAATTTATTATTCCAGCGTACTAGTGAATTACAACTATACCAAGAAGTTGTAATTGTTTATTCATTTTAATTGTTTTTTTTCCCAGCTTCTTTGTATAAAAGATATTTATGTGTGTTTGAGTAACACTCTCTTTGAAAAACCAAGAAACACCCTCAAAAACCCCCCAACAAATCAAAACTAACCAACCAAAAAAACAAAGAAACCCACAAAACAAAAAAACCAAAACAAAGCAAAACCCAATAAAACCCCCCAAACCCAAAAAACCTACATGTCTGGAATCCGAACTTTGAAAGTAAATAAAATAAAATTAGAAATTTGAGAACAGACATTAATTATAGACTACAACATATTGCTATTACATGTTGAAAATAAAAAGATACCTTCTGAAAATTATTCTTGTAGCTACAAATTATTTTCTTTGTCTTGGCAGTGACAAAATGCCACTTTAAAACAAGAAAAAAACCCAGAACTTTCCAGAATGCCTTACATTATGGTTGATGTACCAATTTACTTGTCTTACAAGCCTCTTTGGAATTACAACATTGTACCTAAGTAAACTGTTGTTATAGTCCTTCAAAAAGTTATCTGGTGTGCCCACGAATGCACATGGAAAGTTGAGCTCTGTGTGTTGGGACGGATCTCCGGACATGTCATGATGGTATGTACTGCTCCTAAGAGGACGTGTTTCTCCATCTATTTTATCACCCTGTTTTGAACGGTATTTCATGTGAGGCAACACCTGAAGCCTTTTTAAGTGCTGTCCCAAGAAGCCAGCATTACCAGAGTTTGCTATGCACTGGGCAAGCTCTTACATAATCCAGAGTACACTTACTGATAAATGCAGTGTGACTGCAGATTCAGTCTGATTTGAATTGCCATGTTCCCATTTACACTGAAGACCATTAGAATACGATCAGGTGTGATACTGGCTGTCCCCTGACAATGCCATTGTTTCAGTGGCACAATAGGGACTGGATGAATGGTCCTTCTCTTAGTTTGGGTTTAATTACTTCTTTTATTTTCTTAAGGTTAGTGATACTATGTTGTACATAAGAAAATTATTGCGCCTAAAGGAAGAAATCCTTTCTAAACATATCATAATGAATGCTTCTCCAGCTTCCACCTTTCGGTTTTGTTTTGGTCTTTAGGGACATCTTACACTGCTGGAGATCGTGACTCTGGATACCTCAGAGCATAGGTATGATTTGATGAGAACAGTTATAATGTGATGAAGGAGAAGGCATCACACACACATACATGCACACACATTCTTTTGTTAAAATAAGTCATTAGATTCTGAATTGAATGACCTTGCTTTCAGAACACTGATGCCAAAATAGTGCCCCTACTATACCATCTCTAAGTATGTCTTGCTAAATATTCAGATTGACACAAATGACAGAAAGGCAGTATCTCTCCATAACTGCTATGATAACAACTTATACAATATCTAGAGCAGGAATAAGTACATATACAAAACCACATGGCAAACTGCTCTTTTCATTGCTCTGGTCTTCAATGGAATAATCTTTGTACAGAAGTTTTATTCTGTTCACTGATAATATTGGATAATAATTTGGATAATAATATTGCATATAATTTCTAAACTGTATTTTTAACCAAAAAAAAAAGTTTTTGTAAGAAGAAGCACCGTTTTATACTAGAAATACATAAGTAGCTTTACTCAACACAACAATTATCAATTGTGGTTTTTATGTGAGGCCCTCCCTTCAAGAAATGACATCACAGTGATACTTGGTTATAGGTAATTGATTTATTTGTCATTTTCTTTTCCTGTGAGATTGGTTATACCATGGATTCTATGGTTATTTGATGCCAGTGGTTACACTGATGAGAAAGTGTAAATGAATGCACTTCTCTTTTGTGCCAGGAAAGTAGTGTTCTTTTATGTTTAGTAGCACAGCATCAGGCAGTGTTTGCTGGTTCGTTTCTCAATCAGCTTGAAAAGCTGAGCCATTATAATTGAAGTAATCAAAGTTTCTGGTACTCTTGTCATGGAAAATTCAACTTTAATAGCTACAGGATATCACCCGAATCAGTTGCCTGCTTTCAGCGATCCACATTGGATGGGATCTCTAATGCCAAAGAAGGCTTCCTCTTGACAGAAAGAATATAGCTGCTCAAAAAATAAATGATCACTATAGACCATTAGTGAAAATAACCTGATTTTATTTTACTAGCTGCTGTAAATATTTACTTTGACAACCTACTTTATCGAACTATGAGGATACAGTTTTGTGTATGATAAGACTGAAGGTCAATTCTTGTTTAATAAACTCTAAATAAAGAATTATGTGATACACTGTACACATTTCACATCCAGTGATGTATTAATGCATCATTGCACTCTGTATAATCAGCTCAAATGACTTCCTTTAAGGAGACAGAGATTGTTTCCCTTGCATCTTTTTTTTTTTAAACAATTTAAATGCACTATTGGTTAAATGCCAGCAATCCAGCTAACATTTAAGGTGAATACTATATTATATCTATTGAATTTTGTACTTTTCAATGTCTTAGGGATAAATGAGAGATAAACAAGCTCACATTAAATATTGAAACATAGTTTTAAAATAATTACCTGTTGATACTACAGTCAAATCTAACGCCAGAATTGACAAAGGCTCTTATTTGGAATACTGGTATAGCTTCACTGTTTTCCCAAGCAGAAGTTTCACTACGAATTTTTTTTTTTGTTCTGAAAGTCATTGATGGTGGACACATAAAGATATAGACAGAAATAAATATTTATAAGCTGCAGAACAAAACAGCCTTGACTGAATGTTTGACGTTGGATAAGAAATAGGTCCTCTGATTTGCATGGCTAGACACAGACAGGAATATAGGGCTGGATACAATTTTCTTCAATGCTGAGTTGTACTGCCTCTTTGCTTAATGTCATTAGAGTTTCAGCTACTGCAAAAGCAGATGTAAAGATATTAAAATAGCCACTCCAGCAGTCTGGTCTGGGATATTAACTGGCTGAGTCCAGACATATGGATCCATCTCTGTATAGCTCCTAAAGCAGTCCCTGAATTTTTAAAATCTTGATAGAACTATTTTATTCCTCACTGTCCCCAGTACCCTGAGTATCCCTGAACTTGCATTTCCAACTTTAAGAAACTATGTTCATTTTCCACTTACTGTTGAAATATTTCCTATTTTTTCTTATTTAGTAAAGAATTGCTTTAAACTCTTGATCACAAACATGACCTTAATGTAAAAGACAAAAGATTGGTTTTGCTTTACAGTGAATTCATTGGACAAAAGAATGCATAAGGGAAAACATGAGCATGTTCATAGGGCAGGAAAAAGTAAATTTTATTTTTTGCATACAATTTCCATAGTTCAATAAAGTAGAACCTATATTCTCTGTGTATATAATAAATATAATTAGCTCTCAACATTGCATGAAATTGTTTTCTTTCAATCAGCCTAAGCTGATTCGTAACAGGAAGACTGTTGGGATGTGAAGTAACTTGGAAAACCTTGAACTACCCAGGGCTGTAACTTCATGGGATGTCACTTTCCGGTGACAACCTTCATTCTTCGAAAGAAATTTCTGTTTGTTCACATCACAGATGGGAGATGTTTACACAGACTCACTGCGCTGGCTGTAAACCAATCAGCTTAGATATCGATGTTATAAGTAGTATGATGTAGGAAATTATACACTTTCCCACGAAATTCAGAATGTTCAGGACCAGTATTTAAACTTCATCTTCTGATCTCATTCAATTCTCCTGGTATTAGCCCAGTTCTCAAAAAGCAAGCCATCATTAAAACTGTGGTCAGAAAAACGATGTCATTTTATATCCCTTTAGGACTGGCTTGCTGCATTAGCCCCCTGATATTAATCACAGTAACTATGGGATATGAACCCAGGTATTACATGATATTGGTAAAATGTTATAGTGTCATATTATTAGTAAAAATTTATTATGGTATTAACTGAGAATGTTCATGGAAACCACTAAGAAGAACTTACATATTAGAAGAGGTATTTTTCTTTTAAAACTAGTTCTTTCCGCCATATGGTGAAACAAGAGTAACACAGCCAAAAGAAAGCAGCACTAGAATTTCTATAAGGAGCGATAAAGTCTGCTTCTTTTCTTCACCTTTCAAGAAACTGAAAGACAGTGAAAATAACAAAAAAAAAAAAAAAATTTGCATCTTTTCTGCAAGAAGTCTGAATCACATATCTAAGCCCAGAGTTGTTCATGAGAGTATATTTGATGTAGTAGGTGATCTAATTGTGTCTTTCTAGTAGCTGAAGGGAGCCTACAAGAAAGATGAAGAGGGACTTTTTACAAGAGCATGTAGTGACAGAACAAGCGAGAATGACTTCAAACTGAGAGAGAAGGTTTAGATTAGATATTAGGAAAAGCTCTTTAGTATGAGGGTGTGAGACATTGGCAAAGGTTGCCCAGAGAAGCTGTGAATGCCCCATCCCTGACAGTGTTCAAGGCCATGCTGGATGGAGTTCAGAGTAACCTGATCTAGTGAAAGCATCCCTGCTCTCAGTAGGGGGGTGCAACGAGATGGTCTTTAAGGTCCCTTCCAATCCAGGCCATTCTATGATTCTGTGCTGAATACTTCATGAAGCTGCATAAAAAAAGGGTTCTCTGGTCTTGAGGTCTCTGGAATCTACATAAAACTGTAAGAGTGTGCATGTGTGTATGTGAAAATCTATGTATACCTTTATCTTTGTGTGTGTGTGTGTTCGTGTGTCTGTGTCTGCGTCTGTGGATCATTTACTGTTTACTGTAGTGCTGATGCATCCTGAAAAGATGCAGAGCCTGAGATGTTTTATCTCTTGTCAGAGCTCACTTCAATTAAATTAATGGATCCATTCAGTTCCCTCTTTCCTCTTTCAGCTGCATCATTGCCGAATACATTAAAAAGATCTTAAGTCTCAAGATGGTACATCATGGCATTAGCCACGGCACTCATTTTCCTCTGTCTTCTTTTTCTGTAAATCAAATAATTAATGAGATCTCTACTTCAATAGAGCACTTCATCAATATTTTGTAGCAATAGAAAAAAAAAGAGACACGCTTTTTGCTCTTGTAGGAGCTTTTATCTACAATTGTGTAGGATTTGGTGGGCAAATGTTGTAATTCTAAAATGACAAAATAATGCCAATTTTTCCCAGTTTGCTTTTAATTTCTGAGAAAAATTATTCAAAAAGCTTAGGTACTGACTGCTTCTGTTGTAAAGATGGGTGTTTTTTGAATTTTAGACTTGTAATAAAATTTAATTGAAAGTCTTTTATTGTAGAATGTGTAATTGCAAAGGATTATATGACTAAGTATCACAATTTAATGTTCAGTATTTCAATTCAATTAATAAAAAATAATTATGCTGCACATAATGTCAGCTATTCTCTTTTCTTTACAAAGAAATTACTTACCTTGGCACCATTAACCCCTTCATGCTATTAGTCGAAGAGTTTCATACTTAGAATACAACAGAAAATATATTGTAACATAGACAGTGGTGCAGAAATTTATCCCAAGGCTAAATAGCAGGTTTGCAGCAGACAGAGGCATTAGCTTTTCATCCTGCGGTTCTAGTCTGATTCCTTTTATTCTTTTCTTAAAGAAAATTTCAGTTCAGAAACTTAAATAGTCTTTATGGTTCTGTTGTTGAAGTGACACTGATTATTGAGCTGAATACCAGGCCTCTTACTGAGAATCATGCACTGATTTGTAATTACTTTTTGCCTTAGGTTTTGAAAAAGGAATATAGTAATTTTAATTTAATGATTTGGCTGCAAACTGCATGTGAATGAATAGAGAACATTTGACTACAATGAGAGGGAAAGAGTCAAACAGAGTCTTACTGAGTTGTTAAAATATAATGGCAATTTTTACTGAAATGACAATTTCATTACATTAAAATTAGAACAATACCTTTTCATGAAAAATATAAACATGCAGCACTGGCCTTCAGATGAGTTCCATTAAATATCACTACACTGCCGTGGTAAAAATAGTCCATTCCTGCAGGATAGGCATAATTGAAAACTGCAAAAGCACAGAAATGCTAACGTTCCTTCTGCACTCTGATCTGCAGGAAGACAGGTCTCACATACAAGACTCTGTGAACTACACAGCGATTGATTTCTAGACAACAGCAGTAGCACAATTGTTCCAGACACTCCTTTTTCATTGCAAGGTATCTTTGGCTGTGTAAGCACTAAAGTAGTCATCCTTCCCAGAGAATGACCTTTGGCCCCAGCACAGATGTGCAGGGTGGCTCAACTCCAACCTGCTCAAGTCCACAGGAAGCTGACCTGGATCTGCTATTGCTTCCATGTGTTGCCTCTGTGACTATGGCATGTAGGTACAACAACAACCAGGCGCAGTTTTTCGTCTTGAATTGGCTGAATCAATATAAAAAGACACAGCGTAGCTTCTTGCAAGTGTATTTTTGCAGCAGTCAACTGAGATTGTGCAGCAGCACAGAAAGTATGTTGAAGACTTGGGGCTTTTGAGGGCAGAGATTCTGTGGATAGCTTGGAAGAATGACTAAGATGAGGGTGCCGAACCTGATGCTGTTCTGTCTATACTGCTCAATCTCAAAATCAAATTATAGCCAAGATTAGCCTATATATGTATTGCAGCCTTTATGAGTCCCAAATCTTTAAAATTTCTGCTATTAATATCCCATCTTACCTTTCTTTGAGAAAACACAATGTAGGAAGAGAATATCATTGAATTAATGTTACAGTTCTGTGTTCACAGCAAGAACTAGTTGCTTGGACTTTACCTGGAGTGTAGTTCCTAGCTGGTGCTGCTAAAGGATTAGCACTGTGATCAGTGTTGCACTTAGTAGTGAGGAAAGAATTGATTTCTGGCATGAATTTCTGGAACAGGTTGCCTTTTCTTTGTAGGCAAAATCTTCTGAAAATAACGTAAAGTCCTTCCAAGATGCACATTCCATATATGTTTTGGTTTCAGTGAAATCTGGGGCACTGTGGTTTTGTCGTTTCAGTGTTGAAAACAAAATCACTTTTGATTTTGTCTTAGTGGCCCATGGAAATATTGACTCTGCTATTGTATTTATCTGGCTCACTTGTAACATTATTCAGCTGAACTAAAACTTGTTTTCATTTGAAATAGTTGTTCCTTCTGCGCTGGAGCAGTGTGTGGCAGCACTGACAGCTTGGATTGCTACTCTGTTTTTATTCCTATCTTGGGCGAATGGGTGATTCCGCATGAACTTGTTTTCCTTGGTAGCTATTTCAGAAGTGCCACTTATCTCCAGGAGACACTTGCAAGTGCTTCTGGAAACTTTCTTGTTGCTGTTGCACATTTTAGAATTTCTTAAAATTGCTAACACTAATAAATAAATAAAAGCAGGCGGAAGAAAATACTGAAATACTGATTTGGATTCAGAAATAAGTTGGAATCTTTCTTTAAGCCAATTAATTAAGGCTATTAATTTTCACATTTTCATCCTTTCACTTATTTTCCATGTAAATAGCTTTTTTTTCCAACAATTTGTTAACTAAAACATTCATCTTGCTAAATAATTTAATAAAAATATAAGTACTGCACCATACAAATAATGCCATATCTGCAAGATTTAGTGTATATGTAAAAAAAAGGAAAATATAATGTGCAGTTGTCTTAGTGTTCACCTCCTGCCTCTAGTCATTGGTTAACACCCTAAACCAAACTGAAATCCTACAAAAGCATTCGTGGTTGTTTTGGAGGGTTGCCTTATTATTTCTGACATTTGAAAATACTATTACAGATTCCCAGGCTGAAAGATTCTTCAAGAATTCATTGCCCTCTAAATTATATCTTCCTTGTTGTGCTCTCTAGTATTTCATTCCTAACAAAACACAACCACTGAAACAGCTCCTCTTCAAAGTTTCTTGAGATCACTAGATTGACACCAAGAAGTTTGTTGATGACATGAAGACATGATATATTTATGGCACACTGAGGTCTTGGCTTTGTACAAATTCGATAGTGGTCTATGGAAGGCATTAGAAAGATCATAAAATGAAATGGAATTAATTTTACTTATTTGTTTTTCTGGCTTATTCAAATGCAATTAATACTTTCTGAACGACCGAGAGAAGTTTAGCCTCTGATAAAAGCTCTGTGTCAAGGAACCACAGAAGTACAACTGACAACCCAATTTATAGCATTATTGTGTAAGGCGCTACAGTTTTTGTGCGATTCAATCCTGTATTACAGAGAAATTATAAAAAGCAATTTTAAACTAGATAGTGCCCAAAGTATAACCACAAAATGGTACTGTGGATTGTGATCTTGTACTTAAACTAAGTGAATTACTCAGGCAAATAACTTTTCTTCAAATTTGTTGTTAAATATAATAAAGGTGTAGGAGACATAGGAAATATAAAATGTATATCTGTATGTCTATATGTGCATGTGTATATAATTACTGAATTTTTTGTGCCTATGTATTTACTTACTGTAAATAAATGTTACTATTTCCTTACTGTAATAAGCTGAAAGTTTTTAGAAAATATGGATTACATTTTTTCTTTAGGTATCTATTCTATAAAATAATCTGACTATGTATAGTTACTCTCATACACAGAAACTGTACCTAAGATCAATAAACCACACATGCACATACAAAATTATCTGTGATTTGCTATATATGGAGTGTCTGATAATGTCAAGCTTTTCACTTGCTACAAATGCTTAAACAAATAAACAGTGTGACAGCCACTTAAACCAGCCGAGGATCTGTCCAGGTGTCTGCAGATAGCAGCTCAATGTCACCAGATGAAACACTAACTGGGATTGTGCTGTCATTCTGGAGCTGACATCACTTAGGAATCATTTGCCTGAGTAAAATCACAAAGTCATAGAATAATTTGGGCTGTAAGGGAACTTAGCAAACATCTAGCTACCACTCTCCTGCCATGGGCAAGGACAGCTTTCACTAGATCAGATCACTCAATGCCCCATCCAACCTGGCTTGAACACTGCCAGGCTGTCACAGCTTCTCTGGGCAATCTGTTCCACTGCATCATCCCACTCACAGTAAAGAGTTTCTTCCTAATATCCAATCTAAATCTACCCTCACAGAATCATCAGGGTTGGAAGATCACCTAGCACCATCATAATCGATGGCAGTAATCAATCTCCTAAACTATATCTCCAAGTGCTACAACCAGACGACTTCGACTCCTTTAAGAGAGAGTGATTCTATGACCTGGGCAATTTATTCCAATGTCTAACCACTCTTACAGCAAATTCTTTTCTAAATTTCTTTACCCTGGTGTAACTTAAGTTCATTTCCTCTCGTCCTTTCACTTCAATCATGACAGAAGAGACCAATCCTCACCTCACAACAACTTCTGTTCCAGAAGTTGTAGAAAGCAATGAGATTCCCCTTGAGCCTCCTTTTCTTCAGGCTTTTCTCCTTGAACTGTTCCTCACAGGACTTGTGCTTCAGACCCTTCCCCAGCTTCGTTGTCCTTCTCTAGACTCACTCCAGCACCTCAATGTCTTTCTCGGAGTGAGGGGGCCAGAACTGGACACAGGATTTGAGGTGTGATCTCACCAGTGCCAAGTACAGGGGGACAATTCCCGCCCTGGTCCTGCTGGCCACACTATTGCTGATCCAGGCCAGGATGCCACTGGCCTTCTTGGCCATCTGGGCACACGCTGGCTCATGTTCAGCCACCGTTGACCAGCACTCCCAGGTGCTTTTCTACCGAGCAGTTCTCAAACCACTCTGTCTCCACACTGTTGTACTGCTTGGGGTTCTTGTGACCCAAGGGCAGGATCCAGCATATAGCCTTGTTGAAACTCATGCTGCTGTCCTCAACACATCGATCAAATCTGTCAAGGTTCCTCTTATAGCTTAAATCTGTTAAGTGCTACTCCACTGATACTGCTGCAGAATACCCAAAATATCTGTGAGACTTTTATATAGACTTCAAGTTTATTGCACCGTCAGCAGAATAGTATAAACTTCACACGACTATGTGTCTACTCAAGAGAATTCTCCATCTCAGTAGCAAATTGAACCTTAGGGAGCTATTTTCTTGCCCCCTACTGGTTCTTAAGCTCTTCCAAAAAATTGGGCAATCATTCCCTTGAGTTTGAGCTTCAGTTCTGGACCTAAATACTAAGTCTGTCACAGAACCTAGATGTCCTTATCAAACATAATTTTGCACCATAAATTTTGCTATCTCTCTATAACATCCTGTACCTCCAAATCCAAATAGCTGTATCTTTCCTTACACTCTTTTGAGCTCCCTTTTCATTCTGTATTCTTAGTGCAAAAGCATCTTCTTTGGTTACTGGACAAGAAAATAAAATATGCGGTTGTCTCACATGGTTAAAATGCAGCTGTGCATTGCAGTGTAGGTAGGATCTCTGTGTCCAGTAAGTGCAAAAGTCTGGGTAGCTGCAAGTAAAAGTGACTATAAAGACAAGAAATCTTGATCAATGCTCACAGTTACAGCTTTGTGCACAGTGCAAGGTCTAATGACTTGATGTGCTACAGAGTCATTGTGGTGACAGACCTGGTGTGAACACATCTCTTTTTTAGGACAGATAGATCCTTTTTCATTCCTTTTTTCATTCCTATTACAAAGAATTTGCACTCAGGGGTCTTATAGTTCACCTCAAAACAAATGCTAGATAATAAAAAACTAGACAGCTTGAACTGTGCTTTAACCAAGAGGGGTCATCTGGGTGGTAATGGGATCCCCTGCCATAGCCATGTTTGTGGTGTAGAAAGGATTAAGATAGGAAAATACAGTGAGTCTGGAGTGAGATGGGTACAGCTGCGCATAACTGGCACACAGGTTTCTGTGGTTTTATTTGACTGCCTGACAATAAAAAACCTGACTTTTTAGAGGATCCACATAGTTGTTTCACAAAAAAGTGACATATCCTCTGGAACTAAAAATAAGTCTTCTCCCCCATACTAGGCTCTGTGTTTGCACTACAACCACTACTCCTTCCTTCCTGCAGACTGAGACAGTATCAAGTTATCCACCCTTTCAACAGCTCCACGGTAGAGGTATTGAATTAGAATGAGGTAGCTACAGGTGGCAGCAGCTAATAAAATATGGGAGGGCGGGTAACTTTGTACTGAATCTATCTTTTTGTTTTTCTGTTTTATTCAAGCTGCATCCTGATGATAAAGTTTCATTGTATTGTGGAAAGGTATTTTCTAAGTTCTTTCTTTCCCAGTAAGTACTGGGTAGCCTTCCAATATCAGGAATTTTTGACCTCATTGGCAGAGACTGCTAGTATCTTTAAAAAATCAAAATGCATTGCAGTATGAAGGAAAAAAAGAAAAAAAAAAAAAAGGATTTTAAAAATAACTTAGCCCTTTCAATTAAAGGAAGCTAAAAAACTCCAAGCATGATGCAAAGAAAAGCTTATTGTACATGAAATACAACCAAAAGAAAGGCATTCAAATTCTGACAATACTGCTGGGGCAAATGTTTCTGAAATATATTGTAGGGAAATCAGGTGATATGCAAATATACATCACAAGTAGGCCAGGTTGCTTTACGATTGGTAGCAGTTACATAATGGATAAGTAGCAGTTACCTAGAAATCTCAAGTACAAAAGATAATAGTAAAAACACTGTTTCTGCTTCTTCTCTTCTGTGAGTGTACACAGTCCAATCTAAGCAGCATAGTACTGGCTTTGAAACTTGACAGTCAGGTAAAGGTTTAAGTAGATATTTGGTGAGTGAAAGCATAAAAAGAAGCTCAGTTTTCCCATGCAACATATATGAATGAAAAGTTGTTAAGTCTGGGAGATTAGTACCAGAGACTCGGTTTTGAATTATCAGTTTGGCATCTTAGACAATATGGCACCAACTCATTTTTGCTATCCATCCATTACTGATGTGTCGTGCATAATGACCATCAAAGTTAAACCCAATAAGATTATCGGCCAGTGAGATTATTGGTGGATCAAGATACCTCTCAGTCAAAAATAGTGAATAATGTAGTCCTAATATTTTAAAGAGAAGACAGATTTTTATCAGATAAACTATAAGCAAAACCTTTTCTTCTCTTTCATTAGTTGCATGCTAGTAAACACCTCTAAGCAAACAGTTCTTTCTTTCCATCTTCGGAGCTATAGCTATGATGTTAATAGCTGACAAGATTGTTCAGCACATATGTGGGATAATTTCTTGTGGTACTTTAGCAATTGACCTACTAGGTTGTTTTACCTAAATACTTGCAGGTTTTTTTAAATCACGCCGATCATTATCCTGCAAAGGAAGATAGCACACCTGTAATTGTGTAATAATTATATATAATTTAACTGTGGCAGATAGGAAGAAGAGAAAAGACTCATCTTCTCAGGCAAGTACCCAATATTAAAAAGAAACAATTAGGAATTGAATTACTAAATGCTGTTTTTAATAAAGTATCCCAGCACTATTACCAATAATAGTGTTGTACACCAATAATTGTTGTTGTACATATTCTAGGCCCAAGGAATTAAAAAAAAATTAAAAGGCAAAGAAAACCTTAAAGAAAATTAATAAGTTATGCTGTTTCATCTTGATGAAATAAAAGGGAATACACTTCATGTAAACTGTTTCTGGATGTAGCAAAACATAGGGAATGGCCACTCCTTAAGAGGGAAAATATAAGGATTTAAATTCAATGGTAATTCATAAAAGAAACTTTATATTTTCAAAACAGAGCACGTATTCGGATTGCCTGGTGTGAAATAGCATCTTGCACTGGCTTGCTTTCACATGTTAAGTAACTAAGCTTGGTTTGGTGGTGACAGGTGTAGACCTTATGGCCTTCACTGGCAATTCAGTCTGAAATGATGGGAAAGTGTTCCTTCATTAGTCACTCAGCAATTAATACGCTGAATGTGATGCATTCTACTTCCTCATCACCTATTATTTACTAAAGTAATTAACTGACTATAAAGCAAGATGGAGAGAGAACTCTAGTATCTAGTTTGACATCTAAATGTATCTTACTTCACAAAACCGGCATAAGAAATATTTGTAAAGCATTGACTAGTACCCTAGTACTAGAGGAAATTTCACTAGCAGTAGGGGCTCTGAAAAGACAATGAATGCAAAGCTTAAATTCTGCTTTTTCTACTGTAATTATATCTAAAAAACACCTGTTGATATCCTTGCTTCAGTGAGTGTTTCTGTATTTTATATCTACAGGAGCAACTTCAGCTGTAACTCCTGAGAAGCCTCTTGCCCTGTCTGTTTCTAGACTTGCTCATAAACTAAGCTAATATTCCTGGTGCAAGCTCAATAGAAAGGTCTGTTGGGCATGTAGAAGTATTAGCACCCTGTGGATCAAGGGTGTCAAACATGAAAATGACTTTAAAGAACTTCTACAGGAAACCGTCATACAGGTCTCGGGAGAGGTCACCTGGCTCTTTAAGCTCTTCACCTCATGAAGAGGTATCATGAATACATCTTCAAAACATATCTGCCATGTCCTGCACTGAGAATGCAGTGACTAACAGCAGTCTGTGCTTTTTGGTAGCACTTGATTCTTTTCCTTTACAAATTTGTGTCCTTAATTCAGTCAAACATAGAATTAGGGTAGAATTAGAGAAGGGACCTTAAAAATCATTTAGTTTCAACCCCTCTGCCATTGACAGGGATGCCGTTCCCTAGATCAGGTTTTTCAGGGCCCCGTCCAACCTGGCCTTAAACACTGCCAGGGATGGTGTATCCACAGCTTCTCCAGGCAACCTCTTCTAGTGCTTCGCCACCCTTTGCGTAAAGAATTTCTTCCTAATGTTTAACCTAAACCTGCTCTCTTTTATTTAAAAACCATTGCCCCTTGTCCTGTTACTATCTGCCCATGCTCTTATAAAAAGTCTTTTTATAAGCACTTTTTAAGGTACTGCAAGGTCACAATGAGATCTCCCTGGAGCCTTCCCATCTCAAGTCTGATCAACCCCAGCTCTCAGCCTGCCTTTGTAGGATAGTTGCTCTATCACTCTGATCACCTTTGTGGCCTCCTCTGAGTCTTCTCTAACAGACTCATGTCTTTCCTGTGTTGAGGACCCCAGAGCTGGATGAAGCACTCCAGCTGGGATCTCACAAGGGCAGAGTAAAGATAGAGATCCACCTCTTTTACCTGCTGGCCAGTCCTCTTTTGGTGCAGTCCAGGATGCAGCTAAACTCAGGGCTGTGAGCGAACATTGTTGGTTCTTGTCCAGCCTCTCATCCGACAGCATCCCCACATCCTGCTCCACAGGGCTTCTCTCAGTTAAGTTCTTCTCCCCGTCTGTGCTCATGTCTGGGACTGCCCTGGCCCAGGTGCAGCACCTTGCACTTAGACAGGATGAACTTCACAAGGTTTCTTGTGGGCCCACTTCCCATGTTTGACCAGGATGGCATCCCATCCTTCTCTTGTGTCAACTGCACCACTCACCCACATGTCATCTGCAAGCCTGCTGAGGATGCGCTTGATCCCACTGTCTGTGTCGCTGATAAAGATATTGACACTTGGCACTGGTACCAAGACAGAGCCCTGAGGGACATCACCCATCACCAGCCTCCACCTGGACATGGAGCCATTGACCACAACTCTCTGGATGTGTCCATCCAGACAGAACAGTCCACCCTTATCCACAGAACAGTCCACCCTTCAAATCCGTGTCTCTCCAACTTGGTAATAATGGTGTCACGTGGGATCCTGTCGGAAACCTTCTGTAGCAGTTTAGGGAGATGACATCATTCCCTTGTCTATCGTTGCTGTCACTCCATCTATAGAAGGCCACCAGATTGGTCAGGCACAAATTGCCCTTGGTGAAACCACGCTGGTTGCCTCAGATAACCTCCTATGCTTGCATGTGCCTTGACATTGTTTCCATAAGGCTCTGCTCCATGACCTTCCCAGGCACAGAGGTGAATGTGACAGGTATGTAGTTGCCCAGGTCTTCCTTTCTCCCCTTTTTTAAAAAACAGGAGCCATGTTTCCTTTTCCCCAGTCACTGGGATCCTCACCTGAGCACTATGAATTTTCAAATACCATAGAGAGTGACTTGGCAACAACATCAGCTCATTCCTTCAGGACCATGGGACGCATGTCACCCATTCCCATACACTTGTGGCTTGTTCTTGAAGTGGTGAGCTAATATTCTTGTCCTAACCCAAGTGCAGTGTAAGCAATGAATGCATAGGTTTCCTAAATACACAGCATCTAAGCTCTTCCTTCAGATGCTCTTGCTAGTCTCGGAAAGTGTTAAAAATTGCCCATAATCAGATGTTCTGCTGTCTCAGTTTTTCGTATAAGCATTCAAACCTCTGTGATTGCTGCCAGATAGACCAAGCATAAATAAACAACATAGAGAAGCAAAACTGAATAAACGCATTTTAGACCTGACCCAGCCCTTTTGAATGCTCTCATCGTATGAACTACTATTCAAATCAAGGTTCCCATCAGTCATTTTTAATTATGGTAATCAAGAACTTATTTTTCTATAAACATCAAAAGTACCCAATTTTAATTTCTTGGGATTGGCAGGCCCTCTGTGCTCAAAAATTTCTCTTCAATTTAATTTCCCACCTCTTTGAGGTCTCCCATATGAATTTATGACTCTTTACACTATGAGTATCTGTGATCCTTTTAATGACTGAGCAAATCATAAACATTTAAGTATGTATCCAGCAGAATTATTTTGTTAGATATTATTTTTGTTCTAGAAGAGACAGAGGGGATAAATCATTCTCAGATTGAAGACTTCAACCAAATATCCATTTCTCTCTCCAGTGTTTGATTTTAAATACCTCAATATTATACCACACATACTAAGACAGGACCTAATGGGTGTAATCGTCATAGATTTTATGGCAAGAACACATGATAAATAATATTCTGATAATTAATGTGGATTAAAATCTACTAAGCTCAGAGAATATTCAATAAGCCTTTCCCATCAGACTTCAATGAAAAAATCAAGAGATGGAAACTCCATCACTTCTATGATTTTTCAAATGGGTGAAGTCATTTTAACACTCAAGGGTTTTTTTCCACTTTACATGTCTGGTTTCAGCTTCCAGCTACTGTTTTTTATTGTACTTCTACCAACTAGATTAAGATATCACTAATATCTGTTTTCCAACCTGTAATCAAATTATTATTCAATCTTCTTTCTGTGAAGTTAAACAGACAGAGCTCTTAGGAGTTCTTCTCCTATATGATATCCTCTACAGTGTACTTCTACAGTATCTTCTCCTGTTCACTACCTTTTGTTTTCATGTAGTTATCCAAGAATTAAGTCTTGTTATAGCTGTGTCAGGTCTCATCTACTACAGACCCTGAATTTTTTTCCACAGTCACAATAATTGTAGAATCAAACTTTATCTCATGAAGATGCTGCCTGTGTTCACTATTCGCTGGCAGATAACTTCATCCTTGGGTGTATTAAAACACATACTGGATGAGTTGTCCCAGTATACTTGATGACTAATTATGGCTCCTTGTCCTCATCAATATTAAAAGTCTATCATTTTTGTGTCATCTTTAAATTCTAAGAGCAGGGATTTTACATTTACTTGCAGATCGTTTGCTAAAATGTTGAGTAGCATTGTGTCTTTGTGGAATCCCAGTGCAAAATCCTCATTTGACAATGATTTGCCTTTGACAAATACTTTTTGAAAACCATCTAATAACCAACTTTTAATATGTGTTTTATTGATACTGCATAATGCTAGTTTCTCAAGCAGAATGTCATGTGATATTAACACAAAAACAGTTAAAAGTTTAGACTTCTTATGTCTCTGTGGTTATCTTTATCAACCAGACTGGAATCTTATCAAAAGACCATCATAGTTGTTTGACAGGTCCTATTTAAAGCGGGGAAGAAAAAAGAAAGATTATTCTCGTGTCAACAAGCATTAAGTGTATGACAGTTCTTCAATCCTTCTTTAACTGAATACCTCTTCAACTTTTGATGCCACTTAATCTACCAGACTGATACCCTGTCAGGTCTGAGATATCACAGCGGAGAAGCTCACTGAAATTTATCATCTCTCCATCAAGTAATGAACACAGCAAAATTAAACCTTAGGTTCCTACGAATAAGCCAGCAACATTTTCTGATATATAGGTTTTAGAAAGTTTGACACCCTTTTATCTTTTCTTTAAATCCTGGAGTTTAAAATCCTTCTTTCTCATCATAATTTTTAAACTTGAATACCAAAAAGAAAGTAAAGTACCAAGAAACATCTTTTGCTTTGAAAATTTGAAAACCATTCTGAACTAGTTTTAAGTGAATATACTCATCACCATGAATGATTTCAGGTTGATCAATTAACAATTTCTCCATAAATCTGGAAACTCTTAGATGAATTCCAAATGATGTGGTTGTTACCTATTCTTGGTAAATGAAAGAACTTTACAAAACTGCTACAGTTCATTCCACTGTTTAAAAGAATAAGGCATTTTTATATCACCAAATATGTGAAGCTATTTAAGATCTCACTTCCAATTGGGTAGAAGAAAAGCCTATCACGTATTTGAGAAAAGGCTAAATTTCTTCTGGGAATTTACATTCAGTGCCTTGAAAAATACATTCCATTAGAAGGACTTCTTAAGGCCCACTGTGAATTTAATAGTAATTTAGTATATATAGCAGAATAGTATAAAAATATGACTGTAAAAAACTCCAAAATCTGACAATAGAAAGAAAGAATAGGAGAAAGTAGAAGCAAATTAAGACTATGTTATTTGAAAAGAACTTCTGTCCTAAGAGGCCTAATCTCCCTACATGTCTAAATAATTAAACACAAGGTGCTTTTCAGGGATTAATGATGCATTTCACTTCAGTTCACAAGGCAATTGTAAGTGCTAAAGCGTATAATAGAGAAAAGAATTGAGATTCATAAAAAACCATAAAATAATTCTGTGTAACCCTGCCTAGTGTTTATGTCATCAGTTAAATTAAATGTGACAAGACCAGTAAGTCTGGAAATTTTCAGTATTCGTGAAATTGCCTTGAAGAGGCAATTTCTGTCTAAAGAGAAATTTCTTCTCTTTAGAATTTTTTTTACCCCATTGCTGAAAGAAGCTGACTCCATGTTAATCCAGCCTACTTTTTTAAGAGCAGTTTTGAATAAAGGTAACATATGTATGTATATATATTACCTTCCTATGGAGACAGTAATGCCTCTGTGATCTGGGCCACTTGTCCTCTCACTTTTGGAAAATAATTGCAACCAGAGCACAGGAGTCCATTTTTATCAGCATAGGTATTGCTGGAGAAAGAATTGAGGTCTTCAGGGAACAGAGCTGCTTCTGAAGGGTTTTCAGTTGGGAAGTGCCTCACATAGAATATTCATATGGGTAAAAAGATGGGAAAGGAAACGTACTTTTTTTGGGAGCAGGGAAAAATTAGGTAATAACAAAAAAAAATCTATAATATTTATGGAGATGGACTATTTTAGTGAGAGGACAAGCCAGTTCTGAGTGGCTGCTGTAAAAGTCAATCATGATAATCATGATCCATCTATACCAGCTGATATCAAAGGCAAAGCATACCAGTCACCTAATTTTTGTTATTGTGAACATATGTAAATTATTAAGACGATTTGTCACAGATCAGGATCAATATACATTTTATTATCCTTGTCAGTAGTGCCACTGTGCAAAAGTCCATATGTGGGGATACCTGTTCTCCTTCCCCTTTCTCCAGTTCTTCCCTACTCCTCTGCTGCTATGCTGGTAGCTCAGGTGTCCCACTCCCTTCCTGTGGAAGCTGTTTGTCTGCCTGCTTCAGGAACCTGAATGGGATTTGGATATGATCTCATATAAGTAAATATACTTATTTACTCCCACTCCCATATAAGTAAACTGCTAGTAAGCCTTCTGGCAGAGTTCTAGCCTGACCCAAGTGCTGCTCATACCTGGGAAAGCTCTGGATGATGATTCAGATGTTCCCAACAACATTTATGGGCAAGGCCACTAATTTTACAGTGCAAGGAAACTCAGACACAGGCCATGGCATTTGGATTCTGTGCCAGAAGACTGGCACTGACACCTCAGGGTTTACGTGAACAGCTATTCTTCCTTCCTTCCAGGATCTCTCTGTGAAGAAGGAAACAAGAAGTGGAGATATGTGGTGTGTCCACCCTCAATGTGTCCATCCAAACACCATGGTGTTGCCTTGTCCTGCCCACTGGTGTGCCTGACCTGAGACCAGGTGCATGCCTGGGCTGTCTCTGGCACCGGGTGGTACACCCACAGCTTCGCTCAGGGACAGGGAGTGAAGCAGAGCACAAATACACAGTTCAGAAACACTGAGCTCCATGTTTACAGTGTTTCAGAAATTCAGAAAATGTAAAGCACATTGCAGCCTTCTCACGTAGAGCCGTGATGCTTTTAATAGAGATCTGCAGAAGTGAGGGCAGTTTCAGGGTCAATGGTTAGCCATAAGCAAAAGTTGAAGACAATACCAAGAAGAGACAAAGACCCTTGCAGAAGGCATGGGATACAGATGTGTTTGGTCAAGGTCACACAGGAACTCTAGAGCAGGAAATTCTAGGAAGAGAACCCAGACTGTGGGAATTAGGCCTAGTAACCCTCATGAGCTATCTCTCCTCTGCATAGCGCCTATAAGAATAAGGACTGTGAGAAATATTACAAGAAGGATTAAGCTCATCAAGAGTATTTGTATATGTACTACACAAACAGACCTTAACAAGAACAATACCAGCAAATATGTTAAAAAGATTCACCATTTAAGTTGCCCAAGTACATCAGAAAATTGAACCAAATTCATTGCTACTGCAATTATATTTGAAACACAGGACACTTTTGTCTTTGTAAATGTCTAAACCCTCCACCTCCTCTGTAATAATTACATTAAAAAAGATTAAATACAACACATGCATCTTTCAGTTAAATGGCCCATTAATCTCTAAAGAACAAAGAACCAACCAACACACTATACAACTTTTATTTCAAGAGATTTTCTTCACTTCTTCAATGGAAGTCAAATAATACATCATTCTCTGAATGACACCATATAAATGACTATCTGAAATGACTTATGATTCTACTACCATTTATTTCATAGCAGTGAAGACAAAATTAGGAGATTTTTGAATACTTTGCAAGAAAAATTCAATACTAAAGTTTTCTCTCAAATATAGTAGCACTTAATTTATGACTCCTAATGCACTTGAAATCCATTTAAGAAGTCTGAAATTTATAGGCTTATATCTAATAACCAAATTAAACTCTGAGTATGGAAGAACTGTCATATATAATAGCTGTAAAATTACAGTTTTGCAGCAGATGCATCAAGCGTAATAACCTTGGGCAAGACTCGGATGTGGAATTTTGAAGTACTTTCTCACTTTCCAGACATCACTAGGAGTATTTAGCAAAGTGAGTGTTTAGTCACACCAAAATGCAGCCATTTGCTACCCTGGAGAGTCTGTGGACCAGAGCTGCAGGACAGAGTGTGGTTCTCAGCCATACTTTCCTCAGTCCCTTTCAGGTTTGTACTGATGGTCAGCAAACATGGTTTGGTATGTGCAGTTGCAAGAGCATGGTTGCAACCAGACTGGTGAATACTGCATTTTTGTTACAGATAGGAGTTTAAATATAGGCCCAGGGTGTTCTAGAAACTAAGCCTGTTCCTGCCAGCCTTGGGTGCATGCTGGATCTGCTGTATTATGAAACAAAAGACTGGGCTGTCCTCATGTGACCCCATTTTAAATGCAGCCCTCTGCAGTGTCATCACAAAGTATAGGATACTACTAAGAAAAAAAAAAAATATGGTACTGCCAGTCCCCAGAGCACATGGAGATCCAGACTTGTCCACTGAGTGAGATTTCTGCAGCTGCACCCAGGACGTTCCTCACATCTGTGTGCTCCTTTCTAATGCAACCTTTTCTCTAACCTCGGGCATTCAGATTATAAACTACGAAAGGCTCCTTCAGGACTCAGCACTGAAAGTCATGGTATCCTCCCATTCAGTATGTTCCACATCTGGCCTTTTTGTAGCAGAAAAGTGTAGTCATTATAAAAGGCAAGCAGTGTTTTCTGTGAGTCCTTAGTGACTGCTTGTTCAGTAACAGTTTTGTATTCACATTGTCAGTTGCTCCCACCATGTATTAATCTTTCACCAGAAATTATGTCCTTTTCGTCACTAACTG
Organism: Rhagologus leucostigma; assembly: GCA_013397725.1. Lineage (NCBI taxonomy): Eukaryota > Metazoa > Chordata > Aves > Passeriformes > Rhagologus > Rhagologus leucostigma. The sequence goes on from VZTD01005735.1 coordinate 368,409, forward strand.
CAGTGCTCTCTATTAAGAAGCACTCATAGAAGGTATCAATCCAAGCACTTCTTGAAAGAGCACCCTAAGAAAGGAGTTGTTCTCAAGTTAGACTAAACTGTTTGTTTAACAAAGTAGAAGCTGATACCACCAACACCTAAACAAGAGAGCAACTTGAAACACCTTTGGTGAATTCCAGAACTCCCATTGGTCTTAATTAGGACAACTGAAAGAAACCGTTAATTTCAATCAGCTGGTGAAAGGTGCTGCTGTCACAATCAGTCAGGCTTTTGGAGTTCAGTTTTCAATTTTTTCAGTATTAGACAATCTCACACAAAAGATACTGTTTCCCTGGAAATATATGTGTATCTTTTCTTTTGTATTAGAGATTATATAGAGTGTTATGAGACCAGAACATATGTTAAATCTTGTTTTATTTCTGGATTAAATTTCTTTTTTTTATCAAGAAGAGGCACAATTTAATAACTAAACAATCTACACCAAAGATAATTACACTTACAAAAAGTAATTCTAAAAAAGCCTAATGAGTGAGCTACTAGCAACATTCTAGACATTTAATTTCTTGGATACCTATTCATTGTAAAGGAAGAGATCTAAAACTTCTTTTGTATATGTATTCTGATGTAACAGGAAGCTTTGAGACCTTGAAATATACCTGGTGTGAGGAATAGATTTTTTTTCCTTTGACTTCTTCGGTTAAACACTTTTTTTTCACATAGCTCTTTTTCCTCACAAGATATATCTTTGATTAAAATATAATCTGCTGTGTTTTGACCACTTACAATACATTCAATTGAATAGATTTACCGTGGAATCCCCTACTTTGGTATAATGAGAAAGATCAAGTCAATACAGATGGGACATGCATTGTAGCCTTGTTCAAACTGCAAAGTATTTATACTAAAGTGATATGCAGATTGTTAGAAAAAATAATTTAATTCTTGAACTGCTTGCAAGGTTAAAAAAGAAACATCAAATCTCAATGAAATCAAAACAAAAACTACCCTTTTAGAGTATAGTTGTGGGTTCTTCAGAGGTAGCCACAGATTCCTCCCGTTTTAGAAACAGCAAGCAGCAATGTAGTAATCCAGTGAGAGTCAGAATGGTAGTTAATGCACATGGGAGTAGGTATTTGCACTCTGAATGTTCTGAATAGATTCAGAAACAGTGGTGAACTCATGGGTGAACACATGGAAAATTTAAATGTAAAAATTTACTCCACTGTCATCCGAAGAAAGTCTCAGGGAAAGAAAAAAAGAACCATAAAAAGGAAAAAAACTATAAGAAGAATGTAATGAAAGTGATGGAATTGCCTAGCTTGGCTGTGTCCCTGCTTGAAATGTTTTTACAAGGGCATCCTTGTTACCAGAGTGAAAAAAAAATCGTAAATGTTAACTAGAAATCACTTTCCTTCATCCCACATCTTTCCCCTCAGTAAATGAAGACAGGATGAACAGCTAAAATTACTAATTGGTTTACTGATCAGTTGTAGTTTGTTCGATTGATTTGCAATTAATTCTGGTTTGTGGTGCATAGAAGAGGAAGGTTGGCGCCAACCTTTGAGGCAGCTGATACTCAATATCCTCCAAGAGAGCTGTGGGTCAGAATATCAATAATCTGTTTTGAAGCAGCTCCTGAATGTATTGAGACTGTGTCTTGTGCATTTGTAAGAGCTCTAGGGAATAAAACAAAATCTACATTTTGTTAATAAATGTATCTCCCTGTGAAGACCAGATATTTTTAACCTTACAATTAATATTTAGTGCCATTCTGGTTTCAGAAAAGTGTAAATACTTTGTGTAATCTGTAATACTATTGGTGCTTTTAGTGATACTTGCTTATATCACAAGGTTCACTTTTTTTTTCAGGCTTTTTGCAAGTCAATGGTAACTTTAAATTGTAAGTCAAGGTTTGTAATTGAACAATTACAACTTTGTAATTGAAAGTACAGGTTTTTCTTCACTGATACTAAAAAATCATGGAAAGTAATCCTGATAAGAACACATATACATGCACAATGTCTGAGAGATAAATCACATTTTGAGACATATGGGGCCATGTTTAGAGTACAGCTGATTTGTTTCAACCAAGAAAAAAGTTTAATTAGACAAAAGGAAAACCAAAATATTTCTGAAGACAAAGACATTAAGAAACCAAGCACAGATTATTTAAAATGAAGTCAAGAGGAAGATCATGTTCAAAATTATTATCTCTTCCTCCTCTCTTTTGTCATATCTGTAATGTGACATCAGATATTTTCTTTTAAGAACCTGATTTAAATTTCACTGTGGTATTCACTTGGTATAAAGAATCCTTTCCTGGATGCCTTTCGCACAGTGTATCACTTTCTGCTTGAAATGATTTTCCAGATAGAAATAATAATATTCTTTTCCCCTGATATTGTAGATTGCTTATTGTCCTATCGTTAGTGCAAGCATCCTCTTCCTTGGTCCAATACGCAAATTTTTCTTTCTTTTCCTGTTTGCCTGTTTAATATAAAAATCCCTGAACCCTCTCTAGAAAATGCGTCCTGTTACGTACCTTTCAATTAAATTTCCAAGTACCTTTATCTTTTCCTGATACCCCAAAGTTGAGCAAAATTTTTCTGAAAAGACCTTTTAATTCTTTTTTTTTTTTCCACTTCAGACCTGAAAGGAATATCTAATGATCAGATTTTATGTGGAAAACATGCTAGGAAATCATATTGATGCCTTCTTATTGTAGTAGAAATGAATTTTAATGCATACAAAGCCTAATTTTAAGTATTTTTCATTTCAATATTTGTGTAAACAGTGTAATTCATAACATGAAAGTGCAACTTATTTTAAATTTAGAAAAAATCTTCTTCAAACTTCTATTTAAAGACACATTTATGTAGCATCAAAAGTACAAAATGGATGGGGATAGGAGAAATAAATGGCTATTCACTGAGACTATTTTTTGAACCCCTAGTAAATAAAACACCTGATTAAAGCTATAGAAGAGAAGTGATAAGGAAAACTGAACTGAGTTTCCATGCTACTTAAGACTTTGGCTTTTCACTGTAAATGTGATCTTGTTTCAAACTGTGAATGAGTTTAAAACTTCATGTTAGTAGCTGCATTAGAGATACTGTAATAGTGGTGGATCATTCCCGTGAGAAAGGCAAGCAAGGCTTGTGTGACTCTTGTGTAAGAGAGCTATCTGTCACAGATGTCACTTTATCTGATTGAGACTCCTTAGCTGCTGCTGTACTTGCACCCTTCTCTATATCAAGACCTTTTGCATCTACAAGCTGCCAGCAGGGGAGTAAAAAAACCCCTTCTTCTGATGAGATAGCATTGAGATCTTTGTGGCTTTTTGTCTCAGCATTTAAACAGAGGATTTATTGGCTGACATTTGAACTTTGAAAGAACCCTAATTCTTATGGGATGTGTGTTTTTTCACCGTATTTCATAACCTTACCATCATTTCACATTTCTTATACCATTAGCCCTGTATACAGCCAGTCAAAATATGCTTAGATCTTTTGTCTGATACACTGGCAGAACACTTGTATATTTCTGTTGCTCATAGTCATAGCTTTTGTGATCCTTTTGATGAATAAAACAACAGTGAGGAGATCTGTCCAAACCATGAAAATGTAAAAACTAAGACAACAAATGCTGTTGAGACTTCATTTTTTCCCTAGTGTCTGATTTTGACAGGTTTTTTTCCCTTGCAAGCAACTGAAGATGAGGAGCACACAATTCATTACTGAATAAAATGACCTTCATTACAAGACAATTTGTGGGCCACGTGCTCACATGGTAAAGTACAAAATAAACTAATGTCTGAAAAACAGATTGTGAACAGGTTTCTCTCTACATCTCCAGCACACACATGTGCATACACCATCAGCAGCTGAAATTGCTTGGTCCAGACAGCTGTCCAAAACAATTTTTGTAAAACTTACTTTTGATATTGGAGTAGATATAACTGGCGTCATTGCCTTTGCTGATATATGGGAGGAGTGGGAATCTGTTTTTACTCTTTTTACTTACCAGACCACAAATTCAGAAAGTAACAACATTACTCTCATTTGCTGATCTGTTATGAATGTGCATGGTTTTATGGTGAGAATAATGCAGTAAGACAAAAAAGCAACCTGAAGAATGAAGGGGAAATTGAGGTTGTTGCAGACATTGACTCTATTGTTTATGATTGTACATGTAAAATTTATGGATTTACCACTTCTTTGTAATGTATTTACTCAAGGAAGCTCTGTTATAAATCATCTGTTTTCCAATAGAAACCTGCATTTTTCACCCTAATCTCTACTTGAGTTCACTGAGGCAAGAAGGGGTCAAATGATGAGCCCAGTGTTACATGATGAGTCATTGAATGAACCAAGTGCTAGGATCCTCCTTGCCCCTGGTCCTTTATATCAACAGGCCACAGGGGCTTTGTGTTGCTTCTTTCATCTGCCTTTAAACCCAAAGTGTTAGCTAGAAATGTCTTCCATTAAATCTTAGTGTGGCGCAGACAATGCAAGAAATTACAGTCCTTGAGATGGTCTGTTCATGCACTGGATATGTTTCCCTGTTTTTTTCTGAGATACACTTTCTGCTGAGATTTGTTTACTGGCCTTCATAAATCAGCATTCTCATCAGATGTAGTAATGAAGTCCTAAGAGAACCAGCCAATATTTCCACAGCTGTTAAGTAATTATCTAAAGATTTCTTTCTTTTTGGGCTTGATTGACCACTGGGTTTCCTCAGGTTTATACCGGCGTAAGTCTAATGGGTTCAAATTGGTTGCAGTAAATCAATGCACAGAACTAGTGGTTGACCTGGTGTAAATCAGCATAGCTCCACGGCATCCACATGCAGCTATCCTTATTTTTACCAGCTAAAGCTCTATCCCATGGAGCCCAGGCAAGCCCAGCCATGTACATGCTGTTGTGCCAGGTACAGCTCTAATGACCAGGTACTCCCGGTTGAAGTGTTTGAGTTACAGTTTCAAAAATGAAGACCAGGCTTTATTAGAAAGATAAAAGAGAGACATTTTTTGTGTGTGATAGTTTTGTTGTCATCTGTTTCATTTTTTTCCTGCAAAAACAGCACTGCCTTTCAGAGCTGCACTCTGAGGTTTCATCTGTAGCAGTAAGAAAACCAGTGACTGCAGGCTAATGGAGGAACAGATGTAAAATAAATCCTTTGGAAGATATTTAATGCATGTGAAAAGAAGAAAAAAGAAACCATATCTACACAAATTAAACCAGTGGATGGCTCTCTCTGCAGTCCTTCTACATATTATCAATTAGGCTGTGAGCAGACAAAAATTTAGCCTTGCATTTGGATCTGTAGGTCCACTGAAGTCAGAAGAACTAATCATGTGTAAAACTGGTGCCCTCTAAGTTCTTGCCAGAAACATCACTCCCTTTTGACTGGAAATAAATATTCCGCCTAAGTAATTTTAAACTTTTTAGTGGATAAAATTGACAGAATCTCTGAAATAAACAGTTCAGTAGGAAATTAATTTTTAAATTTTAAGACATAATCACTTTTTTTTACTTTTGCATCTTTTCCTTTTTTTTATTTTTAACTGATCTGCAGCCTGAACATGTAATCACAGAAATGGTATTCCTAAAGCCACCTTTCACAATAAAAATTTCAGCAACAAAAATGCTTTTGTATCCTTTTCTTCCAAGTAGATTTATATATGTTTATGGAGGAGCATACTGACATGGGGGTCCAACTCTTTGGAATTCTCAGTGTCACAAAAGAAAGAAAACAGCATTCTTATTACAATATTAAAGCCTTTTTTTATCATAAAGGAACCACACTGTATGGAGAAAAACATGGCAATTGTCCACTGATAGCTATTTCCAGTACATTCAAAAACTAGAATGAGCCTAAAACAGTCCTAAAAGCATGGAGAGAATTCCTTCTGCTTTCAACACATGCAGTATCTGTTACACTTTATGACTTTGACAATTTCCATCCCTCTTAAAACCAATAGTAAACTAGAATATGCCATGTGTAGGTGAGGACAGATACATAAATCATCCTTTCTAAGAATTATTTTACCTTTTTTTTTTTAAGCATGTACACATTTCCTCTGTCATTGTATATAGTTTAATTTTTCTGCCTAGTAAGTATTAAAGTGGCAAGCGGGTAAAATTTAATTTTAATAGAGAACAGTTACCAGCATAGGAAACTGTATGTGCTCTCTATGCATGAAAAGTCAAATTTGTTTTATTACGTAAATGAATGCAAATGTAATGGAATAGTTTCCATTTTACTTATGTTACCAAAAGGAAAACACAAACAAAAAAATACTCCTACTGACAGGCTTATGTAACATTTTCTTTTAATTTATGTGTTCACTTTACAGTGCAGGAAAATTCCTTTTTACACTATGACAAAAACTTCCATAGTCACATTTTCTGATTTATGGTTCATATTTGTTAACTAGCTATTTGATAAGATATCATTATGAACCTTAGGGTCTTCAGCACTTCTATTCCAAAAATATACAACTTCATAATGTATTTTAAAACCTTTTTTAAAGCATTAAAGAATTAATATGCCTAAATATGCATGAGATTTCAAAGAAAAAATGGCTTAATAGTTATTCAACTCTACTTTTAGTGAAAATGTTTCAATACATGCTTACCCTTCCACATGTGCTTACCAACACCATGATTTTTTGCCAGTACTTTCACTACAGCTTATTGTGTATAACAGAATTCCCCAGTTTCCATGTAAAATTCTTTACACAGAGTTCTAAAATAACATAAATTGTTGGTTAAAACTCATTGTTATCTCTGTCAGATATTGTGCTACATGAAGCTTTCAAAATAAAAAGTCAAAGTCCTCCAATTTTTTCCAGTCTCCTGTCTGGAAGTAATCCATCTTTTCTTTTAAAGGGAAATTGCAAGTAGAACTAGTTCTGTCAACAACATGAACATAGGATGAATGCATTCTTAAGTTGTCTACAATTCATGTATATACTCACATATATTCAGAGAAATAAACAAACTGGTATAACAAAATATTTTAGTTATGATGAAAATTTGTATCTAGAGGATTTTCTGTTACAAATGCTGTAGAAGTAGAAAATACAGGTTTTAAAGAGGTACATACAGAAAGCAGAAAATGCTTTAAGCAAATGGAAATACAAAACCAATTACATCAAGTTTTGAATGTCCACATGCACACAGACACATATACGTTTAATTACCTGTAATTTTCAAGTTCCAGTATCTAAGGCCCAATATATCATTTTTCTTATTTGAAATGTTAAGACATCATGATAGGTCTTCCTAATAATTACAAAATAGAAATTGAAAAAAAAAAAAATAGAAGGCTGCTCTTTTCCTACTTGTCATAAATGGGAAATATCAGCACAATTATTTTTCATTATTATATATAATTCATATATTCCTAATTTTACATCATTAGCATAGTTAAACAACCCCACAGAAATACTATTTGTGATTTTCTGAAGATACAGAATTAGCTTCCATTTCAAACAATATTACACTTTTCAATTGTGTCATTTCACAGATTCAGAGGGATTATATTTTCAAAATTTAAGGTGAATTCACAGAGACAAGCTTTTTCATGTGACTTTTTTGCTTTTTTAATAAAAGGATGGACTTCATTTCTAGAATTTAAAATGCAGGGAGAGATACTGTTATGAACCATTCATTAAATGCTAACAAAAAACAAAGCAGAGTCTGAAGATTACTTTAGATATGATATAGATTCTCTGGGTCTATATATTGTATGAAATTAAATTTATAATGATTGGTAAACAAATTACCTGATTGAAGTCATCAGCTGAAGCTGTCTTGCACGGATTTACTGCTGAAGGCTCCCATGACCTGTTTAATGACCCTAAACCTTAGTGTCAGAAGTTTTTTCTAATCCTTAAATATCCATGTCTAATAAATAGAGGAGGCTAATAAAAGGACTTTATTTTTTGTATCGATACAACTATGGATTATTTATTCTAAATTACTCACCAGAGAGAGACCATTCATTGAAAAATATCCCGCAAAAGTGATTCATTAAAACCAAGGTGTCATCTCTAAAGAAATTGCTTGAAATTGTATCCTCAGAGGTAGTTGAAAATATATCTTTTTAATTTCATTTGTGATTTCTCTACCATCTTTCTTTTGGGGTAATTTTTTAACTACAAATATTTTTCTATTTTTTTTCTATGTTGAGTGCAAAAAATGCATCTTACTTTTGCTAAAACAGCCACCGAATATGTCTTACACTCCAACAGCATAAAAGAAATTAACCTGCTTACTCAATTTATGGGTAAATTAACATGGAGTTTAGATTGCAGATATGATATCAGAAATATGTGTAGATTAAAGCTGAGAGCTTCTCTGAGGGTTTTTTTGTTCTTTTTTCCAAAACAAGCATGTGAAATTGTAGATCATTCTGGATGACAATAGTACTTAAAAAAATCAAACATATTAAGATATGGAAATGAATTCTTAAAATGTATTAAGAACCTTAATTATGTGCAGCTGCAAAATCATGTAGAAAGAAAAATTACTGCGAGTTCACGGGCATTCAATATTTTTCTTTTGCTTTTCTCGTTCTAGTTGCATGTTATAGTTCTTTGAACTGTAAGACATATTTGCACAGGATCTTTCCTTAGTGCAGATGCTCAGTTTTGTGACTTGAAGTTTAAAAAATGAAGTTGAAAACTCACAATCTATGGGATTATATATCCACTGATGAAAGTAATTTCCTTACCAAGCTACAGTTAATAGCAACATAAAACAAGCACCACAGTCAGACAAAAGTTGGGGGAAATTTGTGTCTAAGCTGATCTCTCTTCATGGGGCTTGGCTCAGTTTGCAAATGTGATGCCACAGAGATCCAGCTGCAGGACCCACACTTGACAAACAGCTTTGTTTCTCCTGTTGAAACATTGGTAGCCAACACAGAAACAATGCAGTGGGAACAACTGCTTAGCCTCTTGGTGCCATATCAATTCATAATTCCTGTCTCAAATGCATCTCAGACCCCATCTCTCCGAGCATCATCATAGAAATCAACTGGCTAATTAAGTCATCTTGTAGCATTATGATGACAATAACTTGATGATTACTGCTCTTTTTCAGTAGCTAGGAGATTTTGTAAGAAATTATTTCCATCAGCTTTATGCTCCTGCTTTGTCTAATTCACCAGGTATTTGTGTACAAAAAACCAAACAAAAATGCAAAAGAACAAAAAACCACCCCACAACAAAGTACTGTTTTACACTTTCATGATAATCTAGGAGAAAGCAATGAAAATATCTCTCAGAAGCGACCTGCTTGGGTTTCTAAGTTTCTCTACTGCTTTTAAACAGCCTAAACATATGCTATGTATCTACTGTGACTTGTATTCTGTGTAAAGTCCCACATAAGGTTCTGCCATCTCACACAGGGCACAGAGCTACAGCTTTGAATGTCTCTGGTGGAGGACCCAGCACTAGTAGCACCTTTCACAAAGCTGGTCAGAAGAAAGCAAATTATCTGGTCTCTTTTGGGTTGTTTTGTTTGGTTTTATTCATTTGGTTTTTGTTTTAGCTTAAAGCAGAAAACATTTTTTAGAGGCATAGAGTTACCTGCTTGGACAAAGCCCATGATTTTCAGTTCTGTGATGATGATTACAGACAGACCAGTCAGCTGGGGAAACTCTGTAGTACAGTAATTTGAGGCATTCTGAACAGTTTTGACGTCTAATTTTCAGTAATTAATTTTATTTATACCACGCAAATACTACATGATGCTTCACCAGACCTTTGGGTTATAATCACAAAACACATGGCTGGATAATCTCTACATGGAAAGAGCATATCATGTATAAGCTTGAGAGGAAAATAACCTGAGCTAGCAACTGAAAATAAAACACCATTACCTAAATAAAGCAAGGTATATCGCATTTAACTTCTAAGCCCTTTAAAAAAACTCTGGAAAGGTCCAGTAACTAAGAGCATAGTCAAGGTTGGTGACTTGGTAAAGCACATCTAGCAATGGGTTCTTTATTACAAAACTGAAGACAATTTCCTCCTCTATTGAAGATAAGAGCAATTTTGCTATTGATTTCTGTGGATGGAAGTGCCCAATGCAGCCTCCTTTTTCTGACTCTGTCACCAGCTATCTGCTTGAACACAGCGAGTGAGTGCAGCTGGGTTCCTTCCCTTCCATCATCTGCTGTGGCTGCCCAGACTGCAAGCTCTCTCCTACTCTACAGTAGTCCTACTCTTTCTCTAATGATACATTTGAGAAGGGAAAAGCAAAATGAGATCCATCCAGCAGAAGCATGAGAAACCACCATGATTTAGATCAGAACTATCTTTCATTGCCAAGCATTGATTTAATTAAGGCAGGACTGCAAACAAAAGCTGTACGTTCTTAAGAGTTCCTCTGCTTATGTTTTCCCATGGTTAATAATTCTATTCTCTTAATGCAGAATCCCTAGTATACAAATATAAATTCATATCTATCTTTAGCTGATTACTAGCCAGCAGTCGTTTACAATGTTTGATGACTTTTGAATCTTGTTCGCTCTGAATGACACTAAATAGAGGTGTGAGGTTTCTCGCTGGAGTTCGTCTTCTCACTGACAGGTTACCAAAGAACAGAATATGGAAGGAAGTTAGTGTTATTTGCCTGATTGATAGCTAACAAGGCACTTTCGTGAAGACACTTTTAGTGTTGTTGCAGCCTGAGGTCCAATTAGTGGATAGATCCCTTTTAGCACTGTTCTCCTTGTTCGTCTACCTCTGTGCTGTATTACTCTATTGCTAAAAAATAGGCAAGCTTTTACACTAATCTTTAAAAAGACCTATGTGAGGAAATACAATAAAATATTTATTAGGCATAAATACGTATGTCTATATATTCACATACATACTCATTATGTGCATGCGAGAAATGAGGGAGACAGGGACACACACATCCACACAAAAATTCTTAAAGACCGTACTGTAATCTGCCTGTGAAATGGTTAACAGGAAAATAAATCGACATTCCTTTCTATGTGTGTTACAAACATTATTATCTCCAAGTCACATTTTAATTTCATACTTGATGCTTCAGCTCATGCCATGTTTTTAGTTAGCAATGGCCTGTTAAGCTGCTAATTTATATACTGTTGTGAAGGCCTCTGTAAATGCTGCTCTATAAATAATAGAGCAGTGATCCATAACAACCTTCCATGTAACAGCAGAGTCCACTGCAGCTAATATGAAAGAACTGCTGGTTGCTAGGTGCCAAAATGCTGCCTGCCTATTTAGGAACTGCTATAGTTTTGTCTCCCTGCTAAGATGACAAAAGTGTAATTAGAGATTAATCAAGAGCTACATTAGTGCCACAGTTTCCTGCAGGCTGACTTTTGTTGCTCACCAGCAGTTAAGTGCATCTGCCTGTATTTGCCAGTTCTCTGGAGATTTAAAAATTTATTGTCATATTTACAGGGACAGCTACAGTAAGAGTTATCAAATCCTGAAGGAAACTTGGCAAAATGCATATAATTTGTAGTTGCAAAGACGGCTCTTTGTATTTATTTTCTAAACATTTCCCATCTGAGAAAGGTTTTGAATTTCCTGCCACCACATACTTAATTCCCTGGGATGATGCAAAAAGGAATTTAGGCCCAGACTTTTCTATCCTCTTCTGAAGTCTCATATACCATTCAAATGTTCACTATTTTTAGTATTCTTATTTAATTCTAAGTCTTTTGAAAGATTCATTTAATATCATACAGACCTTCCCTTTGTCTATTTAGATAGTAAGCAACTTCTAGAACTGCTGAAACATTTGAATACATTAATCTATTCATTATTTCACGTCACTAAATTGTATATTTAAATTCATGAGCTATCACATTGATTGTACAACAACTTACGTATTTCTTGATAGAAAATTAGCACTTACCAGGAAATTCTTGTGCACGGTTCTCTCCATTGCATCATGTAGAAAAAGCCGCAGAAGAATTTTGCTTAGAAATTTATAGTAATTAAAGAAATTCTGCATTTAATTTATTCTTCCCAAACTGAGGAGATTTTACAAAATGATACAAAATGAAACAAAATTTTCTTAGGAACCATGTTACATTTCCTGGCTAGTACTAATAATAATTTAAAGAGGGCAGATAGGAAAACAGATGGAGGATATTGGGACTTACCCAAGGTTGCATAATAAACCATTGGTACCTCCACACAAATCTCAGTCATTCTGTATATTGTGGAAAAACTTGTACTGTCTTTAAATGAGAGACTGTTATACTACTTGAATGTCTGCTCTTAAGGCTTCCCAAAAGTCTTAGGACAAAATCTATGTTGAGCCCTGTGCTACTTAGTATCCATGCCCAAGAATAAGTTTGTGTAAGATCCTGTCAAACATGACACCATCACTGGTATTGAGTCTAGTACAGTGATAAAAAATGTATTTTCAATACATGAGCAACAATCTTTACAGGCTGATCAAGAATAACCTACTTCCATTAATGACATCAATGCCTTCTGTCTAACAAGTCAATAAAAAGCACAAAAAAAACCCAGTAAAAAAGCAGAGATTGTGCAGCCTACTCTGAATAACTTCATTTAAAACAAGCAGAGAGAACCCAAGCACAGGAAAATGCTGTGTAAACAACTCTACTGTGAATGGATTAATAGTGCAAAACTGTAGTCCAGCTTTCCTCCCGCACCAAACCACTTCAAGAAAAGAGATAAAAAGATATATATGTAATGTGTTAGTTGAGTAGTAAATGAGTAGTCAGCTGTAGAAACTACTGCTACTTATACATGTATATTTACACACACTACACAGACACACTCATATAGATATATGTATAAACCCGTATGTGTATATATGTGTCCTGGGTTACAGTGTATTCTATTACCATCTTCACGAGCTGCTGAAACCACATAGGGCAGTGTTCCCTGCCTCCTCCCTCCGGACTATCTCCTGTTAATGGGCCCATCAATACCTTACTTCATGACTCACCATCCCATTGTGAGATGCTCCGCCCAGGGTAAGGAGCCAAGAATTCCCACCTGGATATAATCTGGGGTTTGGAATAGCACAAGCAGCCTATTCCACTGGATTCCCAGAGGAAGATCAGGCCCTTCTATGTCACCACTGGACCTTCAGAGGAAGACCAGACCCTTCTACAGAATCACTGCTTCAACAGAACCATTACTCCAGGAGGACTGCAGCCACCATTTAATCGGACTGCTACCAACCCCCTGACTGTCAGGGGGTCAGGTTGTACTCTGACTCTGTCAGTGGGTTGGGGATTTTTTGTACTGTTGCATTTATTTTATTTTTCCAATAAATTGAATTTCTGACTTGGAGTCTCTCACTAGTTTGCTTTCAAACTAGTACAATATCTGGAGACAGAGATGCATATATATATATATATATACATTTATTGCTTTTCGTAGAGTTGTAGGCAAGAAATTCTAGTACTGGGGCAGTAGAACAAGAATTCTGGGATGGAGAGTTCCTAGATATGGTTATAATTACTCATAAAGCAGACCTAGAGGAGAAAACTCTGTACTGTGGCATGTGGCTCTGTGAATTAATTCATAGGTCATTTCCTCAAGGGAAAAACAGAAACTATAGTATTTTCAAAGGAAAAGCAGAGCTAGGCGAATCCCCCCTATATTTGTTAGAGATTACTCCAGAAGTTACAGCCCCTTTGATTTACACAAGGACAGAAGCTTGTAAAAAATAGGCTTAATAATCAGCTTCTCATTTGGTGCTTCCTAATCTTTTTGTTTCCTCTTCCCTTTGCAAAGATCTTTACAATACTTACAAGATAATGTCTGGATAAATTGGGTTCTTTCTTACATAGAATCTGGAGCTCAAATTAAGATATCTTGAAGGTAATATTTTCTTCCTTCTTAGTAACTACCATAAATAACAGCATAATTTTTTTTTTCAGCTTTGTACAAATAATGGTGAACCTCAAAACCAAATGACGAACCTCAAAAGTTTAGAAAAAAATCTGTTCATTGATCCAGTTTTATCTGTTGTACCTAGAAACATGATAATTAAATTCAGTGTCAATATGTGTTCTGTATACCAAATGCTAATTTTATTTCTCTTCCTTTGTTTTACTTTTCATAATGGAAAATAGCTGACAAATACCAGGCCATTTTATTCAGAAACTTCTTTTTCTAGTGAGGAAGCAGGTGAAGGGTTTCATCTTTTCAATGCAACAGAAAAAGCCCTCTGTCCACTAAAAAAACGCAACTTTTTATCTTACGAAAATAGGAAACTCATTTTACAGAATATGAAAGAGTAAATCTTTCTGAAGTCAAGCGCGAATACCACTACTAATAGTAGTAGTAGTAATAATTATTATTAATATTTTATTACTATTATTATTTCTACTATTATTATTTCTACTATTATTATTTCTACTATTATTATTTCTACTATTATTATTTCTACTATTATTATTTTCGAAGAAGACCTTAGGAGGTGAAATCCCAGGCAAAATTAGAATTTCTCTTTCTTGTCTTCCAGAGTGTTGCTCTTCTGAATTGATAGAAACCTTGCTTCAATATGATAAAGTGTAGGATCTGCCAGAACTCAGATGTCACCATAATCAAAATTTATGATTATGAACTGTGGTATAAACACAGCCATATGCCTGAACTCTTTAAATATTTGCAAAACTGAGTGACAGCTCTACCAATAATTCTGAACGAAAATTCTCTGGAGCTATTGGTTTTTTGGGGGAAGGACTGGTGCTTTAAACACAACTGCTGGAGCTTATGAGAATTCGTACTGCCTTCTTATGTCTAGATTGTACAAGAGTAGAAGAAAAAGACAGGAAGGGCACCTGCTTGGCTATTGTGTGGTATTTAGCACTCTGAGCATGTTCATGGTCTAATTTTAACTACCGGAGGAACATGAAAATTGACTAAGGAAGTAGCTTCTGATAACTGCCAGAGGTGGAGGAGAGCAGGCAGTCTAGATGACCGCTTTGGTTTTTGGGAAGCTCAATTCCAGGCAGTATCCACAAAAGAATTTTGGATTATACCAAGGAAAAACATTAAAAGAAAATAAGAGTTAATTTATCTGCAAAACTAAGTATTTTGTAATCTCAGTCTTGACTTTTAAAGAGGTGATTATGTATTAAAATAAAATCTAAGTTATCCAGGATTAAGAAGGAACATATGTACAACTCAGTCACTTGGGATCAAACACTAGATCCAAATGGCAGCTGAAAAGCACAGATGAACAATTTTGTTCAACATAATTACCTTGATTGCAGCTAATCTGATTCGGGCTGGAGTATGTGTATGTATGTGTATCTAATCTTACATAAGGGTTGATGTGTTTGCTGGCTGAATTAGGTCAAAATACAAAAGACAAAATAGCTAATAAGTACAGAACATTATCAAAATTTGGATTCCACAATTGTACTCCTATTTCCACAAACCTAGTGCTTTGATGAAAATTGTTTATTACATGGCTAAATTCCTAGCTAGAAGGCATCTTCTGGGCTTTGAAGATTTTGCCATAGTCTTAGAAATTAAAAAAAAAAAAGAAAAGGAAAAAAAGAGCAAATTGCTGTGCTTTTCTGTAATTTTGTAAAACAGGGTATTTCAGGATAAATTATACTAACAGACGGTATCTGTCTTGTACCACAAAACACATGTAAAATACCTGTAATTTAGTCATTTCAAGGCATGCATGAGAAAAGGTAATAAACACAAACACATCCATACTAGTTTGTAGACATGCAGACTTCATAAGTTAGAAAGATCTCAGATTTGCTAAATATCAAAAATGGGATCCGTGCAGCACACCAAACTACCTAAAATTGCCTTCAAATTTAAGGTGCAATTTGTTTCAAATGGCATAGATTTGTAGATATCAGCACTAGCGTATACAGACTCACTGGATGTCTGTGTGTGGCAGGGCCTGGGTTGAAAGAGAACTAATTTTTGGGTTATAGATACTGTTGTATTTAGATAGATCGTAAAAAATGCACAGGTAGATGTAAACATGTGACATAATATAGTTTTGTAATGTCCTGATTTAATTCCAGTTTTGCTTTGTCTTAATAACTTAAAGTGCCCATTTCTGTAAAATATTTTATCTTCCAAACACTTTTCATTCCAAATTCACACACTGTATTTCAAAATGATACTATGTTTTCAGTGTAGTTTTCAGCCCTGTAATTCTTTGCTCCTTTACCAATTCAGGAAACACTTACTGGTCCTGAACATATTTTCTTTTCTTGTATTTGAAAAAGTGAAAAATAAGTTATTACACCGTCTCTTTGCACCAAAAAATGTGACAATAAGGAAAGGGTGAATTGAGCAAGTAAAACAGTGAACTTTAAATTACATATTAGTACATTGAATTTTATTAGACAGCATTTATTCCCTTGAACACACACCACACTGAAACATAAGCATGTTTCTGGGAAAAATCTTTTAATAATGGATGAAGATACTTAACATCTTACTACCATTTTTCTATTTTGTTAATATATCGTAACAGTAGTTTTAGTCCCCATCACAGTGGATTTTCTTAGAACACGAGATACAATCCAATGACTTTTAGAGGCTGTTTACATCTCTTTGACTCTATCACAATTTTTGTCTTAAAACACTTTCGAAAAGAGTGTCATGGACATCATCCTTTTTGAAAAATCCCAGTAAGCTCCTTCTGTGTTGCAAGGCTTTCACATATAATTCAGCAGTTGGTGCCCTACAGAGACAACCCCAGACCTGCAGAAGAGACTAGGAGTTAACCCATCCACTTGAATTACACTTTCAAAATTTTAATTCATGATAGAAAATTTAAATATACATTCAAAACCAAGCCAAGTATTTCCTCAAAATCTAAAACTGCAGCTGACGCTTCTCTCTGCCAAGAAGTTTGAATAACTTTTGTGAGCCCAAAAGATTGTGGTAAATTAAATTGGGTGAATCATGTGATCCATTCATCCTTGTGACTCATGGATGTGCACAGTCCATCATATGGGCACAGAAAAAAATAGGAAGTTTTTCATAGTAAACTTCATGAGTTTTATCGCCATCATCTATGTTAAGCAAATAGTTCCGTGAACCAGGGCTAGCAATGCTCCATTTTCTTAGATTTGTCTCTTGTGTTTGATCAAAGGTTCTGATTAAGGGTTTTCCTCTAATTAGGGTGTTCTCTTATGTCCACAGACAGGAGTCAATAAGAAGGCCTTGGATAATTTATGTTGGTACTCCTCTGCCTACCGTCTTGTATAGGGAGACTTGCATGAACTTTCTTATTTTTAAAATCCTTATTCAACTGTCAAAGTTGTTCAAGCTTGAAAAGTGAGGACAGTAAGTTAGGCACACACCATGATCACGGAAGCTTCATTTTTTCGAATACAGGACTACGAATGATACCACTGAAAATTTGGTGGCCAGGAACCATGAAACACTGAACTGAAAACATATGAAGGAACTAAGTGCCAGAGAAATGCCGGATAAGAATGAGTATCCTCCTTCCAGCAGAGACCGTGCTCAAGGAATATGCACAAACTTCAGGCAGACACAAAGTTACCAATTGTCATGTCATGGCAAAAGATAAAAATTTTTGTTTTAAGCAAATGAATCCTTTGGGACATGGGAATTTTCCTGTATCTCTGTTAACCTACAAGCATAGGATCTTCTCCCATCCCTGTCATCAGCTGCCTCCTCGAACTAGGGTTGAGCTACAGTCCTGAGGATTGCTGCACCTGGGTGTGGCTGCTTCAGGAGCCCAGATCCAGAAATGGTACTTCAGCACTGGCTAGGCAGATTCACTGGCTCTGATGTGTCATTTCTAGAAGCACTACCTCTAAGACATCTCATCATGGCAGACCAGTGAGCTGGAGGGTAAAAGCAGGTTACCCAATGGGTGGAAGCTGGTAATGGGCATTTTATTACAAACTAACCTCTCTCTTTAAAGCTGTTATTCTCAAGGATTATCCAGATGACCTTACTCATGATTTGGATTTCACAAAATGGCATTGCAACACTATTCATTTACACAAGTCATCATGTATATGGGCAGTATTAACAGTTTTAACAGATTAACCTCTTAACTGCTGGACTTCTATAAATAAAAGGATAATATCATTTTCAGCTGCACATCCTGGTTACCAAAATTAAAAAAGTTGAATGAAAGGTAGCTCATACTTCTGAAACATTCAAACTAATCTAAAGACAATGAAAAAAATAAACACTAAACTCTTGTTTAAGTGTCTATTAGTCTTACTCTGAAGGGTGGTAGTGATGAAAAACAATAACCCAGACTTGTTAACATGGGATTATTTTCCCTAACATACGTATAGTCTGTCCAGGAAAATTATAAGATTCTTCTGACTGAAAAAAATTAGCATAAAAAAATATTTTTTGAGGTGTATTCTTCAGCAGAATTTTCCTTCCCTCGTTCAGTGAAATAACTCAACATGTGCCTCCCTGCCTTTGATGGTGTTGCTGCTACTAGATGTTTGGCCACATTTCAGAACTTCAGGCAAATGCTTCACATTTACCTCTAGCCCTTTTTGCTGTTCACTGTGATTTGCTTCACTTTCTAAATTTGCAGTGTGGATGCAGATCTCCTTTGCCCTCCTCTTCACTTCCCACAGTTCTCACCACCACTGGCTAAACACAGTACAAGGTTCTTAGAAATGGTTGAATATGTCCCTCTTTCCAGCAGGCATTTCCATTCCTGATTTGTGGTTGAAGTCGGACAAACCACCAGATCCACAAGTGACTGTAGTGTGATGTTCTTATGTTTAAATTGCTTAGAGTCAAACCCTGAGCATTTAAACTCCCTGAAAAATTATATTTGCAAAATTAGCTATGGTCTTTCCTTATAGCACAAATTGTGTACAATCATGCCATTTTGAATTCTCCTTCTATATCCAGGCACATTTTTGCGTAAATCAAAACATGTAAATATATTTTTTCTATACAAATAGAAGCATAAACAGATATTTATCTTGGAAAACTAAAAATGCAGTTGTATGCTTTCTGTCTGAAGTGGATGCCTGTGTCGGATATTTTTTAAAAAAGTAAATGATAGTACTCAGAGCATGCCAGCTTGTACACTTTCTCAGTGACAGTCACACTGTGACTTCTTTTGTTCAATATGTGTTTTAATTAAATAAGTTCCAATAGCTAAAAAAGCTAGACTTCACAATGTAAATACTCTTGCCATGATGTGTTTTGTCCCCTCTCATATTTCCAACAGATGTGCCACATGGGTTGGCAGAAAATAATTTATTGGACCTCTCCTCATAACAGTGATCTAAATGGGAAGTCAGCTTAACACAACTGCTGATAGTGATCTTAACTGCCTAAAAAAGCATCACTGTTTTGAATATCCTAATTATTCATTAGCTGAATAAATGTCTTTTTCACGTGGGAATGTTTATCATTTTTTGAAGATGAAATATTAGCTTCTTCCTCCTTCTATGATTTCCTTTCATTTGTGTTGATAATTTCTGAGTTACTATCTGAACTGTCTGCAGTCTGTCAATGGATACTTCCCAGATCAGAACAAACATTGCTTCACTTCCATTGCTGTACAGTGTTTGGTCAAAGACTGTCCATATGGTCATTATGTCCCTAAAAGTCCTACACACCATGGAAGGTAACAGCTTTGCTGTAATATTGCATGACTCGGATTTTCTTGAGATTCAGTCTGAAATTCAGGCTGAGGCTAGAGAGCAAAAGCACAGCTGCTACTTACAGCGTCATTTCTGACTTTGTCAAGGGCACCCTTCTTATAAGCACATTGATGGAAAATAAGTTCTATCATATTCCCAGTTATACTCAAACGTCAGAATGTGGTGCAAGGAGAATGGACCTCAACTCTTGTTCACTAAGAAGTGCAACAGCTTTCAAAATAGGTTGTGAAAAAAAACTTCAGTAATAGCATTGCCTCTCACTGTCATTGGTTAAATAAAGAAGTATTTCTATGAATCTGCATGTACATTCAACTTGTGAAAGCTCATGTATAGGTCATGCCAAACTTCTTGCCATTTTTTCATACTCATTACAGGTGTGATACTTGATATCTGTACTTCTACCTTTCTGGAAGTGTTAGGATCTGTGGTACTTGTTGCTTTCTATATTTGCCGTCTAAGACTAAAATAATGAGATGAAATTTCTCAGGTGACAGAATCATGCAATGCACAGGTGCATGCACCCATGACAATTAAAAATTAATAATTCTAGATCTAAGGAAACTTCTTTAATAATACTGACTTTGAAATGTAAACATTTCAGAACACATTCATGGATCAAAAATAGTCTTCATGCGTCAAATAGAGAAGAAAATGTGGTAAAAAGACATCATTATCTTGGGAAATTGATCCCAAATATAATGTAAAATTGCTGTTTGGGGTTTTTCAGAGTATGAATATAGACTTGAAAGAAATCTATTCCATTTCCTGGAATTTCTGTAGGTTTGATGGATGCTGTGTCTAGTTCATGGGAGTGGGAGGATTTAATCCCTTACTGTGTGGAGGGAAAATTCTCTTACCTTGGAAGTTTAAGAATTTAGATGTGTTCATTAACAGCTGGGTGAATCTTTAAGGCCAAATCCCACACAGTCGTCTCACTTCTTTGGTGGGAAATGTGAGGAAGCTGAATACTTCCTTTGCATTAAGAGGAATAAGAGGACTAGTTCTAGCTCTGCATTAGATTAGATGGAAGAAATGTGACATATTATTGTGTATTATTCCCCTTCAGGCTTATAACAAAACAGGCACGCCCCAAAAAGACAACAGTGTGACATACACATGTGAATGTTTGGAATTTATGAACTAATAATATGAGCCAGTGCCTACTTGTTTGCCTGGGTGCTGAGCTCATGGGCTGTAAGATTTTCCAGAGCCTAGGAATATAACCAAAAATCTGGTCAAGATCCTGACAAAATAAACACTCGCAAAATCTAATCTACTCATATTGGTAGAGGACTCTGACATGCCTTTGGAAGATTCTGTCTCGTCAGAAAACAATCATCACATAAAGCGTGAGAAGGATCAGTGTGAATTCTGAGAATTTTCACTCTGCTCTCTGGGAAAAGCAGATATTTGGTTTCATTTGCTTTGGGTTTTTCTGGTGAACAGAGGAGTGCAATCACTAGAAGCAAAATTCTGTTGCACAGTCTTTTGCCATTTTCCTCCTTTGCTCAAATACTAAAGAGCAATAACAGAAAAAGCATTTAAAAGAACAAACAGGAGGCATTAATCTGCTCCCGCTTCTCTTGTTTTATCCCATGTCACTAATCCCCTCTTTCCTTTGCCATTTGTGACTTAAATTCACATCTTGTCTTTAGGACTTTTTGAACAGGGCTATTCAGTTGACAGAACAATTGTGTTAAAAAGTGACAGTTGTAGCACATGAGCGCAATGAAGATGCATATGCAAAATTATTAATATTGGAATATATTTTTCGAATCAAATTAATAATGACAAAAGCAGTGATACTGCTTGCATAAAAATGGATAGCTAGTTAGAAGAAAAAGACACAAATTAGTTCCTACTGAGACAGAGCCTGCAGCTTGAGGTCAAAAACTTAGATTAGACACCAGACCATCAATCACAGGAGAGAGCTGTGGGGAACTGGCCTTCCAAAGTTTCAGCTGTTCACACAGTATTTGTTTAAAGAGAGAATAAAACTGAGCTAGTAACATAATTTTCAAATCTGCAGACTGCGTGGCAGCACCACTGCTTTTGGCTCTGAGGAGCCTGTGTGCCACGTTAGGAAGACTGAGAGGAAACAACAGCCTGTTAGCTTTTGCTGAAAAAGCACTCTTTTATTGCTTTCATAAAGGCCTATCCCAATGATGCTCTACCATCCACCTGGACTATAAAGGCTGCGAAAACTGAAATCACTCATAGATGTAAACGTAGTTTAAAAACAGAAGCCATGAGCTCCCATTTAATATCTGTAGCCATTTATGCCAAGAGAAAAGGGAAGGCTAAGTGATTATCACAGACTCCTGCATCACCAGTCGAGAATACAGTGTATTGTTTTAAGCAGCTTGTCTTCCTGAACTTCTGTAGGAGTATTTAAATTAATCCACATCTCAAGAATCAGTTCAATAGCTAATAGAAACTATTACATTCCTGATATTTTTATATAACATTGTAACTCTTTCTTTCCCCTCTTTCTTTAAATTCTGATTAGAAAGTTGATGGGACTTAATAAAATCTTTCTATTGATATACAAATTGTTCAGAAGGTTCAGGAATGCCAGATTTTAATTTCTTTTTCTTTTACCTCCATTTTATCTCTGGAAGCAATCTCACAACTTCCACATTATCCCCTACTGTGAGGTACCCCCTGCTGTGATTCACTGGTTTTCGAACTGGATCCTCACTATGCCTCTGGTGCACTTAATCTTTTGTGGCAATTAGAAGAATTTACAGTGGAGTGTGCTGAATCAATCTGCCTTTGTTTTCTCAACTCATGATGTACTTTCACTTACAATATGAATGGCCACCAGAAAACCCTTCTTTTGGTTGTTGCTCTCACTGTAGAAGGTTATGAATTCACTGTCTGTTGACAGTCGCTATTTGGTTACTATCTGGACATGAACGAAAACAGGGGGTTGAAAGATTTCCCAGTTAAACAAGCCATTGTGATCATTAAGTCTATCTGTAACTCAAAATTGATATTCATCAGAAGGCTCTGAAACATAAACAGCTCACTATCAGTTAAAGCATTTGTTTAACCCAGTAATCTTTATATAAGAAAAGCTTCACAGGCTTTGAAATTTTTACTGCAAAACTATCTAGAGCAGAGGCTTGTGCTCTTACCATGCTAGACTTCCTCATCATTTTTCCTGTGTTCTCTCAGAATGAGCACTGCAGTGCCCCACACACTGGCACACTCTACTAAAATATTTGTACACATTGTCACCAAACCTGCAGGTAAGAAATTCTCCTCATCTCCTCGTCTAGCAAATTTCCCTTCTCTAAAGGACATATCATAGGATAGGCAGACACCTAAGAACTGACAAGAGGTATTTGCTGAAGCCTTTCTTGTTAGCCCCTTTCTTTTTTGTGATACAGTTGCACTGATGGCAATATTCCCAGTGTTAAATTTTAAGATGGTCAGAGAAATTAACCAAATTTTAAAATTTATTCTGATTAGTGATCACCAGTTTCAGATTTCTTCCTCCACAGGATAGTTGTTCCTCTATTGCTCCTCACATATTTAATTTCTGCATATGGATTTTCAGGTTATCTTGGCTCCACTTAATTATGCGGAGAGCTATGGAAAGATACATAAAGTGCACAAAAAGTGTAAATTATTTCCCAGTTGAAACACACAGCAATTTTTAACTTACTGAATATCAGCTGGAACTCAAAGCTTTGGGCCATTTTTTTAAGCAGGGCAAAGTTTTGAATAACTAAATCTGAGCATTTCAGTTTGGAGAAAATTTTGCGCCTAATTTATAGGTTTCTGAAACTGGATACTTGCCACAGAAATGCTAGCAGCCAGTTAATTTTTGTGCCATGAGCAGCACTGCAATTAATTCAGGCAAAATCACAAATGTGAGCCACAGCAGAGAAACAGGTGTTTACTAAAGACTGTGCTAGCCTGCTTAATAACCTCATGTTTCATTCCTTACAACTCCTCTTAGAAGGGCTAGTAAACATAAAAGCTGCAGAAAGTATGTTCAATTACATCCCAGCATCTCATCATGTAACAGCAACCCCAGGAAGATCAAAAAATAAAATGGGCAGCTAGCATCCCAGAACAAATTAGATTTTTAATTAAGCCCATAGATGGAAAAAGTATCTCCGTGGTAGTTTATTGTCTTAATTGTCTCTCTTTTACCTACAGGATATAGACAACTGTGGAGGGTCATGCTAAAAACAAGTAATCAAAACAAACAGTCTTCAGTTCTTAACTAGGCTTGCAATGTAAGACCAAGGAACACCATTTGGAAATCAGCACAGACTTGCTTTGATTTTCAACTCCTGTAGGCCTATTTGATAAACTTTAGAACAGACAAAATTTATAGACTGGATCAAAAAAAAGAGATTAAAAGGAAATTTGGTTTTATACCAAGTTGTATAAAACCTGTTGTATATCTGTTGTATATGTGGCTTCTGTCTTTCCAGTAAAATTCTTATTTTCTTGTAGCCAAAATTTTCCTTTTCTTGTCTTGTTTTGAATTGTGGCAATGTCCTTGCTGTTTTATGCCTTCTCCCACTTCTTCACCTTATTGGAGGGAATTTTTGCACCCATAAAATGAATCTAAATATTGGTGCACGTGTGTGTTTTTGTGTAAAATGTTACAATATTTGAACTTCTATTTTCTTTTACTATATATAGACCAGGTTTTTCCTTAACAAGATAAAGAAAAAAAAAGGCGCAAAACCCGCCAACTATATATTACTTGACAATATTTCCCCAGTACTTTTTTCTGTAGTTTTTCAACATTAATAGCTGATAATTTCTGTAGAATTAAACTTCTGAATCAGAGTCTGAAAAAATTGTTCTTATGGGTTTCTATGTACTGTTCACATTTTGAGGATTTTACTCACATTCGACAAAAAACACAGTACCTGATTTATACGGCCAAATCACAACTACTCATCTGCAGATTAGGTAGGATGTACCAAGATTATGTATGCCTTTTGCAATCCACAGGGAAAAAAACACAAACTGAGTAGCTGGACAGTTTTGAATAGCAAATCTAAGAAAATTGTTTTAATTCTTCTTTAGACATTATGCAAGGAGGAAAAAAACACCCAACCCTGAGGTCTAAAACCTCAGCTAGCATTCAACTCATGTTGCTTCAATCATTGCTGTGGAGCTGTGAGGATTAACTTCGAAATGGATTGCCAACCTGAGCATTGACTTGCTGGGGGTGGGAAATGTCAGTAGCACAAACAAGCAAAAGAACAATTGTGAAGGTGTCACTGCACAAATTACAGCATCATCATACTATAGAAAGTTGAATTCCCCTTTCTGGCTTGTATTTATTTTTTAAAGTGTGAAACAATTAAGATATAAAAAGTACAGTTCTTTCCCCATAAACAGACTGTTTGTGATTAAGTAACTTGGACTAACTCCTGTTTCCTTTATTAATGAGATTAGTCATATTTCTTTACTGGCCCCTGTTCAGAAAAGCACTTAAATACCTGCCTAAATCCTACTGATTTCAATAAGATTTACACATGTGCTTAAAATTAAGCACATGCCTAATTTCATTGTTAAATTTGGAATAAGAAAAATGGAAGTAATTATCTCATCCAGTCCTGTATTTTTTGCCTGGAACATCAAGCAAACCTAACATTTTTGTGATGAACAACATGAGACCAGATGGGCTTGCAAACTACGTATTTTAAGAACAGTTTTTTCTGAGAATATGGACTCTGCTCCAGGCAACATGTAGCACTTCTTAGACTCTAGTGGAAAAAAAATTCAATGTATGTATTGTACTGGTCTTATTGAAAGCCACGTTTAAATAGAAGAGCATGACTCTAGATAAATATGTTACTGATTGTGTCTTTTCCTTCTTACACCAAGCTTTTGTGCTGCTTCTCTGGCTTCTACAGTTCACAATATTTTACTGTGCATAAATATTCCCCCAAGCAGACTCTTCTGGAGATAAGTAGATATCTCATTAGATTTTATGTCATACTTACAGTATCTGAAATCTTACATCTTCAAAACGTTTTAGTAAAATTTAATTAATTAATATCTCTGCAATTATGAGTGCTCACAAGAAAAGGTCATCGACCATACACTGCCAAAGCTGCAAGTGGTTATCACAGCTTCAAAGAGTCATAAATGCATGTTTTCAAAACTCTCTCTTCTCCTCAGACTACTTTGCATGATGTTAGGAATACTTAGCTTCACCTTGGGAAAGGAATACAACCTTTTAAAAGCTTGACATTTTTGTGAATCAAAATTATCAGCAGTGCAGGAGAAAAGTGTAAATAAAGCTGTCTGAGAAGGGATGGCTATAAAAAGTTCCTTTTCTTCCCCAGACAAAGTTTTTGGAAGAAAATCTGTTCATACACTACTTCAAGATACTTAGGTGCAAAGCATATTTTTTAAATAAGCTCCCAAACTAATCTTTAGATTAACAATTGTAGCTAAATTGTAAAAAAGCTGTTAAAGTAACAGGGAATTTTCTTGTTTTGCATATCACTCAAATATATTCTCCTCAACTGACAGAGATACTTAAGTAATTTTTTTGCCAGAATGTGTTTATCCAATACACTTGTCTCTTTTATTAAGACCTAGTTGTGAGTATATTTATGTAATAAATTTTGCTTATGTAAGCACTGTTATGTCAATGAGTTAAAGTGTGGCATTTTGACTGCATAACCCATCCCACCATTTGTTATTTTGCCAAAGAATCAGAAGAGGGCTTTTCACTCTCTTATGCACAAATGCAAACACATACAAGCAAGCAAAAGCTGAAAATCTTTTTAGTTTGGACCTCCTGTACAGCAGCTCCCAGTAAGTTTCCTGGTCTCGATGGCACAGTTCATCACAATCTTCCCACAGTTTTTCCTTGGAGCAGAGTTGTTACTTGGCATTACCATGACCACAGGGTACCCACCCGTGATTCTCTTTCCACAGTTATGAGATATTGTCTCATCTTCTCTCATTTCCCACTGACTCCAACAAACTGTACATACAGAGAGAGTCTTCTGAATCTCAAACCAGGCATCTCTTATGACTACATTGTCTGGCAATATATATAATGGATTTTCAAGAATAAAATAGCATGGAAACTGAGCATTATGTAGCAATGCTGCAGAACTGTAATTTAAATATCTGTATGAACTTCATGTGTCTTTTGTAAACCAACTAGCCTCTCAATGCTGAGTAGAAGGGGTAGAAAGCCATATAGAATGGCAATAAAAAGTTTTAGAACTCTCATTTAATGTGAGCAATGTCAGTTTGTTTCTTTTCCTAGGTATGTTATCCTTTCAGTGGATCTAATGAAGTTAGGGCTAATTTTTTTGTTGCGTTCTTAGGAAGTACAGTCTTGCACAAGCTAAGGTAACACCACCCCCTTCTGTTCACACTGATGCTAAACTCAGTCAGCCACACAGCCAGCATAGCAAAACACGGGTACTCCAGTACTATTTGCAGAGCAAACAGGAAGAATGGATCTTACTGCTACAGCTTAATCACGCACCTTGAATTTTATCTTTTTGATTAACTGTTTGGGTCATTCTCTGAACTGGCTTATTACAAGAATTTTTGAATAGCAAATTATTAAAGTATCTAAAAGAGGTCGCAATTTTCCTTTAACTGTCTAGCATTAATAAATACAAAATTTAATTCTTAAAACATCCATTTGGATGTTTGGGAGCAATTTTTGTTACCTGCACATCATTTTCATTTCAGTATGCCTCTTTTGATCATCTATCAGAGCAGCATCTCTCCTGATTTCAATACTGTGAAGGTTTCTCTGCTTGTGAGGTGGAAAGAATCTTACTTCCATGCCTTCTGCTTTACAGGCTCATGGCAATACACAGAAAATGCCTATTACTAATAGATTATACTCAGGTAGTTTCCTTCACATTAACTGATTAGTGCTTTAGGTTGATTAGCAGTCTAGTACACCAATGTCACTTCAAATTACACTCTGACACAATTAAATCTGATTCCGAGGTTGTGGTTTTATGATGATTTCTCTATTGAAAACAGAGGATTGAGCAGTATGGCTCCCTCCATCCGTGGATGTCCATTTCTATGTAATGAGCTAAAGCAATGAGCTGAGCTGGGGCTGAGCCAGGTTCAATATAATTCAGCCAAAACCGGCTCTGTGGCTGTCAGTGTAGGAAAGCGGACAAGGTCAAAGTGCAGCTGTGCGAGCACAAATTGGAGGAGCAGCCCTGGGGTAGGGTTGAAGAAGAAGATGGGCATGAGGCACTTGTATTTTTTGCTGCAGAATCTTTAACAAAGTCCTTCTTTGAGTAAAGCTTGGTTGGTTTTGGAAGTTTGCCTTTTATTTTTTCCCATGCAGAATATAAGCATCTGAAATGGTAAAGGAAAATTAAGAAAATTTTGGAAGCTTTAAGGAAATCACAAATGAAAAATAACCTGTGTGGATGTTTCTAATGATATTATTTTTTTAAGTGCTCACACTGTTGTGGTTTCACTGCTTTTGGTCTGTTTTTCAGATACATGCCATGAAAGCTGCTGATTTCCACAGCTCAGTGTGACAACTGACTGAGCACAGCAGAGTGCAAGAGCAAATTAAAGGTGTGCTCTGCCAGGGCTTCAAGCACCGCAACAAAAGGAGAGCCCAGATTAACAAAACAAAACAGGATGTTACAAAGGAAAACAAAGAGGAAGGGTGGTGCTAGGAAAGGTAGAAGCTAAGTTTTCAGTGGAAGAGTTCAGATGAACTGTGCTTGCTGTGGTGGTTTTTGGAGGCTTCCTCATGCACCGACACTCACCCAAGGGAGTTTCTCAGCTCTGTAGCTCTACACTACCTGTAAAGTCAGAGCCACTCACTTCTTGCTTCAATAAGGTGAACCATTTCTGCTACCAGGGGATTTCCGTACCTACTGGAAATAAGTCATGCCATGTCCCTCTGTGAAATTTAAAGGATTGTAGGCAAAACCCAACCCGAACTTTTTTTCCATTGCCTGAGGGTAAAACATCTCAGACTTCACACTGATGCTAACATGAATGGTAACTCAATCTGCAGAACAGATTCAGGGGCAGGTTCTGCATTTCTGCAGTGTCTCAAAAAAAAAATTAAGGGCATTGCTCATATGTCTGTGTTTTGAAGGGTACACTTTTCCTTTCTTAAATTTGCATTTTAAAAAGCTAAAGGCACTGATTTTTCAAGAGTTCAAAACCTCCAGCTCATACAGATTTCTAGATTACTCATGCACCTGATAGAAAAACAAGCTTTCTCTTGAGATTCAATACCCAGAAATTCTTCAACACACAGATTTTCAGAACTATTGTTAAGGCCATGTTGAGACTTCTTCAAAATTATGATTTTTGCAATGAATGGGATACAAGTTTGGATTTTTAAAATGTTTTTAACATGATCTTCAATTATGGCTGCTGAGCTCAGTAAAATCACACTTAAATGTCATTTGTCTGTGTTTTGAGCATACACTGTGCTGAAAAATTGGTCCCAAAAGCCCAAAGGTGACCCTAGGTTTTAATTTCCTAGCTTTCTACTTTGTCCAGCTACTGCAGTCTTTCTGAGTGAATGGCAAAGAACTCCAGAAGAGTGTGCCAGGGGTTGTTATCTGGGTTCTGTATACTTACAAGGTCCCCTTGCAATCCTTACAGTCAATATATCCCTCAAAACCACATGTACCCCATGCTGTGACCCCAGTTTGCTCTATGCCACTATTGTTACACACTTGAACTCTGTTAAGTGGCACAAAGAAGTTGTAAATATCTCATAAAGAATAAATTCACTCCCGTATGGTATCTGCTCTCCTACTGCAAGCAGATAGTAAGGAAAAATTTCCAAAGAGCATAGTCATATTTTTATCATGTTCTGGAAGTAGAAACTCAGAGGTTGCTGCCAACCTGCCCTCCACACTCACGGTCAAAGAAAGCACCAAAGATCAACGAAGCCATGGCTTCACAGGTTAGGGAGGTGAAATTCTCAAGCGGGGCTGGGGAAAAAAGCTGTGGCTTGAACACAGAATGACCCAAGAAGTACTCATCAGGGCAATCCCTCACCACGTATCAATAAGAAGGATAGTTGAAGTATATATACAGAAGTTGAAATATATATACAGAAGTTAAAGTATATACAGACTACTCAGAAAACCAAGCACTACACAAAACAAATTATTTCACTTCATTTCTATTGCTTCTGTAAGCAAATTGAAAATTTGCCCAAAAGTAATGAAAAACAATCATCAGAAGGTCTGAAATGCTTCCAGATTACATTTTTTAAAAAATTTAAATACATCGTATTTGAAACTCAAATTAATTTTCAAAGAAGATTCTATTATCTACCAGAAAGTATTTAAAAGAACATGAGAGCTGATTTGTTTAAAGGAAAGGGAAGCAGGTGTTTCAAATTTAAAAATATACAAATCTTCAAAAACTAGAAATATGTCAAAACAGGAAAAGGAGAGGAGCATTAATTCTGATGAGTTAAACATATAATTTTAATGTCATTTGTCAAAAGTAACTGTCCAGAAGTATGAAACTGGACAGAGAGTCTATGAGGTCAATAGATGATTGAGGTGTTGAAGGACCATGGGCCATTTTTATTCCTGAAAATCTATTCCTTTTAATATAAATATATTAATATAAATATATAAAATCTATTCCTTTTAAGATAGGAAATGAAACAAAAATAGTTGGTCAGAGGAAAAGTTTATCAGCACAGACCCATAGTGGGGGTACCACAGTTCCTGTGGTACGACCTGTGCTGCACGACAATAATAAATGTACAGGAAAAGTGCATGGTGTCAAAGTTCTCTTAAAGTCACTCTTAAAGTCACAGTCGATTATGAACTGGCAGACATCAAACTGCTATGTCATGAATGAGAGTGCCATGGGCATTGTGCCCAGCATTGCAGATGGTGTGTGCCATTGGCTTCTCTTCTGAGAACCAGTAAGCCAATTTTTCAAAATATATTGGCACATAGTTTCCTGGCACAGGCAAACAAAAATAAATTTAAACTTGAATTTTCCATCTGACTAATTGAATCTCTACAAGAACCTGTGCTCTCTACTGTCTTTCTTGTTTATAACACTTACAGTACCTTGTATGATCAAATTTACCTCTGTGGAGTTAACCTTTTCATGAATAGGAACAAGTGTCTGTAACTTTACAGTTCCTCACACTGGAGGTTCTTCAAAATCTTTGAAGATGCATGCTTTGTGTCCTGTGTCCAAACTTAAACGTGATATAGCTCAGGTCTCAGCCTGTACACATGTGAGTTAATCAGCCAATATAAGCAACTGTGGAAGCAGTCAGTGTTGGCTGGCATGCAGCCATTGCAAACAGTCAAAAAAATCATTTCTGAAATTTGCTCTAAGACACAAGCCAGCTTCTTCTCGCCAATACTTATTGGAATCATATGTGACTTTAGCATGGAAAAAATACTTTGCGGGTCAGTTATAAATAATTCCTGTGGATTAGAAAACAGTGTTTTAATTTCTTCCCATTGGATTTTCCTTACAAAGTGCTACTACATAAAAGTACAACACTTTCAGTCTGGAGCAAAACAAGAACTAAACATGTAGATTTTCTCATAAGGGTTTTAGAAAAAGAAAGAAAAAGAATACAATGAATTGTAAGTTCCTATGACTTCATCTCAACGTTTTGCCCAAAGGGTTAACTAACTGTCTTTCAACACTGACTTCCTTCTTTTTCACGATGGATAGGTTATTTTCGGACTGAGTGAAGATGGTGAAATGAATGTATACAAAAGAGAATTCTGAAGCTTTAGTGTGTCATTTTGTTACCTAAATTAAGCAAAGCGCTAATAAATTATTGTCAAGTTCAAAAAGAATTGCATTTATTCCTTTGTGACCTTTTGTCAAACTGTGTATAATTCTGCTTCCTGTACATGAGCCACCTGCACAGATAAGCCTTTTTGCATGTCTATATTCATTTGGAACAAAATAATTCAAACCGGTTTTTGAAGCATAGTTCTAGATTTTCTGCTTTTTGGTGCTTACAATGCTAAATTAAAAAAAAAATTATCTAAGAAGATAGATTAGACATTCTAGAATTTACTGTTGCTCCGAGCCATTAGTTGCACTTTTAAAACACTGCATATTTATAAATTGGTTTACAGGTACAATTACCAAAATATATTATGCTCCAAATAAAAAGGAAAAAAAGCAAACCAAGGAATGAAGATAGACAGGAAAACGATGAATGATCATATATCATGGTTATTACTACTGTGATATTTGTAACCATCATCACAGTAGGAAGCATGTAAAAGTTTGCAGAGATGTCTATTGAGTGGGCTGACACAATTTTATCTGATGATCTGAGAGACCTGCATGTTTTTTCATGACCCTCAATATTAAGGGTGATTTAAACATTGAAGAGACGAATCCAGTGATATTATCTATATGAGCTGGACCTCCTCAAAAAACACTCAGGATTCTGACCTGAAGAATCAAGTGCGTTTTGATACATTTTTCCCTCTTTACTGCACCCAATTCTATAGACAACATAATAGTGTTGTAGCATGAATATTGTCTGAAGAGATATCAGATTCTAATGAGAAGTTCAATATCCAGAAATTTACACTCTGATGCACTTCAGCATTAAAATGTGTTATGATATCATATAAGCTCATAACTTAAAAGCAAGAATTCTTCTAAGATTTTTCATGAGAATCCATAGGTTTTCTCTTTTTTTATTAGCCCTTTTAAATTCTTATGAATAAGCATATTTTGGCCAGAAAAAGAAACTGCTGTAAGATTTTAAGGTTTAATCATTCAGAAAACCCTAAAAAATAGAATATGATAATATATAAATTTTAAGTCAAATCTTAAAGGCCAGTTAAGGCAAGAGCTCTTCATCACAGTATGTAGGAAATCAAGCAAGGAAGGGCAGAAATCATAATGGCTGAACTAAAGCTGCTCCTCAAAGTGAGAAGCAAGAAGGAAATGCACAGTCAGTGTAAGTGTTCAGAGCCAGTCTGAATTGGGCCCTAATCACCTTAATCTAGTGGGTGGCATCATTACACATGGCAGGAGGTTGGAACTAGATGATCTTTAAGGTCCCTTCCAAACCAAACCATTCCTTGACTCTGTGATTCTACAGAATTATGGGAAGTTCCCACAAGAGATGTAAACAAGATTGGTTAAAAATGAGAGACCAGTCATAAATATAATTGTTACTTTTGGGGAAAAAACAAAAAAAGATGCTGGAATTAGGCAATTAAGTTTCTCAATACAAAGAAACTCAAACAAAAAAAGACATTGATTTGAGCCCCAGCATAAAGATCACAATGAAAAATTCTCAGAAAAATCTTTGATTTCCACTTTGATAGAAATATTAGACCAATGCATTTTACATCCTAGACATGTTGGTTGGATTTTCATTGGAAGTATTATTTCATAGTCACTAAAAATTATGCTACCAGTTCACATTATGTTGGTTGTTTGAGTATCATAGAGTCTATGGAGCACACATGTAAAGCCCTATAACCTGAAGAATCTACAGTGTAAAGTTCCACACTGAAGCATAAACACACTGGTCCCTATAAATAGATGACATCCCCCCCAAGACTTTGACTCAAGGATGCAAATAATGTGAATTGTTCCAATCAAATGAGGCATAAATATAGAAATTTATATGTAATAATTATGTTTTTTCACGCTGGACTGTTTTGTCTAAATAGTCAACCTGCATAAAAATGTAAAAATTTTATTACCAAAAATTGACGTTAGAATCAGAAGTTTTGTGCTCTTGTCCCATTTTCCAGTTGGAAGAAAAAACAAAAGCTAATTTTGTTTCATAATTCTCAGTGTAAGAAAAGCAGAGAATTTTTAAAATGGAATCTATTACATGCAGTTGAGAACCCTGAAAAATTATACTTAATGCTTCCTACAACACTTTTCAAGATTTCAGCTGGATATTTCAGTGCAGTTGCAACAGGACAAAGGATGAGAATCTGGATGAAGCCTCTTATTATCTTTATGTGTCAAGCAGTTCATTTTTCAGCTCCCAAATACAGCTTCAAAAAAGTCTTCCCTGTCAAAGGCCTGTATTTATGCTTTATTTGTTGCAATATCATTTAATAGCCTACTATTCATCACTTCCTTCTTCATAACATTCTGGAGCTTCTTCCAACTCTCTGTCTAACTCTGTGCAAGGTTTGAAAGGCAAGATGAGATAAAACACATTCACAGTCTGTCAGGTAGGTGGGACCACCATCTACCCAGTCAAATAGCACCCAACTGTTTATAGTGATTATCATGAGTCGGGAGGTAATCTTTCATGGCGGAGTATTGCTCACGGTATCTGCCATAACACGTACCAGCACTGTGCTGTTCTAACGGGGCACCTGCTCGTGGTGCAGTAGGGAAAGTAGCACTTTTTCAAATGGAAGAAAGGTTGTGGGATACGATTGAAGCTGTCTTTTTTTGGAAAACTACTGGCCTCATAAAAGCACTTGTGAAACAATTCATAATCGTTTTGCCAGTCGTTCACTGAAATGTGTTATGGCCACAGCGTCATCCTGCATATTTGCTGTAAATATGGTTTTACCTCAGGACTGGATTAGACATTCTTTTGATAATTTTGCTGGTAGCCCAGATTCTGCCTGTGTTTTTGTCAAGGAATATATAGAAGAGACAATAAGAGACACAGCAAAAAAAATTAAAATAAAGCAATCTATAAAAATAATTTTCTGAATTTAGAACATAATAACCACAACTATTGCAGAAAGTTACAGCTTATTTAGTTGATTCTGTTAATGCTGATAACACTAAACCGTAACTAAACTCCCATGGGTCTCATTTAAAGTGATTTATTATTTCCTAAATTTGTTTGACTTAATATATCAATTTCTCTTGCTAAGTACTATTACTCTAACAATTTCTTCACAAACTGCCTGCAGTGATGCTGATTGTTTTAAGCACTCTAAAGATTTCCAAAAAGAAATGAAAAAAATTTTGGTACAGAGCTTTTAAATATATTGATATACTCCAAATATATAGGATTTTTGAAGTATTGGACCAAATAAGAAAGTTCTATTGAAGTATTAATTCAATTTAAGTACTAAGAGATTTTCAGATCAGCACTGGGCTCATCTCTACAGGACTGTACTCGACACCGAAATAAAAGCTGAATATTTTCCTGATATACATATTTAATATTTCCATTTTCTGGATGTTCCCCAAGAAATTGCCATCTTTTCAGGACAAATTACTTTTTCTCCTGGCTGCAGAATACACCTTTTTTTCTTGTGAAGGGTCTGTTTATAGCTATGGGTTAAACATTTCACAATTAATTAATGTGGTTTGTTATGCTATTGTGCATACTGGATATTTTACTCATACTTCCTTGGAAATTTTGGGTGGAAACACCCTCTTCCAGGCTAGTCATTAATTCTTGATTCCTTCAACAGCATTACACAAAATAAGTATCTATCTCAAGAACCCATGGTTCAATTAGAACAATAATGAGTCTTGATTTAGAACTCGCTCTGATGAAGATTTTAAATACCTGGAAGTTCATATTGCAATAGCTAAGATTTAGGTACAGTTAAATATCTTATTAAATTAAGACTAGGCGGGTGAATGCTTGTTACTTTTGCTATGTATCTCATCCAAGCATGCTACCTAAATCATAGGTTTACTTCAGCAAAAATAAGTGTATTTATCACATAAAGAGAAGATTCAGATTCCAATGAAGTGTAGGACACAGAAGACACAGCATATTATATAAGGATCTGGCTAGAACAACCTGTGCCTGGTGGTCGATCCACTTGCTTTCAGAGGTGATGTATGCATCTCTTCTTCCTGCCTTGATCCATATCCCAGACACCTGCCTGATATATGACAACAGCATTTCCTTCAGAGAAATTATAGTAGAGTTCTTGGTCCTCAGAGGCAGAGATATCGTTCTCAGTTTTTTCAAGCTAGACTAATGGTGACTAACCCAAAAAATTAAGATCATGTTTCTTATTCAGTCTATTGAGAATTCAATTTATATATTCCCATCTCCCAGAAAACATTTTCACCACTAAGTTATTTGTTATTTTGCTATTATTATTAGTAGTAGTAGTGTTAGTATTATTATTTTATTACTAATTATATCAAATTATTTTTATTTGAGAGGAGGTGGAGAAGATACAGAGGGTGAGAGAAAGAAAGAAAGAAAGAAAAAGAAAGAAAGAAAGAAAGAAAGAAAGAAAGAAAGAAAGAAAGAAAGAAAGAAAGAAAGAAAGAAAGAAAGAAAGAAAGAAAGAAAGAAAGAAAGAAAGAAAGAAAGAAAGAAAGAAAGAAAGAAAGAAAGAAAGAAAGAAAGAAAGAAAGAAAGAAAGAAAGAAAGAAAGAAAGAAAGAAAGAAAGAAAGAAAGAAAGAAAGAAAGAAAGAAAGAAAGAAAGAAAGAAAGAAAGAAAGAAAGAAAGAAAGAAAGAAAGAAAGAAAGAAAGAAAGAAAGAAAGAAAGAAAGAAAGAAAGAAAGAAAGAAAGAAAGAAAGAAAGAAAGAAAGAAAGAAAGAAAGAAAGAAAGAAAGAAAGAAAGAAAGAAAGAAAGAAAGAAAGAAAGAAAGAAAGAAAGAAAGAAAGAAAGAAAGAAAGAAAGAAAGAAAGAAAGAAAGAAAGAAAGAAAGAAAGAAAGAAAGAAAGAAAGAAAGAAAGAAAGAAAGAAAGAAAGAAAGAAAGAAAGAAAGAAAGAAAGAAAGAAAGAAAGAAAGAAAGAAAGAAAGAAAGAAAGAAAGAAAGAAAGAAAGAAAGAAAGAAAGAAAGAAAGAAAGAAAGAAAGGAAGGAAGAAAGAAAGAAAGAAAGAAAGAAAGAAAGAAAGAAAGAAAGAAAGAAAGAACGAACTATGGTTAGTAATTAGTGATGTGAACATTTGTGGGATTTTCAGTTCTGTTCCCGATTCTGACTATTTTAAGCAATTCTGTAAAATTTTAAATGTAAAAGGTTCTAAGCTCTTTAGTCAAGACAAATATTTAAAAGTGCTGAGTTCATGTACAGGTAGAACTTTACTATCCTTTCAAGCTTAAAAAATGAAAGGAAAGGGAAAAAAAGGAAAACATTCAGGAATTTAGACAACTCTAGAAAATGACAACAATTGTGATAAAATCAGCATCACAATTTGACATCTGTCAGCTTGCTGCTGCATATTTTTTCTTTACTAAGCAGTGGAATCACGGAAAGATTTATACTGGGATACTATGTGGTCCTTCCTAAATCAGAACTTTATGAAGTTGCAGGCTTCAAACCTTTCCTAGTGTCTCGAGTTTTGTCTGCAATATTCCAAATCCATATCAACTTGGAAGGTTTATAAAGAATTCTTAGAAAATTCTTGACAATTTAAATTATACTCACATTGAACTCTCTTCACAATGGGCATGTATACTCTTAAATGAGTATTTGAATAATATTTGGTTATAATTATATAAAATAAAAATGTAATTATCTTTTCTCCAGGCATGATCAGTGTTTGCCACAGAACCAACATGCTGCCTGCCTGTGCCTCTCTATCATCTGTATGTTACCACAGTTATTGTACCAGATGAGCTGTCATTTATATATTTCTAATTAACTTTTATTCCATTTTCCTGTGTACAATAGGCAAGGACCTGCCACAGCGCTCTGTCTGGCTAGCAGGTACCAGTGCCGGGCTCTCACCCCACACAGGAGAGGGTGATGGAGGCTCCTCACAGTGGCGGGTGAATTGGCAAAGTTCCGGCATGGGTTCACCTAATCCACCAAGGTTAAGAGTGTGCAGAGGAGGCAAAGAAGGAGTGGAGGGGGTTCTTCGTAGAAGGCAGGAAAGGTTTATTGAGTGCGGAGCGACGGGGACGAGGAACCAAATATAGAGAACACAAAGAACCAAAGAAGAACCACGAAGAACCAAGATTACAGTAGTGACATAGGGTTTTATACCCCAGTGAAAGAGGAGGGGAAAACACGAAACAGCCAATAGTACAGAGACAAGGAGGTTGTAATAAGGCAGGGAAAAGGGGGGTACACAGCCAATAGGGAATAATGTGGGAGGGGAGAATTGACATGGGCCAATAGGGAGTTGAGAACCACAGAACATTCCAGGGAAACAACCAAATATAGAGGGAGAAAGGAGGGGACAGCGGTGGCCAATTACGATGATGCAGGTTTTTGCATATTCCGCACAGCTTTCTGGGTACTCATCTGAACTCTAGGGTTCTTGGGCTGTGGCACTGTCAAACCAAGGGACCTGCTGGTCCACCTGGCCCTGCTGACCGTGGCATACCACAACAAGGACCCAACACTGTTTCTAATTCTAATTCTGACTCTAACCTAATGGACATTTATGTAAGGAGAAAGGTTTCATTTTCCTATTACCCTGTGTGAAATCAGTATTAATCACAGAATCATACAGTCACAGAGGGGTTTGAATTGGAAGAGACCTGAAAGATAATCTAGCTGCAACCCCTCTGCTTGGGCAAGGATGCCTGCCACTAGACCAGGTTGCTGCCTCCAGCCTGGCCTTGAACACTTCCAGGGATGGGGCATCCACAACTTCTCTGGGCAACCTGTACCAGTGCCTCATCACCCTCACAGTAAAGAATTTCTTCCTAATATCTGATCTAAACCTATCCTCTTTCAGTTTGAAGCCATTCCCTCCTGTCCTGTCACTGCACACTCTTGTATGATGTCCCTCTCTATATGTCTTCCTGCTAGGTTCCCGTCAGGTACTGGAAGGCCACAATAGGTCATCTCTAAGCTTTCTCTTTTTCAGGCTGAACAGTTCCAACTCTCTCAGCCTTTCCTCATAGGAAAGGTGCTCCATCCCTCTGATCATCTTGGTGGCCTCCTCTGGACTTGCTCCATGTCCTTCTTGTGCTGGGACTCCAGAGCTGGGTGCAGTGCTCCAGATGGATCTCACCAGAGTGGAGCAGAGGGGCAGAATCCCCTCCCTCCCCTGCTACCCACAATGCCCTGGATGCAGCCCAGGACATGTTTGGCTCTCTGGGCTGTGAGTGCTCACAGCTGAGTCATGTCCAGCCTCTCACTCACGAGCACCCCCAAGTCCTTCTGGGCAGGGCGGCTCTCAGTTTGTTCATTCCCAAACTGATGTCACAGGTTGCCCTGACCAAGGTGCAGCACCTTGCACTTGGACTAACTGAAGTTCATGTGGTTCTCATGGGCCCACTTGAGCTTGTCCAGGTCCGTATGGATGGCAACCCACCCTTCACATGTAAAATATTGTAATTTGTATTGAAAAATTGCAAGTGAGTGTAAATCTGGACAGTGTTAGTTCTCAGACTAAATATAGGTGTGACGTGGTGAAAGCAAGGTAAGAAGGAAAGGAATGTATAAGCTTTATATTATTCCATTTATTTTCCTTCCACTTATTGCAAAATTCCTAATTTGATGACAGAGAGTTAACCATAAAAAATATATTTCATTAATAAAAGTGGTGCTCTTCTATAATAAAACTTTTGTTTCCTTGTGAAAGATCATCACTGTGGAAGGTCATCATTGAAGGTGTATGTGTAGTTTGTCATTCATGAATTTATCTCTTGTCTGGTCCTTTAAGTTCAAAGGAGAAGAACAAATGCAAACCAAATACGTCAGACAAAAATATGTTGGTTGTATTTATTTCGCATATACCAGTTTCTAACTCCTTCTAAAAATGTGCTGCCTAGTTCATAGAATCATAGAATAAGCTGAGTTAGAAGGAACCCATGAATATCATCAAAGTCCAACTCTTGACCCCAACTAAAATATCTCAAGAGTCTCACCATGTGCCTGAGAGTGTTGTCCCAATGTTTCTTGAACCCTGTCAGGCTTGATGCTGTGACCACTGCCCTGGGAGCCTGTTCCAGTGCCCAACCACCCCCTGGGTGAAGAATCTTTTCATGATATGCAGCCTAAACCTCTCTGAACTCAGCTTCAAGCCATTTCTTTGAGTCCTTTCATTATTCACAAGAGTGAAGAAATCAGTTCCTGCTTCTCCTCTTCCTCTCACAAGGAAGTTGGGGACTTCAGTGAGGTCTCGCCTCAGTCTCCTCTTCTCCAAACTAAACAGACCAAGTGACCTCAGCCGCTCCTCATATGGCTTCCCCTCAAGGCCCTTCACCATCCTCACTGCTGTCCTTGGGACACTAATAGCTCGTGTGTCACCCAAAAGTGCCCCCCGCACTGGAGGTGAGGCCACCCCAGTGCAGAGCAGAGGGGACAATCCCCTCCCTTGCCCGGCTGGCGATGCTGTGCCTGATGCCCCCCAGGACACGCTTGGCCCTCCTGGCTGCCGGGGCACTGCTGGCTCATGTTCACCTTGCCACTGACCAGGACCCCAGGGCCCTTCCCATGGCACTGCTCTCCGGCCTCTCATTCC
The DNA here is from genome assembly GCA_013397725.1 of Rhagologus leucostigma. Lineage (NCBI taxonomy): Eukaryota > Metazoa > Chordata > Aves > Passeriformes > Rhagologus > Rhagologus leucostigma. Next base: position 408,404 of record VZTD01005735.1, read on the forward strand.
CCAGTCTATACTCAACCAGCATTTGTCCCATCCCAGGTGAAGAATCTAGCACTTGCTTTTGTTAAACCTCATGCAGCTGGTGATTGTCCATCTCTTTGATTTGTCGATGTGTCTCTGCAGGGCCTCTCTGCCCTTGAGGGAGATGATAGCTCAGAGTGCACATGTGATATGCACAGGATAGAACTCCATGAAAGCGATTTCAACTGTAACCACCAGTCAATACTTTCAGGACACATTAACTTTCACTCCAGCAATTGCATCCAGGCTAAGATTTCCTTGACATTTGATGGTACTCTGTGAAGACAAAATTCTCACATCAGGCTATATAACTGTGGCTTCATTATTCTCCAGTTGTTAACTACTAATTCATTTTTCCCATGATTTTTCAAGAGATACAAGCTATGTTGATAATTCCACTTTTCCATTATCAATCTATATAGTGTGTTTCTTTATGCAGCTCTTCCAAAGTTAGCTGTTTTTTATGAGCTCTCGAAGATATCTGCTAAGATATTGAGATTGTTTCAGACGGTCTTTCAATTAACTTAGGATAACTTTCTTCTGTCCTTTTTTCTTTTATATTCAGAAAATTTACTTTCAGAATCTGTCTAAATTAAGGGTGTAAAAGAAAGTATGCTGGTTGAAGCACAAGCAGGTCCTGATACCACCTTGGAAATTTTGAATATTTCCACCTCCTTTCATTGACTATTGTGGTTGTTAATTTAAACTTTTTTTTCTAATTAAACAGCATCACTGCTGTGATTCAGTGATGGGATAACAGCATTAAACTGACATATTGTCTTTTGCTTCACCAACCCCTTCTAAAGACTTACAGGAAGTCAGTCAGTTAACAGCTTGTACAGAGCTAATTAGCAGCATGCAAAATCCATATTTGGATTTTTAAAAGACTCTGAGACTTGGTGAACATCTTTTCACAGATCCATTGCAATTCCAGTGAAAAAACAGTAAACTGCATCCAACTTAAGAACTTTAAATGGAAGTATTTGTACAATTTCAGTTGAATTTTACAGCTTTTGGAATTCTTTCCCTTCAGAAATGGTGGCACATGAATCTGTCCCTTTTCAGGGCCCTGTAAGGTGCTCATTGCTATTACCAGGCTCCTGACTCAGAGACTGGCAATAAAAAGCATGTCTAATTTATCCCACAGCAAAGAATTTTGCTTAAGGCAGATTTTGGTCACTCATATGTAGGCTGTCTACACCAATGTTTAACTTCCATAAATGTCCCCAGGAGAGTTATCTGTATATACCACCTCTACTTCAAAATATAAGATAAATCTTTTGGCCCATGTATGGCCCAGAATATGACTTCAGTTATGTTCATGTAAATCAAATGCAATTAAAATATATTTTACCTGGAGAGACAAAAATACTTGGTCAACAGACTGCATCTATCAAAAATGCCAAAAGAAAATGCTATCCAAAAGCAGCAGCACATCATGAGACCACTTCATAGTGACACAGGGCCTGACCTCTCAGTCAGCTGCCAACAAAAAGCATATTTTTCCTATGAGCTCTGCAAGTTTTTCCCTTGGACTGCGTGTGCATTAGTTTGCACCTGTATCACTGCCCAGGAACCATTTTTGATGACATTTGTAAAATAAATGTATTTTAAAAAATTGAAACATATTTATCAATATTTTTGGAATGGTGTAAACAGGACAGACTGAATAAATGGTTAGTTGCTACTTGTGAAGCTCTGCACTAACATGAGAAGGAGTTATTTTTTCAGTTGAATCTCTGAAAGACTTTGGAGTATATAAGAAATATTGTAGCAAGACAAAAAATTTACAGAAAGTCTACAATTTTTAGAAATTCTCAAGGAAGTTAATAGAAAAAGGCCTAAAACACTGACATATTATTCTACAGGCAGTGGATCTTCAGAAATGAAAGAAAGTGGAAAAAGGGGGACGAAAATCACAAAAAATATTCTTCATAAGACAAGAAAAACAGAATCCAAAATTCAGCAATAGCAATCTATAATTTCATGCACAAAAGAACAATGTTTATAAAATCTCCTCACTTATGAATAGAAATCCAGAACATTCAGACTTACATAGCAGTGAAAGGTAAATTCCTGTGTATGGCATTTTGTACATTGCGAATGAAAGTCATTTGTAAGTCATCCTCCCATGCTTTTGGGAGACTCAAGCTCAACTTTATGGCCAGCATTTCAAAGAAGAAAAATTATTCATGAAAGGTCTACTACACTTGAAAAACTACTGAGGATAATTTAAAAGTTTTACAGTTTATGATAATTGGATAACGACAGGAAACCTAGCTTTATTTCTTAACCAAAATCAGACTTAGAAAGTTTGTGCAGGACTTCATGAATCAGACGAAAGATATGGGAGGTTACCAGTTACTTAATTATTTTGAGCCCAATTTTCCTGTGATATACACACTCATTTTCTTAAAAGTTAGTAAAAAAGTTGTGACAAAGATTTCTTGAGCATAGATACCAAGATATTACATTTCTTAGTAAAAAAAAGCACCTTTTAACCTCTTCTTCTGCCTTTTGGCTTTGTAGCTCTTTTATGGTGACTTTAACTTTGTGCACATTTCTTTGTGCATATTCCTCTGTTTGCTGCATTCCTTTTGGTATGAACCCATGGATCTGTTCTATTCCTGTTTTATTTTAAAACCCAAAGAGAGTTACCTAGTCAGAGTATTCTCAAAAACTAAAGTAGCCCACATTCATAGGTCTTAAAAACAGGCTTTGAAAATCCAGTCTAAACAATAAAATACTATTTCAGAACCAAAACTGACAAATGGCTTTTCCCAATGGAGCCATGTAAATATTAAAAGATTCAGGTTCCACTGAAAAATGTGATGTGTGTAAAATCAGCCAAGTAAATTCATAGTTGCTAGGAATATAAGCAGTACTGAAGATTGTGTTTAGTGTGGAGACAGTCTTACAATTAGGACAGAGAATATTTGAGAGGCATTTTGAACTCAAATGTGTGTCTGTATGGTTTTGCAGTCTTCACACATGTATCCAGACAGACATAAGCAAAAACAAACTATACATAAGGATATTACTTTCCAATGTTTATTATGAATATATGGAAGGATCATAGAATCATAGAGTCATAGAATCACAGAATCATTTCTTTGGAAAATAGCACCAAGATCAAGTCTAACAGATAACCCAGCACTGCCAAGTCCATCACTAAACTATGTCTTCCAGTGCCACATGTACACATCTTCTAAATACCTCCAGGTTTATCTCTAGTGAGACTGGTTTGATCCTTTTCCTCCTTCAAATCAGTGAACCGTGCTCAAAAAACCCTTTTCCCCTTTAAAACAGGTGTACCTTGTCTGTTGCCAGCAGGCTTGGTGTCACGTAAACTGACTCATGATCAAAGAACCCAAAAATCTGCGACACTAGGCTCGGAGGCAAGTACTGATTTGCTGGGTCTACATTTCTTCCCTAATCACTCCCTGTGACTGCAAGGAGAACACTACTCTCCTTTAACCAGTTGTACCAAGTCCCTGAAGTCTCTCTTGATTGCCCTTGAATTTCTTGTTACAACTTCATCTCTGCCTACTAGATAAAAAAGGAATGAATCTGAGGGCTGAACAAGGGTAGGAGACCAGACCTCAAGGAGTCAGCACACTTCCCTAAGTGGACCCAGTCAGCCTTCTGTCCCCTTGAGAAGGGAGTCTACTGGCTCTGAAATTTTTCCACTCTTTATTTTATGGACTCTCTTGAAGTCACTGTTGTGGGCGGGGAAATCAACCCACTTAATGTCCTCTGGCCTGCCAGTGGGCTGAGCCACCGCAACATGCCTTGAGGAAAGTTTTTATGTCTGAAGCTTTCACCCGTGTAGTGTCAGGAGTGGCAAGGAGAGCACTGGGACATCTTTTGTGTTACTCTGTAAAAGTGAGCATTCCACAGGTGCTGAGCGCCCTTTCACTTTATCAGCTGGATAGGACTAAAGAACATTTGCTATTTTTTTTCATCCCATAACCTTCTATCTCCTGGCTGAGCACATCCTGATTGACAGCACAGAAGGACATTCTCTGAAGTGACTCACATAGTATATGATAGCTGCACACAGCAAGGGTTACCGGACAAACTTGGTTTTGATAGCCAGGGAGATCCAGCCACTGCACAGGTGACTGAGCAAAGAAACAGACTCCACAGCTTCCTGCACATGGCACCGTTTAGCTGGACACATTCAAGGACTGGGAGATGGAGCAATATACACATAGGGGAGTGAACAATTTTATGCTGGAACTCTGATCATCTGCTTCATTTCATATGAACCAAAGGCTTTGTATGATCAATAATAAAAGAATTATAGACTCCTGAAAGAGCTTTTCCTGTCGTGGGTAATCTGTTATTGAATAAGCATTTCAAAGAGTATTATATTTATTTTGTTTCAGGTCAGAATAGCTTTTATATCCACACGAATTTTAGTGCTTTTAATGAGCTAGGGAGAGAAAAAACACATCTCCTAGCGAGCCACAGGAAGCAACTTAAGTTAGGTGAGCCAGGAGTTTAAACATAAAGGAACTGTTCTAAAGACCTGTCCGTGGAAGACTTCCTGTCTCCCATCAAATCGCATCCTCTGGAACTTGATTTAAACAGACCACCAGGCTTTTATGTCTTCTGTTCCTTCTGACACCCTTCCAGATATCCTGAAGTGAAAATGAGGGGAAGAGTCACACACATGGAGCATTGTTTGACAGGCAAGGTAATTTGAGGACTTTCATTTCCTCATTCACTTAAATTGAGGTTCTTCAGTTACACTGTTCCCCAAGAACTCCGGTTCCTGAGTTGCCATAAAGAGCATACCAGAGCACATCTCTGTCACAGAAGTGTCAAAAAAGGGCACTTACTTAATAATTAGATTTTGTCTTTGTTAAATTGATTGATATTCAACAAAATATTTCTTAGTCTGTGACCATTGTAATCAGTACTTCTCCAAATTACTTTTTCTACTCCAGATTCACCCTCTTCACTCAGTCATGAAATCCTACTTTAACCTTTACAGTTTTAAAAAACAAGTTAAATTTTTCTAATCAGGTCTATTGCAATTCTATTATTCTCCAAGCGTATTTCTTCTGAAGTGTTAGAAGTATATAGAATTGCTCCTTCTTCCAGTTCCAGTGCCATGATCTGATATTAAAACATCCTCCCTCCCTAGTCCAGACAGTGTCTTGAGACAGATTTCAGAGAATTAAAATAACCACACCAAGAATTAAGAACTTTTTAAAAAATTCCTGTTTCTGCTAATGCCAGCTTCTCTATAGAAAATAATCTTTCTTTGAACTTATTTGTATAGCAAAAATATCTAACACTAAAATGTGCCGATTAAGCAAGAAGAAAGACAAGGCAAACTCTCACTATGTCTTCTTGGAGGATAATAATTGGGATTTTCTACATTTCAAGCATGTGCCTAAATGTCAGGTTCCTACATCTTTTTTGTACAAATGCTTATTGTTAGGAGGAGATTTTCAGATACTTCAGCTTCTTCATATATAAAGTGGGGAGTGGGGAAGGGGAATATGGGTCTGGGATATCCATGTGGACATACTCCCTGGGCAGGAAAGTACTACATCAGGGTAATGGGTGTGAGAGAGAAATTTAACATCTCTCTGGATTCCTCATAAATGCACATCTGAAGCTCTTTTTATCCTTTTTTTGTTTTCTTTTAATGATGTTGTCTACAAATAAAACAAGATATGCATTAATCTAATACTTTATTGAATAACAACTTAGCTATCCATAGATTATTCTAGATATAGGGGCGGGGAGGAAGAGGGGGGAAAAGGAAAGTACTTTTTTCTACTGAGGTATAAGCAGAATAGTGAATTGTAAATTTTTTCTATGATAAAGTTATAGAGGAGAAAATATATTGAAAACTGATATTTACATGAAGTTTAACACTTCGCAATAATGTGGGACTTAAGAAGGTTATTTGCACCTTCAAGAGAGATTAAAATGCACATGCCATGAGGAGAAAAATTGTGGTTGAAAAATGGAGCTTAACATCATTCTGTACTATGTGCAAATTTGGAAGTGTTTGTTAGAAAAGAGAAAAATATATTTTTATCATGGGAATTATTTCAATTTAGGAAATAGCATATCTATTGGGTGATAAGTATCTTGCCCTAAAATACCAGTAAGTTTGTTAAATTTATATTCAACTGATATTCATGAATAGCAGGAGAGATTAAGCAATTCTTTCAATGTTTTTGATAATGTATTCTCAGTGGAGGAGTGTAATCATTGTGCAACGAAAATTAATACAAGAGAAAAAACCTACATCTGACAGTCTGAATAATATGCTTATTCACAGAAAGCATCTTTAATATATCCTTCACAGATCATTAGCTTCATGGGATTAGGAATGAGCCTGCATAGATTTAGCAATGATCCCTCTCCTCAGGATATTGTAACAGGTATGAAACCCTTTCCACGCCATATGGTGACAGAGGGCAGCACTCTTTCCCAGGGGCCTTGTCAGACTTAGCCACAATCTATTGTCAGGCACAGTTGGTGAAATCTGATTCTCACTTAGTTTAGTGAAACAGAAGTCCCCTTAAAGATAGTATCGAGTACAGCGATCACACCAAATGACTTGCATTCTGTCAGTCTGCCACTTTTCTCGCATACTCCCGTATGTGATTACCACACCATATATATGCTTCGCTTTTTTCCTTCTAAAAATTATTCATATTTATGTATAAATATATGTGAATAGTGGTATCTATTATAAAATTCATCATCCTTTTCACAATTCACTATGTCCATAGATGCAACTGGAGTACAAGTGACTGGGAACCAAAATGCTAATATGATCCTGAATTATTTCTGTGTTTTGGCAGAAAGTCTAGTAAATATCCCCATAATTTTTCCATCATAAATTTGGATTACTCCATCCTGTAAATTGAATTTTAAATTCATTATGACAACATACATATTCCATATATTCCATATGACATGCATATGAAATATACTTTTATGGTGCTTTTTAAAGCAAATAGAATGGTTGAATCAATACATCATAATATTTAAAATAAGTCATATAAATAGATCCTTTGTAAATTGGGAGGGGCGATTGGTAGGGCATAAGAGTTTTATTCAATAGAATATTCATTTTTCTCCAAGAAAAGTGCGGATGGCCTTATGTGGTTCACAGATCTCAGTCAAGTGAAGTGTTTAATGCTGTGCTTTGTCTACTGCTTACAAGTCCAACACAAACTGACTTTCATAATCCCCATGTGCTGCCCTGAGCTATTGTTCACATTCAGCATACAGAGCACAAGCCAAAGCAGACAAAACTTTCTCTCACCAGTTCACTCCACTATACTGACAGCAGCAACAAAATACAGAAAGGCACGACAAAGACTTAAATCCAGCTAAAATTAATCAGGAGCTCAATTAGCCAGAAAGTAATTACTGAACCTGTAATTTGACTAGCACACAGTAGCAGATGTTCCTACTCTTGCATATAGTGCCATGGGACCTTTAATTAGCTGGAAATAGCCTCGTGTTTGGAATTCACTTCCCATCCTATTGGTCAATAATACTTTTAGTTTATTGAACTGTGGGGCCCATGTGTTTTCCTCAGCTGCAAGATATTGGAAAACTCTAGTGCATGATGTTAAACATATTTTAGCTTCAGTTACCACATTTTTCTAGAATTAGGCTTACAGGAAGGATTTACTGCGGCATAGCTTATATAAGTTATCAAAAGACTAGGCACAATAAGGATCCCTTTGAAAAGCACATCATTCCTATGTTTATAGAACCACAGTTTTAGATGTCACCCTAGAGAGTGCCCATCTTCCACTATATCCTCCATATCTTCTTGCAGAGGCAGAAATTCAGTGAAGACTCACAAAGAAACATCAGCTGCTAAATCACTGACCCTTTTTTTCTTCAGCATAATAGTTTCCCAGGGAAGATTTCTCTTTGTGAGCTGAAGAAGCAAGTTGTTGTTTTGCTACATCCAACAAGATCTCATACTGCAATGATGTAACTTAAAGGCTCATATCAAACTATATACCTTAACATGAAATAAAACATCATTCGAATGAGGATGAGTGGGGGTTTTTCTCTCATTTACCTGATTTTCTCTAGAAAATAAAGTCCTGTGTTCACTAAATCATATCTCTGTTGCCATGGAAATTGTTGAGATTTTGCACCTTGGCATTTTGACTTCATTTCTGGATCATATAGGAAAAGGAGATAGTACAGAACAATTTGGGCTAAGAGGCTAACACAATGATTTAAACAAAAACATCTCTCATAATTAAATCAAGATGTCAAGGATATTCATGGCAAATACAGAAAGGAAGTAAGCCGATTTCAATGTAAATATGAAGCACTAAGCAGGTTTCTATTTCTGTCTTAGGCCTTGAAATTATTATAAATTGCACAAAAACCCCCCAGTTTTTTCTAATTAAAAGCTTAGTAATATTACCTAATCATATTTTATCATATTGACAGGCCATGGAAGAGTTACCAAAGCAGGTTAAATCCATCTTTCAATGGATTAATACTCAGGCCAGTTTTAGCCCAACGCAACCTTAACACTTAAATTGCAGAGTGGAATTCTACTCTTAAGATTTACCTCAGAAAACTAAGCAAATGTTAAATTTGTGATTTGATGTTTTATTCAGCCATAATACAACAAAATAACATTGATTATCACAGTAATCTGCTGTTCTAATCTGCTGTTCTAATCTGCTGTACCTAAGACTAAAACAGCATAAAATAGAAATGTGTTCAAAATCATTAGCAGTTATTTAAATTAGGAAATATGGAAACAGTTGCCATGTAATCTCTTTTATTCCTTCATTTTAAAAAGATTTTGGCAAATGAAGATAGCAAATTTCTTTTTAAAAAGAAGAATGCACGTGTGCCATTGACAGAGATCAAATGAAACTGTGATTATAAGTAGGGAGAAGACCATTTGATCTGGGTTAATCACTCGTGCTGTGTAAGGGCTTCTATACTATGGGTGGCTGAGTCGAAAAGACATTGAGCAGAGCCCAAAGAATTATTCTGTTATTCTGAGGCTTATTTCTCACACTGACTATATGCTCATTAGTGGATGTGTACTTCAGTAGTGCTGTCCTACTTTCCTTGAGAGTTGCCTCAATTTACAAAGTATGGAAAATAAGAATCTTTTGTTATGTTCTTTAACCGAGTCCCACATGGGAGAGAGGGAGGGAAGCTAGGCATGTACAGTCAAAATGCGATGCATAACAAAGACACAGGGAATTGCAGATGACATTGGAACTTAGACTGTACTGTGAACCATGGTATGTGTGGTGTGGGTGTTGTGTTACTTAAGAATCAGTGGCAGTATTTATGCTGGGGGGTAGAATATAATGCTCTTTCTTTATGAGACTTTGGTATTTTGAACATAGTTACTGTCAAGCTGAGATACGTCGCATTGCTCACCATACTGTGTGGAAAGAGATTTCAATTATGTTGAAGTTTATGGTAGGTCCACCGGAGCTGTTTTGATCTTTATAAAGGGGAAAATGTGAAGAATATAAGAAACTGTTTCAAATGTAAAGGAGAACACAAGCTAGAGCATTTAAGAAAGGAGTAAGACATCACCTACATTGAAGTCATCTTCCAGTTGTCCATTGGACAACAAAATGGGTATAATTTCTGCTTATTTAGTGGAGGTCTACACCACATCCAAAAGAGGGAAGACCTTCCAGACCCACTGCCCTACAACAACATTACAAAAAGGAAGTGTGTATTCTGACTACAATCTGAAATGCGTAGATCCACTTATCATATGCAATGTCCCTGAATGAATGTGCATGGCAATACTCCTAGTCTGCTCCTGCTAGCCACCTCTGTGCAATTAGATTGGAAGTGAGTTGTCAAGATTATCCAGTCTAATAGGAGTAATAATACCCAGTCAGAAACAGCAATAGATTAATTTCTTAAACTAGTCTTTTTGAACAAATCTTAGAAGCAGAAGGTCCTCTAAAATCCTGGAAACTATTTCCAGGAACACTAAGGACAAGAAAATTTTCAAGATTAGTCAGCATGGCTTTACCATTGGGAAGTCATACTTGACCAATTTGACAAACTTCTATGATAAAGGGACTGCCCTTGTGGATACGGAAAAGTGGTTGATTACCAAAGTGGCTTTTGAAACTGTCTCTCATAAGATCCTCGTAGACAAGCTGTTGATGTACAGGCTAGTTAAGCCAACAGGGAGGTAGACTGAAAACTGATTGAATGTCTGAGCCCAGAGACTGGTGATCAGTGTCTCAGTGTCTTGCTGGAGATCAATAATTATTGGTGTACCCCAGGATTCAATACTGGTTCAGTCTTGTTTAATATCTTCATTAATGATCTGGATGACGGAACAAAGTATATCCTCAGTTAGTTTACAGCTAACACAACCTGGAAAGGAGTGGCTGATGCTCCAGAGGTTTGTGCTTCCAAACAGAGGGACATTGGTAGGGGGAGAAATGGTCTGCCAGAAACCTTATGTGTTTTAATGAGAAGTACAAAGTCCTACACCAAGAGACGAACAAACCCAGTCAGCAGTGTATGCTGGGGACCACCCAACTGGAAAGCGGCTGGGTAGAAAATGACCTGGAATTCCTGGTAGACACCGAGGTGAGTGAGCAGTGTGCCTTTGGTCTAAAGAAGACCAGTGGTATCACGGGCAGCATTAAGCAGAGTATCGCCTGAAGATTGATGAAGGTGATCTTTTTTCCCTACTCAGCGTTGGAGAGACCGCATCTGGAGCGCTGTGTCCTGTTCTGCTCTCCTCAGTACCAGAGATGGAGCTACTGGAAAGAGTCCAACAAAGGACCACAAAGATGATTAAAGAACTAGAGCACCTCCTACAGGAGGAAAGGCTAAGAGACTTAGAACTGTTCAGCCTGAAGAACAAGAGCTTCAGGGAGATATTACTGGTGTGTGTAAGTACTCAAAGAAAGAGTGCAAAGAAGGAGGCAGGCTCTTTTCAGTGGTGTGCCATGATCAGACAAGGGGCACTGGGCATAAACTGAAATACAGAGGTTCCCTCTGAACATCATGAGACACTTCTTAACTTTTAGGGTGACAAGCACTGAAACAGGTATTTTGATTTTGTGGAGTCTCCAGCCTTGGAGATAATCAAAAGTCATTTGAACACAATCTTGAGTAACATTCTTTAGGGAAGGGACTCTGCTAGAACAGGGAGGTTGGATAAGATAACCCCCAGTGGTCCTTTGCAACCCTACCCATTCTGTGGTTCTGTGAAACCCAGGAATTTCAAGCTCTCTTTATATGCCATATAGTCCAGCTCCACAATTATTCTGTTGTCTCTCCTCTGGACTCACTCTACTGTGTCAATGCCCTTGTGCTGGGGAACCCAAATCTGGACAGATGACATCACTTAAAAGATTTATCAAATCAAGGTGAATAATCACTTCTCTTAACATACTCAGTATGGTCTTGCCAACAAAGACAGAGTGTGTTTGCCAAAATTATTTTCCTGGGAAATTTAATTGCTTGCTCCTCCATTCTTGTGAATAGAAAAAATTATAATCAAATTTTATGTTGGTTTATAGAAATTAAAGTTCCCAAATATCAAGGCCCAAATTATCCTTATGTAATATATTTTAAAAAGAAATTTGGAATGCTCAAATTTCAACTATAACATGAAAATTTTGTTTCGTGAGGAGATGAGGATCTCTCAACATCTGGTTTTGTTGAGGTTTTTTTAAGAATTCCATTTTCAACCCTCCTGTGTGGAATTCTTTTTTTTTTGTCTACATAAATATAAACAAAAACAAGCCCAAATGATAGTAACTTAATAAGCCTTTCTTTCAAGGCATGATTTCCAGTTTTCAGAAGCTTGGTGTTTCTTATACCACTTAAAAGTGAAAGAGGGAAAGTCATCACTGGCATTACTGCAGAAACAAATGTATCAGTGGGAACAGAGAGAACGTCTGCCCCTCTCTTGGTAACATCTACCACTCCACTACAGACCCTGTAAAAGTGTTACCACCTCTGCACTGTCCTTTTCCTTCACAGAATACTGAAAGCAGAAGACGAACACAAGTGCAGCCTAAGCTGATGATGATTTGTCTTCTTCAGCACTCATGAAAAGGTTTTGTTTTGTAAGGTGCTCCCCCCTCTTCATCCTTATTTCAGTGCACAGGAAAAACTGCAGGAGGACAAGATTTCACAGACCTGATCACCATACACCCACACTAGCTGTTTAAAACTGATACATGGAGCAATCCAACACCAGAGAAAGCCAGGACATGGAGAAAATGTTCTGTAGACCAAGTGTACATGTGTTGTACCTCAAACCTCATAGTTAAGCCTGCTCTAGCAACCACAAATAAGCATTTAAGTAGTCACTTAATTCTGACAGGCAGTAGATGTTATCTTTTAAATAAGAACTTTCTTTTAACAGCAGGATTTCCTCTGAAAGAAGATTTGAGATAACATCAGAGACCATTCAAATTATATTCAGTATGTTACTACACCATATCACCAGAAGTACTTTTAAAACATTTGTACAGCCACAAAGTAGTATCAGTTTATCATATGTTACTATCCAAACTGGAGCAATTAAATTGTCAAGCATTCATGCCCATCGAAATTTACAATTCATCTATCATTAAAAAGATAAAATCGTCCAAAAGCCATTTAGTGGAAAAATTCCTTTTTTGAATTGTGAACTTGCATTATGTCTTATGAGATGTCCATAGCCAATAAATAATGAGGATTTCATTCACAGACATCAGGCCACACTATCATTTTTTCATAAAATTATTTTCTTACATGTCTTCCTCAAGCACAAACAAAACCTGATTCTGGTCTGGGAATCTCTCCCTCCTGCTGTTTTTCCAGCAAATGGAATCAAATAGACAAGGAAAGATTTGTGTGATTTTGTGAATAATCTTACAACATAAATATTTTTATGTCTTATGGAGTATATAAAACAAGTAAAAGTTTGCAGGTCCAACCTTGATCCTGTAGTCAAGACGTTTGTGAACCTTACTTAATAGCGCCGAATCAAGCTGTATTTTTCAAAGAATCTGTATGTAAGCTGTTACATATATGAAAATATTCATCACAGTTGCGTGAAAATACATATACTGAGAAAGGTATTTAATATTTGGTTCATATTGAACAATTCAAATGTCTCCACTTACTAGGTCTAACAAATTTATTTATTTTGTGGATCCATGGTAGATATGCCCTCATCTGAATCTTATAATACTTCTTAAGTCTCTTGAGTTTGTGAAATATCATTTAGGTCAATTAGATGAAGTGGAATCAAAATAAGTGTTCAGTGGCTAAGACAAGATACATGGAATAAATGTACCCATAGATTGCAAAAAAAAAAAAGAAAAAGAAAAAAGAAGAAGAAGACAAAATAGACTATTGCATTCTAGACATTAAATCCTTGCTGCTCACCTGGATCCTCAATTTTGGTCCTTAACTCAGAAACTGATTAGGGGAATATGATAATTCAGGAAATTAAGCAACACATGCAGACTAGATTCACAGCAGGCATTTTTTCCAATACAGCAACTGGCACAGCTGGTCTCCAAGTGCAAGTAGTAGCACAGCACTAGGTCTTCCACTTCAAAATCACTCCCCAGTATATCAGGCATTTCATGCACTCCAGCCATGAAAAGAAAAAACAACCAACAAAAAACATAGTTCTTGCACACAATGTACTTTTTTCAGCTGTCTGTTCAAGTGAATGAGAAATTTCTGAAAAAGATGCATCTTAACAATAGTGCTTTTACAAGTTGTTCCAAAGATGTAGGCACAGTGTATTCTGACCAAGGTGACCTATAGTTTGGACCTTGAATACTTAAAAGTTGTTCAAACAGTATAACACAAGTTATAGAACTTGTGAGGTTAAACAAACAGTATAGAAGAGTGGCTGTATGGGTATTTATACTAAGTTTAGCTTCTGACTAATGTCATGAATGAAGTGTAAGTCTAGTTCAAAAGGCTCTTTGTGTAAGTAACAAAAGCGTAAGTCTTCTCTCAATGACATGGCACTTTTCAAATGTTATTTTACATTCCACAACTTATACAGCATCCCAGTCAATGCCAGAAGATGGAGATGTTATGAATAATTCTGTGCAGGAATGTTCTGTGCATAAACTTTGCAGTGAGGTACAGATGAGGCCTCTGACAAGTTTTACTTCTGTAGATACACAACTTAACTGAAACCTCTCACAGAATTAAAAGCACTAATTTGTTGCATCACTTTTCTAATGACATCAGAATAGCCAATAACCTTAAGGGATGCTGCAGTTAGATGGAAGGTTCAATGTCTTCTAAAATAAAAGATTCAATTTTGCTTATTGGTTTCATTTTCTCTGAAAGGATGATCCCAGTCCTTCAGAGAGAGATGAGAACAGTGAACAGTTCTGTGTTGGATTTTCTCTTTCTCTACACTTTCCAATTTCATCACATTTGAAGAATATAGCCATACTGTGTCTGGAATATCAGCATATCAGTATGAAATTTAGAAAAGGTACAAAATCTATCACCTTAATTTGTCTTGGCTTTGGCAATGGAGTGGTAAAATTTATATTCATTATGAATGATTTTTTAAACCTCTTTTACTTCAGAAATCTCATTTCTTGTTGAATTGTGTTATGTTGTTTAGAAATCTTTCCTGTTCTATGACTATAATTCAGAAAGCAGCATTTATGTTGCTACAAAATATTTTTTAGGTGCTTCGGACAAACCATTTACAAAGTGTTACTTTCCCATTACGTGTAATGATAACTATGCATAGTAATAAATGAACACTCAGAGCTTAAGTCTTTCTGCAGCTGTTGTATATAAATGAAAACTAGTATGAGAGCACTTAAAAATATGACATTTGCTTTTCTCTAGATGTGAAGTATGCTTTGGAGAACACCTATACATGGTATGGGAAGCCTTCTCTTTTCTCAGTATGTGCCGAGCCAAGCTGCATGAATTGAACTGAAAGTTGTTTAGCTCTTCCCATGTAAAACTGAAGTCAGTTTAGGTACAGGTCTCCAGTTCTGATGAAGGTCCTTGCTTTCTACGGACGTGGGGAAGGTGGTGACCACAGAGTCAGAGCAAAGCCAGGTGTCTGAAAAAGAGCTGCAGGCTGAAGTTTGCCTCCTGAAAACAGAGGTGAGAGAGAGTTCTCGCTGCAGGCACTGTACCATCATCTTTCTTCTTCATACACCATGGGAACAAAAACAGATGGAGAAACGTCCAGATCTGGGAAGGCACATGGTGTCATGTGCCAAACTGCTTGGTTCAGTGCAATTATGGGATGACTTAGAAAACTCTAGAGTACATGGGAAATTTTAAAATCAAAACACAGAAGCAGCTTATGAAATTAGACATATACAGGCTTTTTGCAAGAGCAATAAGAGAGAATTTTGAGTACTCATTTTAGGTGAGCAACCCTTCTGTTCTCTTTCCTTAGTCCGAGTCCAGAGAGATAAGCAGTGTATTACAGCCTCTGGAAAACAGGCAACAGAGATCACTCAAATTCTCCTTCAGCATATTTTACATGCTTCTTCCCTTGACGATAACTTCAACTAAACACAATATGAAGTTCATGATTAAATGTGGTATACCTGCTTCCTAGATACTCTCTATGTTTCAGTGTCTGGCCCTAACAAAACACAGTTTATTAAATGTAGATTAGGATACCACTTAGTCATTTTTTAATATTACTACAGAAAAATACATAGACATTGAGAAATACTGAAGAATTTCAGCGTTGGATTCTTAGGTAAGTTAGATGCTAGTGGCCGATTAAGGTTGCAAACTTGATGTCACTGAACCAATGACAGCTTTTGGGAGTTTTCAGTGAGAAGAACATAAGACTTTTATGTTTGTTTTAGTGGTTGTTGCACAAGATCAGAGACTCAAAAGAACTTTCTAGGCTTAGTTTTGGTATTTATCTATGTTCTACATAAAAATCCTTTAAAAAGTTTACTTAGCAAGCCTAAGCAAAAACCATTCCTTCAAATTATGTGAATTAGTTTGATTTATGTTCTCTTCCTTCTTTTTCTTACATAAGTATATTCCGACCTGGCTATCCAGAAGTAATTATTAGTAATTTTTATCACTAGGAGATTTATGAATGAAAAGTTTCTTTTCTTTGTCGAAAGCATCGTCGTACGTATGCGTGGGGGAGGTAAAACAAAAGTGTTTTTCATTCACTTCTTCCTTCCTTGCCTTCAGAAAGAATGACTGGAAAAAAAAAATCATAGGAAGCATGCTCTGATATTATACAAAGCTGTGAAAAAGGCAGATTACTTGCAATATTAGGTTTTGCCATATAATGTGATCTACACACAAAAAGCTTATCATGGAACCAGGACTTCAGTCTCAGAACTCATTTTCATGTTTTTTCTGGTTTTTGTATGTAGAGGGAGAAGCTCACCAGAACAGGTATGACCTCTGAAAAATACAGCACCTGGATAAGTGGCTCAAAAATCACAGTACATTTCTTACTGAGAAATCAATAATGGCTTGTGAGCAGACTTTTGATTTGGAGGAGGGTTTTGGTTGTTTTTTAAGGAAGAAAACAGAAAAAGCAGATGAAATATCTGTCATCTGAGAACTGGAAAAGTCCTCCTAATGAAAACAGTGATTTCATTTTCAGACCTTTGATAAAGAATTTCTTTGTACAAAACAATAGTTTTAGGAAAATTTTTTTTAAAAGGAAAGAAATTTCAGAAATCATCTTTTGAATTATAAACAGCAAATTTTTTAATAACCAATTACAGATCACTTTTTTGTTGACTTTTTCCTTTTTTTTACCAATGCCAGTTCACAAGAATATCCAAAAGCTTTGTGAAGATCTGCTATGACTTTCCTGTACAATACATAGCGAAAGGTAATCCCTTTGTCAAAGAGCTGATATAAGCATATAGGAGAGACAAGGAGGAGTTGAAAGGGCTGGTAAAGGAAGAAGGAGATAATTCCTGCAAATATTGTGAGAAACAGCAACATGCATATGTGTGCTGAAGAATAATATGGAGCCAAGTGGAAGATGTCAACAAAGATTAACACTGGTGACAACTAAAAGCTCTTGGAGAAGAGACAATAGTTTTCCCAATCTTCAGTTCCTCATATCAAATGCACCACTGCTTCTGCTCTTGTGCTGGTCAGGTGAAGACTGACCAGAAGCAGTTGACAGATGAATAGTGAGCGCTCTATTACCACGCAGAGTGAGTTGAGCTACCTGAGAAGGAGCTAGGCCTCATTGTAGCCTATCTCATATACTCTAATCAGGCTTGCCCTTTACAGTTAGCTAAATATTTATTCTCTGATCCAGTCTTCTACAGACACAGGCTTCCAACTTGTTTTATGACATCATGAACTGAACAAATCAGCTTGATAAATGAAGCCTTGGTCATGTTTTTGTCGAGGTTTGCAGGTGCAGTGGAGAAGACAACAGAGACCCAGCGAGAAATAAGTAATACAAAAGAATAGGAGCCATTAAGGGAGAGGATATAATAAGAAAAGTTTTCTAACTATGCTGAAAGATTGTCTTTATAAGGACAAGAACTATTATTACTATATAATGGACTAGACTTCTTTTCTTTAAATAAATTTTCTGGTGAGGGCTTTTGGAGACCCCTGGATTTCAGCATCGTACTTACGTTGTATCACATTTTATTATATTAGTACATTTGAAAAGGCACAATGAGCCATGTACTGAAGTGTCCTCTGTCCCTTCAGTTAGACCTTCAACAGTATAGAAATTAGTGTGATTTTCTTACATGTGTTATTTTTCAGGCAGTTGGCAATTGGAAATACTTTGTAGAGAAAAAATATTTTATCTAGCTCAGTTGTTAATATAAAGCATAAAGGTACAAAGCACAGTTTTATTTTCAAGCTGAGGAGGAGAAAGATATTTAAGGTTTCCATCAGGCAATGCCAGGGCAAATGAAGTGTAGTTTTACTCCATCTCACTTGACAGCCTTTGAAATCAGAAGCTGTGTATTTAGATAATGAGGCATATCACCAATTGCAACCAAGTCTTGCTTGCTGCAACTTCGTACAGATATAATTGTGCCACAAAGGTATGCTCTAATTATGCTAATCACGATGCCTTGGCATTCACTCAGAGGAGTCACTCTGTATTCATCGACTGCAAGAAAAGTGTCAGAACAGCATGCTGCTACTTGGCTACTTCCTTAATAGCCCACCAGCTTCTGTCAAAGGCTGAGTGTCCTGTCCCCAATGCAGTTTGTCTAATATAAGTTCTACAATTATTTTGTCAGTGTGATGGCTGAAGGGTGGTCTGCAAAGACCCTGGCGTTTTTCTGATTGTGGGTGGTATTTGGCAGGCTCTAGAATGCTAGAGAAAGATGTACTTTTTTTAAGACTTTAAAGCAAAAAAAGAAAGGATAAAAATTTTAATGGGGAAAGGACAAAAAAACAGAAAACCTTATAATCCACTGCATATGAAAATCACTGAAATTGGTTGTCTGCTGTACAGTTGTGAAAATTATGCTTATAAATATTCATAAGACTACTAAACTCTCTGCAGTGAAATATCATTTCACCTGTCACAAAACAATGAAGTTCTTTAAAAAATTTGAGTATGGTATTAAATGGGAAATTACATCTGTTGCAGAATTCTAAAACATGGTATCTGTAGGAGACAGGAGTACATTTTAGATCTTCCAGGTAAAACAAATTTAAAATGAAAAGAAGGTAGTGATTTTCCAATATCTCAGTATTGTTTTCCAGCATGAGACATTTTTAAATGTTTGATTTATGTATTGCTTCATACCTATGCCGAGGATTAAAGCTCTTTTTAATGTGCTTCAACAACTAATAACTTTTCTATAAAATCATGTTACATTAAATCAGTAATACTTATAGACTTCCTAAATCTATCAGTATTTCAGCTTGTCCTCATGTGAGAGAGTATAAATCTTCAATTTTTTGCGAAACAGCTTAATAGACCTATCTTAACACAAGGCTGATTGTAAATGCAAATTTTATAGTAGATTGGGTATTCCACCAGAAGTCTGTTACAAAACTAAAGTAATACTACAGGGAAAGGAAAATCTGTGAAAACAAATCCTGTTTTCCTCCAATGCAATGACTGTGTGAGATCAGAAAACATCTGGAGAATGGTGAGAAGAGAAACAAAGTAGAATCTAAGCTACTCTGAGAAATGGCGAGTTCATGAAGAAGTATTTTCATCTTTTCATCCTCACACATTTTCACAAATGGAAAAAAAATTCAATCTGTTTCTCAGTGAGGCTCCCTTCAGGAAGTGCAACTTATCCCTGAAATTTGGAGATTTTGCCTTTCTCTCTGCTGCAAAAAGGGAATTTTGTGTGTATTATGGCTCAACCACATTTCTGATGATTTCCATCTAGACTGCAGAATTCACAAATACTTTTGAAAAGTTTTAAAGGCTAGATGAAAATTCAGCTGGACACAGAGGATTTGATGCACTTTTGCTTTCATTAAAGTTTCTTTGGAAGAGTAAGACTTTCAAAACCAACTTCTAACCCAACTTGCTTGAGACAAAAAGTGTATCAATCCTCTGTATTCAGCTGAATTTTCATCTAACCTTAAAAACATTACAAAACACTTATGAAAATGTGGCTATATTTATCTTTAAAACTTAAGTCTTCATTATCTATTTAAAAAATAATTAATTTTTGGCCCAAATGAGGATATATTTTTTCCTTTTGTCTCTGCAGATAAGGCAACAGTCAAGATAAATACTAAGAACACAGTAGAAAAATATGTTAATCCCCTACTTACTCATCTGTACAAGAGATTTAAATAGAAATTTAATATGGATATTGCTAGATTCTGAACAGGAGCCAAACTAATTTTATAAAAGTGTTCTCTCTATGTATTAACTACCGTAAACATGCAGAGATTCAATCCTATTTACTTTACTCTCAAAATCTGATAGGATCCTGCTGGTTTTTTGTAGGTTTTTGGGGTTTTTTTCAAAAGCATAAAACAGAATAAAACTTATCATGAATCATTTTGAGCAGTTGCTCTATTTAGTCAAATATCAAGAGGTATTTCTGTGAGAGTATTTTAGAGATTTCAGTTTGCCATCATTGTTTAGCCACTTACTTGATTAAAGATTTGCAGTACAAGAAGTAACCCCTAGTCAAATAAAGCATTTTTTAATATTTCATGGTTTCTCTTAGTTTTATCTTAACCAGGGAACTACTGTAATGGCATGTAGGGTGATGCAGATAGTACAGTATCAAATACAGAAAAATGTAAATATAGCAGCATATATGACAGTTTTAATTAGTCAGAAATCATATTTTTAGTCTAGAGGAAAAAATCAAGCGAGGAATCAAATTCTAATCAGTGCTTTTGAGGCTGATCCATATGGCCAGGAAAGAGTTATAATATGCTATGTTTTGTATTGCATCAGATTTTTAATATTACCAAACATAAGCAGTTAAAGCATCATTACAGCAACCCCAAGATTATCCTAATATTGGGATCAGAATTTGTTCAGTCTGCTTGACCTGAAGCAAACAAAGAACAGAAGCCTCATATTCTGTCATTATTGAACCTGTCATAGTTTTGCTTAAGGTTTATGTCTAGCATAAAATAAATAAATAAATAAATAAATTTCCTAGGTTTGCATAGAAGAATCACGCTTTTAGAATCAAATAAAAGTGAAAATCAAATCAAAAGTCAAACATGTGTAGTATATAAAAAAAAAAAAAAACAAAAACCCAAAAAAACCCCACACCCCTAAGAGATGTTTTACCACATTTCATGCTAAAATTATGAGGAATAGTCCTTTCTATTTTTCGGTATGTCTGATGCATTCAGACTACTGAAAAACAGATGTGTAGTGTTCTTCTTTGAGTAAGCCCGGTTCCATAAAAATATGATCCTATAAATATTCTGTATACAAGTACCTTTTTTCTTGTATCATTTTGTGTTTACTGTTATAATAGGTAGCTAGTATGAAGTTCACAAGGCTGTAGTTAATGTTGAAGGACATATTGTTTTTAAAGAGCAGAATTATTTGAGTGAACATTTGTAGAAGATCAAAATACATCACTACAATGATATATATTGTGTTCATTTAATTAAACACATGGGCTAACATAGGGTCAATGGGATGCAATGTTTTCATTACATGCCAGTCCCAAAGCAGACCTACTTGGATGCACTCTATACCATGCTGTAGAATTGCTTTCTGCATTATTTTTCAAATCTAAGAGAAGCTGCACTGAGATTGTCAAGAAGCTATTATATTTATGAATTTTGCCCTTTTTATCTGTACACTCATTCTGCAGCATTATTTTTACAAAGCCATCTCCCATCTTCTCTAAGGAATGTATGGTAAGAACAGTCACTGTACTGTCATTTTGGCTGCTACTTCATGTTTATGGCAAATATAAGCATGCTTCACAAACCTGTTATATGTACATTGAAATATAACTACTGCAACAAATGTGTAACGCATTAAATAGATAAGACCATTTTTCCAGTATAGCTTTGGGTTTTTTGACAACTCATAGATAACTTCAGAATGAAGGCTCATAAGACAAATATTCCATAATTTTCAAATTTTTTAAGCAGGTTTCCTCTCTTTTTCTATAAATGCATCATATACATCTGATGGTCATCGGTGTAAGTGAGCTAATCCAGGACGTCAAGGCAGGCCGGACTGCAGTGATCACGCACCCATGAAGTCTGCAGTCCTGAGCGTATGGGTCAGGTAAGGCCTAAAGTCAGGACCTTGAACTTTAGGAAAGCAGAATACCAGCTCTTCAGGGAGATAGTCAGTGGGATTCCCTGGCAACCTGCCCTCAGGGACAAGGGAGTGGAACAGAGCTGGCAGACCTGTAAGAAAATCTTCCATAGAGTGCAAGAGCTGACTCTCCGTGCACAAGAAATTAGGAAAGGAAGGCAAGAGACCAGCATGGCTAAGCAGGGACCTCTTTGTCAAACTAAAGGGGAAGAAGCAAATGCATAGACAGCTGAAGATAGGACAGGTGACCTGGGAAGGGTACAAAGATGAAGTTCAGTTTTGTAGGGATGGGCTGAGGAAGGCCAAGGCAAAACTGGAACTGAACAGGGCAAGAGATGCAAGGAATAACAGGAAGGGCTTCTACAGGCATGTAAACCAGTAAAGGAAGGTCAATCCTATCTGATAACACTGGCAAACTGGTAACAACAGATAAGTATAAGGCTGAGGAACACACCGAACTTTATCACAGTCTTCAATGACAACCAACTTGTCTTCCCACACCTCTCAGGTGAATAGATAGCAGGATGGTAACAGGGAAGCAAAGCCCCTCCCACTGGAACTAAAAGTTGGGTTCATAACCACTTGAGAAATATGAACAGCATCCAGCTCTGGGGTCCCAGCACAAGAAGGACATGGACCTGTTGGAACAAGTCCAGAGGAGGCCACCAAGATGATCAGAGGGATGGAGCACCTTTCCTATGAGGAAAGGCTGAGAGAGTTGAAACTGTTCAGCCTGAAAAAGAGAAAGCTTAGGGATGACCTATTGTGGCCTTCCAGTACCTGACGGGAACCTAGCAGGAAAACATATAGAGAGGGACATTATACAAGAGTGTGCAGTGACAGGACAGGGGGGAATGGCTTCAAACTGAAAGAGGATCGGTTTAGATCAGATATTAGGAAGAAATTCTTTACTGTGAGGGTGATGACACACAGGCACAGGTTGCCCAGAGAAGTTGTCGATTCCCCATCCCTGGAAGTGTTCAAGGCTAGGCTGGAGGGAGCTCTGAGCAACCTGGTCTAGTGGAAGCCCACAGGAGGAGGGTTAGATCTAGATGATCTTTAAGGTCCCCTACAATCCAAGCCATTCTATGATTCTATGATATCTGTTAGTGTTTCTGTCCAGTACAGTGTTTCTGTAGTGTTTCTGTTCTGAGGCCATTCTTCATCAAATTGCTGGATACAAAATTTGAAGAGATTTGCCATCACAATCTCCTAATGCTCAGTGAGAGCCCCAGAGAAAACTGTAGGTATGTCGCACATAACTCATT
Source organism: Rhagologus leucostigma (assembly GCA_013397725.1). Taxonomy (NCBI): domain Eukaryota; kingdom Metazoa; phylum Chordata; class Aves; order Passeriformes; genus Rhagologus; species Rhagologus leucostigma. The sequence continues at coordinate 431,432 of VZTD01005735.1, forward strand.
CTATCTAGATCCACATTAATGTATCCTAACATGAATAGCTGTGTATAGACCGAACATTTCACCTGAAGTTGTTGCCTCTGTATTATTAAAACCAGAAGTTCACATGCATTTTTTTATTCTCACACTTCAGAGTGTTTGGAGGAATATGGAGGGATACCCAAGGCTACGTGTTCCAGGAGAGCTGGAAGCAGGGCCACAAGCACTACAAGTCCCTTTATTTAAGAGCACCCTGTGAGTGCTTGCTGCCTTAAACCTTTTAAATGAGCAAGATATAAAAAACAAAGATAGAAATCAGTATATCTGATGTTTTGAAAAATAAGCTTAACTTTGGCTTAGATGTTTTAAAAGAGCTATTTTCAGTGTGTTCATTTTTCCTTTTACTTTGCATAGCATTTGGTAGCCACACCTGGAGGAAAAAGGACATTGTTTTGCACATAATTAACAGGAATTTTATTCACAGTCCTATAAAAGTTCTCTTTTTTATCTGGCCTGTCAGTAAGACAAATTATTGTGTTCAGACAATCAGGATGCTTATATATATGAAGATGGGAAAATATTTTTCAGTAATAAATGAGATTAAATGTCATTTTCTTTCCAGGAAAAGAAATCAGTTTAGTTCTTTTTGGGTAAGTGTCCTCAAGTTTATCTCAATCTGAGTGCTGGTCTGTAAGCAGCTAGTGTTCAAAGACTCTAGAGACTGAAAGGTAAGTCTTTCTCTCACACTCTCACTTCTCAATTAAAATTAAATATTATTCCTTATATTCCTTAATGTTACAACATTCATTGAGCTAACCCTCAAAAGCTTTCTGTAGAAATCAACTGGTGATTGATACATAACCTACTGCAGGATCAATTCAAAATCTTTCACCTCTAGGTTTCAAATTATCACCTACAGTAAATGTCAGACATCTTTTGAAAAATACTATGAAGTTTTTTAGGGCATGGAAATATTTGATTTTACTCCTCTTGAAAATATAACACTACTTAAAATACAAAAAAACTCCACAACTCCAAGTGCCTTGATAATTTGAAACTGGTGTGTTTATGCTACAACATGTCCTACATTTCAAGTTTCTGATAGCAACTCTGCTGTTCTCAGCAACTCCAGTTCAGATCCTCCTTCCTGTAACCTGGGTGTGTAGATCAGAACATACACAATAAGATGAATTTCTTGAAAATCAGTTTTAAAGATAATCTTCCTACCAAAAATTCAGTCAGCAATTCTCTGGCTGTGGCTAAATCTAATTTAGTATAATTTATTTGAAAACAGCTTCTAGCAAGCTCAGCTGCATGCTGTCTCATTGATGCCTGTGTCAGCAAGCATCTCTTACTTCCCATCCTCAGATTGGAACTGGAAGTCCCAGCCAAAAGGGGAAGTTTCAAACCCCTCTTGACTCTCTGTGCAAGCTCATTTACAAGACTTTCCCAGGGTATCGGTGAAATTCCCCTCTTTCTTTGAACAAAGAATAACACTAGCTGACTTTACAAATGTAGATGTATTTTTTAACTGCCAATATTCAAACTTTAGCACTTACAAAATATAACAACTCTTTTTTTTCTTACTACCACATTAAAAAGAAGAATTTATTTTATTATGGTTGCAGGATAACAGGCAAAGGTCTTGAAGTCTTATAGCGCTTTCAGAGTTCATTAGATTGTGAACAAACACTTTCTTCACAGTCACGGAATCTCAACTGTCTTCTGCTTACACCACCAGAGCTGGAGCAGACAGGAGCAGATTGTTCATCTTCGTATCACAAATTATGATGACTGAATGATCTTTGCATTGATGCCTAACCCCCTACAGGCTATCACAGCTATATATCTGCACAAGGTGCAATTCAACTTACCAAACTTACATCCTGTACTGAAGATCTTGCTACAGCCTACGGTCTATTTCAGACCAGTGCCATCTTTCACTGAGGAGAGGAAATCCTGCATGTTTAGACATATTTCACGAGCCCAAGAACAATTGCCACAGAACTTCAAAGTTACCGTGCAGTTGTCTACTCCTGACTTGCACGAGCAATACAGACCTTGGGACACAGTTGCCACAATTACTCAGGGAAATTCATCCCTTTTTGAGAAAAGATTTGGGTCTTGGGAAACTAATGTCATGGAGGACCCTCTCAGATGGCCAACAAGAAGTCCACAGCTTTACATTAAAGACTTTCAATGGAAAACTTTCAACGCGAATTTAAAAGTTACTTTCATCTGCAACTTTGTGACTTCAAATCACAGCAGTTTAGCAAGTATAGGTCTGGAACTGCTGTCTATTTCTAGAAGTTAACTTGCTTAACAAGTTTGCTCCAAGAGGATCCAAAATTGTATTTCTCTTCTAAGATTATCTGTTGCCTTCCGGCCTTCAGGTTGACCCTCAGTCGCAGACGCCGGCTCTCTGAGGGCCCAAGAGCCAGCCACAAGGTCAAGAGGTCTCAAGGGCGAGGTGTGGGTGTCTCACACTGAGGTGGAGCCGCTCCAGCTGAGATGCCTGCAAGGTGCTCAGGAAAGAAGGTGAAGGAGGCAAAGGGTTGCAGAAGGGGGTCTCCCCGTGTTCTCCGTTTATTGAGGGGTTAGGTGAGGGAATCCAGGAGGGAAACGTTCGAGGGGAGAGCTCCGAGGGTTCCAGGGTATGCAGAGGGTTTTAAGGGAAGCCCGAACTGGGAGGGGTCACGGGAAACAGCCAATGGGATAGGGAGCAACGGGAGGGTACAGGGATCCAGGGTCCAATAAATTTAACTGAAGGGAGGGTACAATAACCAGCAACCAATAACACACTGAACACAAAAGAACTTTCGAGAAGGTGGGGCAGGTCCTCGTCCGGGGTGCCGCCCTTGGGATCCTCCTCAAAGGAGATCTTTCCACCTCCGAGGTGGAGCCTGCCTGACTGGCAGTGGCAATAGTTGGCAAAGGACCTCCCACAATTATCCATATCCATCTGGTTTCAAATACATCATTCCTCTTTCTTCCACAACTCTGTTTGTTCCATGCAAAGGCTTCCTAACACCTCCCTCATTTGTTTCCTGTTGCTCTGAAAGTGTGGGATTGACTCATATATGCAAACACACACGCATATATAGTTGCTTTTAGTTGTGAGTTACTTTGAGAGAGCTTCTTTACAGCTTGGAAATTTTCAAGGTCTTAGAAGCGTATTGACAGTATCCAGTACATGCTTTGGAGTACATGAGACAGAGCATACATGGCTTGCAGCTATAGTGTTAAAAACTATGTAAACCTACAAACATAAGGAACATGTGTGAGTCATAGATTCTTTAAAACACACCCTCCCAAGTACACCCAGTATTCTTGTCACGTCAGTTGGTCTTAACTTCATACCTGCTACTACAAGAAAAATGAACTGACACATTTAAACAAGTGAATAAGGAAACAAAAGGTATGAAAGAGCAGAGTCAGATAGAGTAGATATGCTGCCTGCATATGGTCTCCCACTTGGACAAATCTGAACTTTTTTCAGTGTCAGGCAATCTTGAGTTTGTGACCGAACTGTATTCTTCTAACAAATCTGAGTTTGAAAACAACCTTTAGCAAGGTAATGAACAGCAACTGTAAGCAATGCAGTTTCTTAACAATATATCCCCAACTAGGACCACTCACAATAATGTTTTTCTATTTTTCTTCCACTGTTATTCAGGATTTTATCCAGAGTAAGGGATTTGAAAAGGCCTGCTGGTGGCTGGTGCCAAATAACTGAAATACATACATCCACTATAAGTTGCAGGCTCAGTTGCCTACCTTTCAAGCATTTCTTTCCCACCTTCAATATGATAAGTTTGTTGTATTCCTGTATCCAAATTGCTAAAGTGGGCACATCAAATAATTGAATTGCATCATATTTGCACACACAAATATTTCTTTTTGGAAATATTTGAGCAAATTCCTCTTTTGTACTCATACATGACACTGCATTGAATGCATAATTTAGTACTTATTTTCAGAACAAATAGCCCGGAAAAATTGCATGCACAATTGATAGTAATTTGAGTGTGCAACCTGAGGTTGGAGCTTATTAACATATTCATTCCGCCTAAGCTCTGTGTGCAAACTCAAACCACGTTGTCTCTTAACAAAAATTGTACTAGGCAGCAGAAACAGCATGAGCATTACATCAGTGCATGGTACAATTCAGAACGAAACAGAATGAAGAAAGAGAACACAGTGTAATGCAAACAATTTAAATTCATCATAAAACAAAGCCAAAAGCATTTAAAAATGTTTTATGGAAAACAGATTTTATTATCATGATAAAAAGAAAATTATTTCATAGTTCTGCAAAACTTCTAGTGGATCTGTCTGAAGTTTTCACAGCAGAAAAAACCTAGCCACAGTAGAAAAAAACCTTAATTTATAAAATGAACTCCTACAGTTTTATTTATTTATTTATTTATTTATTTATTTATTTATTTATTTAAGTAAATGAAGTTGTTGATTGGAGAACCACGGCACCTTTAGGCTGTTGGTCTCTAACAAGAGTCCACATTCCCCATACCCACAGTTCATGATGCAAATCTGAGCACTCTTTAATATTAAAATTTATGGTATTTATCCAAATACTATATAATTCTGCATCCTGACCGTTGGTAAAGTAAGAGCTAAATCATCATCCAGAAAGAAAAATCATAATTGTTTTTTCCCTCTACAAGAAATCAGGACTGCAGAAATACGATAATGGACATCCTGATATAACATCAGCATACACGCACAGAATGAGAAAAGAGATCTGTCATATGGAAGAGAATTCCTTAGACAGCCACTTGTCTTGTGTGAGGGCAATGGCATCATACAATTTTCTTAATTACTATCTATGAAATAAAGAGAGCATGGCAACAGAACATACATATGCAAAAAAGAATATAGTAACATCCACAAAATGTTCTCTGTGTGCTGAAACAAGTCCACAGACAAAACCATAAAATATTACGCAAATAACTGACAAATCAAGGAAACTGCTAAAAGTATAAATTCACTATGAACCAAGGTTATGTATTTAATAGTACAGTTTTGCAGAGTATGCCTTTCAGCATTGATGCATTACATAAGAGGATTTGACAAGGTTACAATTTGTGTTACTAATGGAAATTCTTTTCAAGAATTAACCTTTAGGCTAAAAAGAATGACAGATATTCAAATATTCTCAAATGAGTATTTGAATTGAAAATTTCTATTCATTTTTGCTCCCCAACAGAACTTCCATCCTGCATTGCAGTGTGTCATACACACAATTGAATTCTTAACAGCTGCCATTCAAGGAAGATGCAGAGGACCATTTGAAAGTAATATTTTGCTCTATGTGACATCTCATTTTTTTCTTCTCAGAAATCATAATTTTTTTACACATCTAGTAGTCTTCCTAACAGGAAACCAGCTCTGCCTGTCATTTTGATTGGGGAGGAACCTTGTTTTCCAGGTCACTGGCTTGAATTCTGGAAACAAGATATTCATGAGGGACCTGCGTGGGGAATTTACATCTCAGTGCAGAGTTTTCCTCTCCATTTGTCAACATACGAGGTCAGTGAGCTGCTCTCTTGTCAGAGGGAAGATAATGGCTGCTGCATTGCCTCCCACTTATTACACACTCAGTGCATCTGACCTTCATGTGAGACCCCCAAAGCATTCTGATTTTTGGCTTTCCTCATAACCTAACTCAAGCCCCTTTTCCCATGAACCTACAATCTGTGACTTTTGGTAACCCTCTTCCATCTTCAATCATATTCTAACACATAAACCCTATTGCTGCACATTTCTTTATTTCACGAAAGTATAGGATGCTTACATTTACTGCTATTTTGGTGAAGAGACAGAGTGCTGCTACAGTAAAAACTGTACTATGCTCTTATTATTTGCTAACACTAAACAACTTTCTTTAAGCACTATTACATCATTACATTATTTGTACTTCTATCTATTTTTCTCAACTCTTTACAGTTTAAAAAAAGATAATAGTACATGTTTGTATTCTGAGTTCCTGAATTTAGAAAAAAAAACCCCAAACCACCAAAACAGTCTATGTACTGATTAATATAAATCTGTCACCGTGCTTTGAACTGTTATGCTGTCATGTATTAAGTGCTTCTCATGTTAAATATATGGCAAAGTCAGTAGCTAAGAATGTGAATACTGAATTTTGATTTTACTAAGGCCGGATCTGAAACATATCGAAGTAAAAAAACTGTAAGACTGACCATAAGATTGCCATTTTATATCGCTTTGCTTTGCTGATCCTTAATTCATGGATATATTCTGCATATATTGTGAGCTGCTATGTTACCTGTACAATAAGAATGCAGACTGTATTGCCAATGCTGTGAAAATGTCATCTTATTGTGCCACAAATGTATCTCTAAGATTCGAGTATCTCTACCACATGAAAGAGATCCTACAAGGAGAAACTGGCTTGTGTACATATGTAAATGAACCAGTGATGAGGTGGTTCTGGAGTAAAATTAAATAAACCTTCCTATACTGAGACTTGAGGGATTTTTATTGATAACAAATAAATTTCTTGTTTTCAAAATTTTATTTAATAATTCAGACTTGATTGTCTCATTGTTCCAGCCAATACCGTTTCCCGCTATATATGATATTTGTGTCATTCCCTGAAAAGTGTTATGGTTAAGCAATTCATTTCATGCCAGAGCTCTGCTCAACCACTCTGTCAAAAGCTCCACGCATTCTTAGCATGAATGGCTCTCCAATTAGTCTGTCTTCAAAGTAAATAGTCCCATATACTGGAGACAAAAGAGATTTTTAATTTATATAAGCAGCAACAACTGAGGAAATGAAGGTGAATAGTAAGTGTGGGGACAGTTGACTTATGCACACAACTTTTCCACTAATTTTTGGTTTTATAATGAAAACAGTCAGATACCTAAGCTGCAAATTTAAATCAATGAATGAATAAATAACTACTGTTATTCCTGCTACCAAGATTTTAGAATTCTTCTGTTAAGTTTAAGAGCTCAGTCTGTTCTCCACAGCTACCTATTGGGAAATTGCCTTTTACTGATTGTCACACTGAATGTTATTTAAGCCAGAAAACTGAGCCAGAGAGGTCACTGCTCTGTGATGCTGTGAGTATGCTTCACTATGAGTCTTTGTAACAAAACTATTTCAGAAAGCAACAAAAAACATTTATATCCTAAAAAGCAAGGATATACACCTAGCTCACGTTCAAAATCCTATAACCTGCTTTTCAGTCTGATTTGGTTCATCTAGTCTGGGACAAGAGTTGAGTGCAAAAATTCAATACAGCACTGGCTCCAGGAAAATGTGGGAAAGATAGAATGAAAAAATATAGCATACAATCCCACCTCTGATTCATGGCTGAGTTCAAAAATCTAAACCCACATCATTGTGGATGAAAAAATCTTAGTTATAATGAAATTGGTTTATATTTCTTAGGTTTACTACCAGTTGTTTAATTTACAGAAATTTTTTTGTATTTGAATACTTTTTAAACTTAGTGACGGGAGCCTGAAGAGTGTATGGTATTTATATTTTCAAACAATGTATGAGTATCTAATATAACAGACAAAATTTCACTGAAGAGAAATAGGCCTACTTGGAAAAAATTATCAAACACTATATTAACACTTGAAAAAGAAATACAAAATAACTTTGCAAGTCAATATAAAAATAAGATTGCTATTTTGCATTTGAGAATATCAGTTCACGGCTTTATTTTCTTGCAATTATTTGAAAATAATCTGGATAACTTTACAATCAAGGTATTTCCTCTTGGCTCCCTGGTATACACCAGGCTGCCTGAGGAGATGATAGACATCCTAAGGTGTCCACAGCATAATCAGTCTGAAGAGCCTCCAGTATTAAAATTCTAACTAATGATAATCAAAAAGAAACAAAAACAATAACAAGGTTGTGTAAAAAAGCCGGCAGATAAAAGTGCTACATCTGATTTAATGGAACACATAGATGATTTGTCTATATGCTGCTAATACGTATCCCCAAGGTATGCGACTTTTACGTGAGACAAAGAGATTTCCCAGCTGTTCCTAGTGCAGAATTGACTGAATTGTACTCAGAGAAGACACTTGTGATTATTCACTAAAAACTGTTCATGCAGATTGAGAAGTAATCACATAGGACAGCATTTTGTACATACTTAAGATAGTTAGATGTTTTATATGTACGTTACAGGAGTCAGGAGAGATGAATCATGCACATGCTGCAGTGGACATGTAGGACCACAGGCCGGAAAGGTTTTAAGAACTGATCAAAAACCAGTTTTTGGAATATCATTTGATCCAGTTGAAGGCTCTTGCTGTGGAGACGATCTTCACCGTCTGGTACACAACCAACCATCCTTTCTGTCTGAGATATTTCATTCCCCATGCAATCATTTTCCTATGCCAACATAAAAATATTTTTAACCATCACTGTCTGGATCTCTATGCAACAGCAGATATGATCAAATATTGACAGCAGTCCCACTTCAAAGTGAAAAATTTTTACAATAATCTAGATAACAGAGCATCACCTAGACAACGAGATAGGAATTTGCAGCAGGCTTCTGGTGATATGAATTGCAAGTCCTGTGTTTCAGTAAAATATCACCCTAATGGAAAGGAAAAAGCAGTTAGACAAGAGAGGTGGTTTTTTTTATCTGACAGTTTTATCTCAACCCCTTTCATTAACGCAGACTTGCAAACTTTAGACCAACCTTGGAGAGCATCACTATTACTGTGCTACTTTTCTGAAAGTGCTTTTCAGACTAAAGAAGGGTGCAAACCGTCCTCTGAATTTTTTTTGAGATTTCAAATTGCAATTAGATTCTCCTCTTAAAAGTGATAAGAGAATTATTATTCCCCAGAGGTCTGGTTGACCATACTATGCCAAATGAATTTCAGAAGGTACATTAAGTCTGTATAATTAGACCAAGCATAGGATATATATATTTTGTTTCCTATTGCTTGTCTCAATCTTTTGGGAATTTTTAAAAAGCACTGAAGTCACATACGGATTTGTTATGCCCCAGACACAGATGCCTACCCCTTATAAAAGCCTCTTCTGTGCCATAACTTAATAAGGCATTAGACAGTGGTCCAGACACACATGAAAGCCACGTTTATACTTCTGCATTACTTAGGAGGAAGATACCAATGCCATTGTCACTTGACAAGAAAAAGTGTTCCCAGAAACCAAATTGTGTGAGCTTCTGAAGGTTGCCTCCAGAGGGCTTTGTTCATTTCTGTTTCTTATGGTCTCCAAAGCACAGTTATGTCACGATCATGTTTTTTCCAAACACCAAGATGAAACTTGTTTCAAAAAGAGCACAACATCCTTTTGTCTTTGGATGTCCTAAAAAAAGCTGGGAATGGTTACCATTATGCTTTCCACGGTATCACAAAACTGGGCCAAAAAACCCCCCAAATCTAGGATTTCTGTAAAATGAAATGTTTTTCCTTCATGCTTTCAGGTGAGATCTGTAATAACACACAGAATAAGTACTGATGGTAAATACAATGCATGTGAAAAATACAATGCACATGAGAAGTACAATGCTTATTATTTGCTTATTATTTGCTTATTATTTGTAGTAAAACTTCTGCAGCCAGCATAGTTGTACACATAAGAGCTTCAGAGTTTGATCTCCGCACTACAGAAGTTTGTTCCTATAATGAATAAATACACTGGATTATAAAAATCATTTGTCAGTTAGACACAAAATGCAGAAAGATTAGTCAAAACCACTAAGGAATTAAACAGAGGAAGTCTGCACAATACACATAAGCATACATTATTGATACCTAATAAATTATTCCACCTTGAGGAGAAAGGAGAAGAAATGGACTGAAATAGAATGAGTTGATATTATGCATATGATAATAAATTTTTTGAGAAATTATTTCTATTTTTTCATGTGATACAATAGAGTGTTACATTGCAAAACTGAAAAAAAAAATTCTCTTTTTCAGGAATCACTTATTTTAAGTGATTACCATGAAAAAAACAATGCTTTTGTAAAAGCAAGGGTTTTTTTCTTCTTCTTTCTGTCCCACAAACAAATTAAGAGTAACTCCTCTATACCATTCTCAAGTGGCTTTTAAAGCTCTGCAGACAACTCGACATATTAATGGTTTGATATTTATAAGATTATTCTACTGAAAGGTCAGTGAGATAAATAGAAGATGAAATGAAAAAATCTACTCTGGCAAAACCCTAAATCTCCCATGCATCTTATAGCTTTATGCATTAATGTATTTTTAATACACCTCTTTCCTTTAGTGATTAGACTTGTCAGAATGGGAGCTCCAAGATCACTAACAACTCAGTAGACCTATGACAGGTTTCCACAACAAGTCCTCCACGAGTGTTAAAGGAAAACCTGTTAGCTAAAGAAAAGACGTTACATTATTTTGATGTATAGGTTCTATTTTTATATTTTAGCATCCTATGGAGCACTGCAGTTCACTAAAGAACTACTTTCATATATACAAAAAATAGTCATCTGTTTTTCATCTTCCTAAGCACGCTAAGCTAAATGAACAATAGAAGTGAGGGTGCCCTCTGTTTTAACATTCAGCTACATTCATGCTGGAATGGAAGCCTTTCTGTTGTTCGGGTAAGACATCAAGTAAGGATTTACTATCCAGAGCTCCTGTGCCTAGGTGACAATCACTGATTGTCTGTCCAAACTGGCAACTTGTAGCTATGACAACTGACCTTCAAGAACATTTTCCCTTTTCCCAGTATTACCATTTAGGTATTATTTAACGTGACAATAGGGCATCTTCATAGTTTTTCAGCACATAGCTTGTTGCCCTTAAAATGAAAATATTTCATTGCCACATCAGTGAAGTTAGTTCTATAAATTCATGGAAAAAAGCAATAGTATTCACATTATCTTAGTTGTCCTTGTGCAGGGGTGACTTGCATATAAGGAATCGCGTCTTCAAAAAAGATGACAGTAACAACTCATAAAATTTATTCCTAAAAGAAAAGTTGGTGCTGAAGCACATATAGAATCATTTTTAGAAGGTAAATCTTTGATTTAAGGATTTGATTTTTCATGTCATGTTGGTATTAATTCCTGGAGCAGAGAGAAAAAGGAGTTGTTTTATGACCAGCTGTACACTTCTCAGACATTTAGATGGAATTCAGACTCACAGAAAGTGCATGATACTATTTACATCTCTTGTTTTGCTACTAGGAGGTGTATAAAAATCAGAATAAATTTTTAGTATTTTATGAAGAGTGTAACTCATATTTCTGCTGCACTGGAAGAGGGGTACTGAGGAGGGAAAATGCAGGTGAAAATCTTCACAAAATAGTAAGACTGATTTTCAAAAAACTCAAGAAGGTCCACCATTCCAATGAGAGTCAATAAAAAAAAATCAGAAAAGAAAATTCATTAACTGGTCTCCTAATTGTGAAAAAACTCTAAGCTCTTGATGCTTGCAGAACACCAACAATGAAACATTCCCATTTTATTCAAAATTAAATGTATCAAAAATCAGAAGAAAAAGGCTTTCAGATGTTAATGGGTTATTTTGCTTCAGCTCCTAAAACCACAATCTGAAAATTCCACTTATTTTTATGAGTTTAGGTGTGATATTATAGCTTCATGATACCTTTGCTGTAATAAAAATGCAGAGTTTCTCTGTATCTTTTAGGTAACTGGCTAATTCTAAAACAGCGCAAAGGGCAGAGGTGAAAATAGATGTGGTGAAATCATTAATATGTGTTTTACAGGTAAAGAGAAAAACCTGTAGTTAGTTGCCAAAGGAGAAAGCTAGGAAATTAGTTCTTAAATACACCTATATCACTTTTACTGGCCTTTTGCATTTTCTTTGTGTACCACAGATAAGTGCACAGTAAGCGCTCATGTAAAGAAAAAGAAAGTGAAAAATTTGCAGACACAAATCAAGATACATGGTCAAAGTTTACAGGAATATACCATCCAGGGCATCTAGCAAACAGGCAATTAAATCTGTCCTTGTCATAGAGTCACGGAATATTCTGAGCTGAAAGGGATCCACAAGGATCACAGAGTCCAAATGCTGGCTCTGCAAAGCACCATCCCCAGGAGTCACACTGGGTGCCTGAGAATATTGTCCAAATACTTCTTGATCTCTGTCAGGCTTGGGGCTATGACCACTTCCCCCAGGAGCCTGTTCCAGTGCCCAACCATCCTCTGAAAGAAGAATCTTTTCCTAATATCCAACCCAAACCTCCCCTGACACAACTTCAGGCCATTTCCTTGGGTCCTGTCACTGGTCACAGAGAAGAGATCAGTGCCTGCCCCTCCTCTTCCCCTCACAAGGAAGTTGTAACTGCAATGAGGTCTCCCCTCAGTCTCCTCTTCTCCAGGCTGAACAGACCAAGTGACCTCAGTCACTCCTCATACGGCTTCCCCTCTAGGCTCTCTCTATCTTTGTTACCCTCCTCTGGATGCTCTCTAATACTTTAATGTCTTTTATATCTTGTATTGCAGTTCACCCTACATTCTGTAGTTCTGTATATCACATATTTAGCCAAGTACAGAATATTTATGTCCATTTTCCTACAAAAAAACAGTTTTTGTTTTCTGAGTCACAAAACATAAAAACCAGACAAATTTCAATAACAAAATGAAGCATATAGATTTTATAGGTTTCAAATCATAAGAAAAGTACTTATTCTACAAAGCGTTCCAAGGTCCTGTAAGGGATAAAAATGTATCCATCATCAAGCAGCTGATATCTGTCATCAATAAAGTTACATTTAGATGCTCTTATCTGTCTGAATTTCAGTCAAGCATTTCCTACAATGCTATAAGAGAAATCCTTAGCTAAGCAGAAGTAGATGAATATCAGTAGAGAACTCTTATGAACAAGGGAGATGGTGACAGTTGCACTGAAAGCAGAAATACAGAAGAGGAAATCTGTATAAAAACATAGAAAAAAACCCTGTAATTAATAAAAAAGCTTCTGAGGACTTGATGTGGCCTTATTTGATGTATTTTTGATATATTGATATATTTCAAATATTATTTGAAATACTGGGGAAATTCCAGCCACTCAGATGGGGAGGGGGAGAAGGAGAAGGAGGAAGGTGAATAAAAAACCAGAAAAAGTAAAGCAGAGGAGAAGCAAAGGAATATCTGCTCAAAAGAGAGAGAGATGGTAAAATAGTGTAGTTAGTTCAGTCTACCAGAATGAAAGTTGGGGAAGTCTGTCATTATCAGTAACTCCAGGGAGAAGAAACTACTAAGCTAAAAGGATAGTACTCAAACATATTTAGGAATAGAATACATAAATAAACTGAAACCTGGAGAAACATATGATTCCAGAAATAAAAAATTAAGACAGGAAATTTAGCAAGATCTTGCAGTAGTATGAGATCAGAGTGAAGTGACCGAAAGGTGTCAGTTCAAGTCTGAGGTCCCATGCCACACAGGAGAATAATATCCTGTGGTAACAAAAGATGTAAAGATACTAGATTTTTATTTTGGCAAATGTAATGAATGAGATTGAGATAGGAAGAGAAATAGTTTCACACTTCTGACATTAAAGAGCAAGAAAGATAAAATATGCTAAAAACGCTTGTCAGTTTTTGCATTCTTTACTATGTGGCTTTTCAATATATATGTATAGCATCTAGACATCTGTTGTTAAAGTCATCCCAGAAGTCTGCATATACAATGTCTTCAACTTCATGCGTAAGTGAATATGGTTTGTATGTTTGGGGTTTTTATTGACAAATAAAGATATACAAAGTAAGTTTGCCAATGATACTGTATTGGGGGGAGCTTTTGACTCCCTCAAAGGCAGAGAGTCCCCACAGAGAAACTTGGATATATCAGAGGGCTATGAAATCGCCAACTGTATGAAGGTTAACATGGGCAAGTGCCAGATTCTGCACCTGGGATGGGGCAGCCCTGGATGTACAGACAGACTGCGGGATGAGAGGCCGGAGAGCAGTGCCATGGAAAGGGCCCTGGGGGTCCTGGTCAGTGGCAAGGTGAACATGAGCCAGCAGTGCCCCGGCAGCCAGGAGGGCCAAGCGTGTCCTGGGGGGCATCAGGCACAGCATCGCCAGCCGGGCAAGGGAGGGGATTGTCCCCTCTGCTCTGCACTGGGGCGGCCTCACCTCCAGTGCTGGGGGCACTTTTGGGTGCCACAATGTAAGACATTAGAGAGCATCCAAAGGAGAGTCATGAGGATGGAGAAGGGCCTTGAGGGGAAGCCATATGAGAGCAGCTGAGGTCACTTGGTCTTTTCAGCCTGGAGGAGACTGAGGGGAGACCTCATTGCAGTTACAACTTCCTCATGAGGGGAAGAGGAAGAGCAGACACTTGATCTCTTCTGTGTGGTGACCAGTGACAGGACCTGAGCACATGAAGTTGTGTCAGAGAGGAAGAGAGCTGGGTGGACGGACATAGACAAGGAGGGGTTTAGCTTGGGTATCAGGAAAAGGTTCATCCCGCAGAGGGTGGTTGGGCACTGGAACAGGCTCCTGAGGGAAGTGGTCACAGCCTGACAGAGTTCAAGTATTTGGATGTCACTCTCAGGCACACGTTGTGATTCTTGGGGTGTCCTGCAAAGCACCAGGAGTTGGACTTGATGATCCTTGTGGGCCACTTCCAGCTCAGGATATTCTATGATTCTATGAAACCAACTAGTCAGCACTTTTACGGGAAGAGTAAATATCTGTATAATGGAACAAACCCAGAAAACTAGTGAATTTGGAAGTACACGTTGTTCCACATTTTCTGACCTTGCTTAAGCTATTTTACAACTCCCAGATACTGGTTTTCTGATGTGCGAAGTATATGTGTACATAAAAATGAGTCCTGAAAGATTTATATTAATGGCAACTGACATAGTTAAATGAGAATTGTTGATACTTTCTTGCAAATAATAATTAACAAAATTACTGAAAAATTACTAGGTCTGTTACCAAAAACTTTTAAGAATTTTCATTTGTACTGAGACTAAGCTTCCTTGCTAGCTGTTTTATCATTTTTATACCACCTTTACTCCCGCTGTGATAATTTAGAACTTGTCAGAGCGTAGTGATTCAAGGCAGCCTTTTTTTCAATCATCTTTTAGCTTCATACTAAACTTCATAAATTTTTTTGTGTTGATATAGAATAATTATAGAAACAGTGATTTTGGAGAAAATCAAGTGATAAAATGAGATTATGTACACAGCTCTCTTTATTTTAGATAACTGTTATAGTGATTAATGTATATTAAGACTAAAATAGCTCTGACATTTCATTTTAAGAGAAATAATGCACAATGGAAAGAAAAAAGAAACCTACTTTGAAATCACAAAATTCTGCCACTTCTCAAATTATCACAGTGGGGAAAAGATACTCTTCCCCAAAGCTAGCAGGACACCTTTAGTCAATTTTCTACAGGGAGAGAAAAAAAGCAGCGTGCACTCACACACACACATACTCTTAAAAGTGTAAGTTTGTGATGGTGAGAGACTTCATAACACATTACTAGTCTCATGAGCTGTTGAGTCCTGGGGATTGGTAAATGGACTCTGAAGCCTTCCACTACTAAATTCATGTTAGCAATAGCTTTTGTTTCCCAGGACAAGACATCTTACCATCCAATGACTGTGTGGTCAACTGTGTGAAATGCATTGGTGGCCTCCGTTCAGATCCTAGTGGACGAGTAATTACTGCTGCTGTTGACCTGCAGGCTTTTTCACTCCGTTACACAGGTACAAACAAGTAACTCCAAGTGAACTGAACTAGTGTAAATGCAATTAGATTTTGGCTCTTTAGCGGCCTGGTGCAAGCCTGCATGCCAAGCTTTGTGCAGTTATGTCACCATAACCATCTCCCACATTAAGTCCAACATAAGCAAGGACATCCAGAGCGTTATGCAGAATTTACACTTTTTTGCAATCTCACTGTAGAGCTACATGACCATTTAGGAAAAGTCTTCAGTTTACAATATGTAATGGAGACGATGGTGATTTGCATTAGCTGTTAAGTGCACACTGTTAAGAAGAATATAACACAATCTAAGTTATATTGATAGTTCTGAATTCAGAATTCAGAATACTGTAACAGGCTATGAACTTTCACTGTGAAGAAGTCAATATCTTAATCCAGATATAAGATACTCTATGAGATTTAAAATTCCTCTAAAATAACAGAGAAAAACTGACATGGGATCTATTTTTTTGTCATTTTTTATCACTTGAGTATGTATGAATTTTGTCACTAGAACATGCATTGATAAGTGCACACCCATATAACTATAGTTTGAAATACTGCCTTGCTGAATAGACATGGATTTATGTAGCTTTTGAAATTATAACTTTAACACTTTCAGGAAGCAAAAGTAATTTCTTACCTATCAAAACATTAGATGTAATTAGGAAAAGCTAGCTAATAATTTAATTGGGGCCAGTCCAAAAAATTACAAAAGATGCAATGTAAAACAAAAAATATAAATCAAGCAAGCTTCTCTTATCTTCCTAATTCCAGAGACCATTGGTGTAAACAAAACCAGGGTATTCATAAAGTAATTTGGATAGAAAGTGCCTGGCAGAAGGAGTTTTCCAATTAATGTGTTCAGATTTGTCAAAAACAAATAAACAATTTTCAGGGGAAGCCTGGAAATAAGAAACCAGTCCTGAGGCAAGAGTTGGAAACCTGGATTCAAATATTTTCTCTCTTTGATGAAAAGCAGGTACCTGAATCTATGCTCCCCATGCAAAATGAAAACAAATATTAGGCTATTGATTTATGAAACTCAATTTCCTCCTTTTGGTACTGCTCTCTTTCCAGAAAACAGGTGAAAGAATGGGGAATGAGAGCTTAGTCTCCCAAGGACAGGTAAGAACATGAATGGCCACCATGCAAGTCCTGCACTCATTCTTATTTTCCACCACATTCTACCTCTCTCTTTCAAACAACCAATTCCAATACTTTGTAAGGCTTTCAACTTGCCTGTCCTGTGGGGTGGAAACACTTTTCATCACACAACATGTTCATGGGTGGGAAAGTGTGTTCTCCTTGCCTGCCACAAAAGGTACACAGATTTGACCACAGGTAGCACAAGCTGCTGCACCAAGACATGCGTGGAGGTGAATGTGCTAACAATGCAGTGAGTGCCTTCAGTGTCTTTGTTAATAGAGGTTTAAATCTCCAGCTTGACATTATTTGAATGTAGCTCTCTGTGGTTTAATTACTACCATTATTATTATAGATACAGTAGTAATTATCTCTTCTTAATGTCTCATCATGTTTTGATCAATTCACGTAAAAGTTTACTGTAAATATATGGTTAGGTAACATTAAAGAAAACATGTAATTATGGAATATATAATCAAATACCTTCTAAACAGTTGTATATTTTCCAATAATTAAATGCTTTTTAAAAAAATAATTAATTGGTTTTTAATAGGCAATATTCAGCTTTTGAAGCAATGAATATATAAAGCTTTATTTGTTGACCTCAAATTACTTTACTCCAGTTATATTGATAACATCTAGGTTTCTCAAAAACCTGCTGGCACAAAATCTTTTCAGCTTTATTAATGATTCAGATGGCAGTTTCTGAAGAGACAAGTTCCCACAGAGAAGGAGCACTTGATTAATGACCTGGAAACACTTTTCCTTTTCAGCTGATTAAATAAAATTGACTGGATTTTTACATTTTTATAATAAAATGACCCGCAGGGCTGAGATGACACAGTGAAAGCAGCATGTTCACTCTTCAACAGATTTTTATTTTGTCACTTGTAAAAATGAAAGGGCTAACCACCCAAGCAGAAAAATGCACTTTATCACTGTCCACTGCCGACATGCTGACAATTGCTGCATACAAATACAAAAACACGGAGGAAACTAGGCTGTGTTTACACTCAGCCTGATTTTGTCTAATGATGACAAAAGGTCTATGACTTCTCAGGGTTGGAGTGATACTATTTAATTATTATGCAAAATAGATTTATAACAACACTACTGGCAATCATAAAAGACTTTATAATATGGTCACTTAGAAGTGATACCAAATATCTTTCCAGAAATTTACATATGACGAGAACTTTAGTTTTCTGAAGCTAGATGGTAGCTATTGTTAAAAAACAAATGAAAATCTAATGCAGTTGCTAGCTAAAATAGTTGGAGAGATTGCATTAGCCATCACAGAATCCAACCCAAATGTAATTTGCAACAATTAAAAATAAAACAGATGAAACACCTTGTCTCTAAGCACAAACACTTGCACTCACAAGGGCATATAAGGCTGTTATACGCCAAGACATAGCAGTAGCTGTGCCTAGTTATATGCCTAGTCTGCCTGAGTACAGCTTGCCTTAAGACTTCTGTTCCTCTCTTCTGGGTTTTTTGTTTTGTTGTTTCTTTCCTTGACCCTGCTCTTTTCATACAAGCACCCAGCCTGCTAAAACAATCAATAATTTCAGTCTGAGTAAGTAATCAAAAGTGTTTTGTGCTCTCTTAAAAGCTGTTTGTTTGTCTTCCTAGTATTAAACTGTGTCAATATCAGTAATCCCTTATGGGTTCAGGGGCCTGATATAAAAGATCTATATCTCATTTGAAATCTTATATTAAATCTATCCACTTGAAAACAGAGCCAACTTACCCTGACTACTGGGAACAGCCCATGGTTGACCTTAATAGCATAATCAAGCCCAAATATTGGATGAGAGTTTTAAATGGACTGAGGTAAATGCGCAGCAGTAAGTGTGGCGATTGTTAAACACTGTCAGTTATAATATCTCTGAGCCTTGACACAGAGTAAGCCTGGAGTTATATCTAAGAAAATGCAAAAAAAATACAGTGTTTTCAGATTTACCCAGAACTGCCTGGATTATTGTACACATGCAGCTTGTGTGTAGCTTCTTTCTCAAGTTTCATATTAAGTGTAAAGAATTTAGTGGTGTCTTTTAAAAATGATTTCTCCTAAAGAGTAGATGCATTGTATCACTCATCAGTCATCTTCTACTCTGTTCTGTATCTGAATATCAGAGATGCTTACAGTCTTTGAACCTGCAAAGGAGGGAGATGCACAGCTTTAACAGTATTAACTTTTCATTTCCAAGTTGGACCACTACTATAGTGTCCAACAATTCACTGGTTAACTGTAGCACATAAACATGTGTGGTTAAAAATACTTTTGTGTCTTTGCTTTCGACATGGGTGGTGTTGTAAGCTTAGACAAGGCAATTGGTAGAACCAGTGCAGTCCTAATAGTGCTGCCAAGAGTAGCATAATTAAAACGATTTTTGACATCTATTCATTAAGATCTCGGACTTCTAACATATGTGTCACTTTTGCACAGGGACTATTTGCATATTTAAGACAATAATTCCAGTGTTTTATAAAATGGAGTTTTTACTCTTTTGATTTTTAAACGTATAAGAGAATAGCCACTCTGGCAATGACATGACCTAGTTTGCTTCTGTTTTAACTAGAAAGTTCTGTAGCGGGTGTAATGAGAAATAATGCATATATAGATATAGATATAGATATAAGATTAAAGTAACTGATTGTTATTTATAAGTAAAGTTTACCCAGTTTGAAATACAAAGGTTGGATAAAACAATTCTTGAAAACTCACAAAGGTCATATTCTGCCTAAAAAAAACTCCATCAAAATAAAATTGCAAATAATGTCAAGAAGGAGAAGCTGAAGTGTTGGTTCTCTTAAGCCTGGAGAGATGGGCATTACCACATGTTTAAATTAAGTCAAAATAATGATATTCTCATCTGCTAAACTCCTTCCCATCCATCCACACTGGCAATCATACTCATGAATAAAAGGACACAAAACAAGTGGGGACATAGAAAGAATTAACATTCTTTAATTAGCTTATTTTTCATTATAAATAAAAACAGTCATGGTAATACTGTGCAAAATAGTGCTCAAATATCCTTAGCTTCCCACAGTATTACTGCTCACTATTCAGGGTGAGGGGAACCCTAAATAGGATAAACCAGACAAACTGTCAGGTTGGATGTAAAATGGCAAAGAGGGGGAACAATCTACCATAGCCAAGTACTGCTGTTGCATCAACCCGTATATTTCCATTCTTAGCCTTTGGTATTGATTAATCAAAGGAAAGGCATTGAGGCAGGAGGAGAAAAATGAGCTTGAAGTGAAGCCTCTGATGAACACAAAGGAAGAGATATTTCTTTGGAAGTACAAACTTCCAGAAATGAGTACTAATGTGTTGTTTCTAACACTGTACAAATCACATCCTACCAATGGAGAGTACTGGGAAAGGTTCTTCACCTGTAGGTGCATGGCAAGGGAGCCCAACCATGGAAACTCATTCTTGCAAGATCAAAATGTAGGGGTTGATATTTGCACACTGTGAGCACAAACCATGATCCTTTATTTCCCTTAGTAACCAGAGAAGAGATAATTGTTAATTTAATCAAATGGAGGAAAACAAGGCATTGCACTTGGCATGAATAATCACTTGCACAAGAGCAGACTGTGAAATAACTGGCTGGATGTCAGGTCTGCAGAAAAGGATTTAATGGTTAATGTGAGTCAACAGTTTCATGGCATTGCTCTAGAGGCAGGCCTTTCTGTGATAAACACGAACTACGTGACATTCAGTGTCCCTTTTAACTCAAACCATTCAAAGTGGCCTTTAATAAAAGGAGTGTATTTTGGGATTCAGATTTGCCGTGTCAAGAGAAACATGCTCAAATGGAGAAAATCTAGAGAATAACAGCATGAATGATCGGACGGCTGGTAAAATGGTCTTGCAAACGAAGAGCTGAGAGAATAAGACTGTTTAGTCTAGAAAAAAAAAAGACTGTGACATAACGCTTTTTGAATTTTTAAATATATTCCATAGTTGCTGCAAACAAGAATAATTTATTCCTCATGCCTGGGGCAGACAAGGTAGAAGGAGAAATTTAGGCTGACTACTAGGAAATATTTTCTAACCGCGAAATTAACAAAGCAAATGGATGAGCTGTCTGGGAAGATGCTGACGTCTCCTCTCTAAGATAGGAGATTCTTTTCCTTAAGAAAAAAATTAAACAAATGTCCAATTTTAGTATTAAAAAAAATGAATACTCTTCTAATGTTAAATCAAAGAGGACACTATTGTCTATGTGATTTTTGGAATAAAACCTACTTGGGCAGAACTTCTGCTTGCCTAAAAATAAGTCTGATTTTGCCATGATTTCAATAATGTTAAGATTAATAGCACGCAATCAATATTTTTAACGTGATGAAAGCAAATTTTAAGCTTATCTATATTTCTCCTTCATAGTATAAAAGGCTTTGTTAATGAAGAAAAGTGTTGCATGAACAAAATCACCATATTCACAAAATAACAGAATCACAGAATGTGTCTGGTTGGAAGGGTCCACTGTGGGACTGTGGGTCGTCTGGTCCAAACTCCCTGCTCAAGCAGGGCCATCCTAGAGCACATGGCGCAGGATTGTGTCCAGATGGTTCTTGAACATCTCTGGTGAGGGAGATTCCCCAGCCTCTCTGGGCAACCTGTTCCAGTGCTTGATCACTTAACACTGTAAAGAAGTTCTTCCTCATGTTCAGGTGGAACTTCCCGTGTATCACCTACTGCCCACTGCCTCAGCACCTCTACTCAGAGCCTGGTCCCTACTCTGGCCCCTCTCTGCAGACACTGACAGACACTGATGAGGTCCCCTCTCAGTCACCTCTTTCAGCCAAGATCTTTCAGCCTTTCCATGTAACAGAGATGTTCCAGTTCCTTAATTGTATCTGTTGCACTAAGGAGCCCAGAACCGGGCACAGCAGTCCAGATGTGGTCTCACCAGGGCTGATTAGAGGGGCAGGGTCAGCTCCCATAACTTGCTGACTATGATCTCTAATGCCCCCCAGGATACCACTGGCCTTCTTGGCCAAAAGGACACACTGCTGGCTCACGGACAGTTTGTTGTCCAACAGGACTCCCGGATCCTTCGCTGCTGAGCTGCTTTCTATCAGGTCATCCCCAGTCTGTACTGATGCATCTAAGATTTTGAGAAAATCAGAAAATAAAAACACAATAAGAATCTTAATAGTTGTGATGCTATGTTTTTCATCTATGAAGTTTTCCTTCTAGTTTTTGTGCTCAGCCTTAGACTGAGAAACACCCAACAGAAATTTTCTCTTACTGAGGCATTCTAATATTGTACAGGCCTATATTAATCTACAGTTATTCTGTGGAAACCACAGAAAACTTGGTAATCCAGTTGTCGTTTACAATAAATATTCAATGCAGAGATAATTTCTGGTAATTGTCATCAGCATTTGTGCCAAAACTCCACTCATTCAATGAATACTAATTTAGTCTGTCTAAACTGTCAAGTAATATTTAGGCTGGAACACTTAAAGAGCAATTGAATACATCATTTCAATTGATTTCACATTGCAGTTTCGCTATCTTGCAAGAGGACATGCATCTCTGAAACAGATCAGAAGGAATACCATGAAATTTGTTGTCTTATTATATTACCTGTAGAATTTTTTTCCAGTAAGTTATTCCATAAAGAATGATAAATACAAAACAGTTCAGAAAGCCTTACTGAATTTTCTTTTTTTTTTTAATTAATTGAAAACTTTTAAATGAACAGGATAATACTTGTTGAGTATGTAGAACATTCACAAAACAGAAATCCTATCAAGTAACCAAAAGGGAAGAAGTGAATCCTTTCTGGCTTAAGTTTTTTATCCAAGTTTTGACTTGAGATCAGTTTTGTCAACCATATTTCAGGTTTTAATATTTGACCCATCAGTATCTGGGGAGCAACATGAGCTGTAATGAGCAACAAGTTTAGTCTTCCAACACAGCATTAAGCATCAGAAGCATTAAACATCAGTTATAAATTCTGTACAAACTTTGTCCTATGACTAGGACCACTATTCCAAGTGTTCACCTGCGAGAAGAGTTAGAGAAGGAAAATTGCAAAGACTTTCCCAGTCAAGATCGTGGCTACTAGTGGCTGCCTTGTGTAATTACCACAAGCTTAAATCAAGCCTAAATCATGATTGAATTGGACACAAAGAATTGTCAGTTCCGATATACTGAGTCTGGTAGGCTTATTTGGAGTGTGTTCAGAAACTCAGATTTAATTCTGTGTATTGACCACTGTACATATATTTGACCAAATATTTTCAGAAAAAAAAGCCCTGGCCAATGTCAGAGGAAATTTTTTTGCTTCAAATTACAATCAAAATACATTCAATAGATGAAATAGAAACATTTTCTTTTTAATATCCCCCATGTTTCATATCTGGACTGAAAAGAATGCAGAGCTAAGACAAAGTATTCTCCTTCAGTGTAGTCCTGTTCCCTGAGTATTTCATATCTCCTAGTTGTCCACTCTTTCCCCAGGCACTATGCAGAAAGCTTAGATAATTCATCAAGAATCAGAGATTTCACTCCAAATCCAAAGTTTTAGTTAAGTGAAATGTCTAGCTATTCCATGATGCTTGATTTACTGTAACACTGGAATGAAAAGAGAGAAGTCAAAATAAAATGCAAGAAGAACTAAACAAATATTCTTTAATCTGCACTTTTAAGGAAACTGTGGCAAAAGACACATGTCTTCAAAGATTCAGACACCTTCAAATACAAGAAGAGCTTTCCTTGTTCTACTATCTTAATGTTTTAAGAGCCTGCAATGAATTTAAAGCCTTCTAACTCCATATTTGAGTTGTCATGCAGAAGTATACGACATTTTAAAAATTACTTATTTTTCTATCTACATAACAGAATCCCAGCTCTGAAAACCCAGTATGAAAACAATATGAGACCTCATTCAGGACAGAGTATTCAGCAAGCATAGTAGAGGGTGACACTGTAAGGGCCATAGTAAGGTTGGTTTATTATACTGTGAAGAAAGCAATACCTAACTTCGAACTAAGCTTTGTCCTTTTTAATCTCTTACAAAGAGAAGTTCTCTTAGAGACCCTTCACCTCTAGTTCTGTATTTCAAAGTGTATTCCAACTTGTGACATCTGATATTCTTATTTTTTTAAGCAAAACAATTAGTACAATTTCAAGGACCGTAAATATTAACCAGGTCAAACCTCAAACATAAGAAATAGCTCAAGAGATCATTTTGCATGTGAAAGTAGGTTTTCAAAAGAAATTCTTTGCCTCTGAATATGGAACATTTCAGCTATGTAGTTGTATAAACCAGGACTATATAGGTCTGGGAGTGCACTGGCTAGCTCAGTTCTGCAGTCACATAAACAACTCCTTCGTGGATTAAGTTTTCCATATTAGCAAGCAGTAAAACATACAGCACCTAAAATTCATCTGTTCCTAAGGGTTTTAACATTTTTTTAATGACCATTATCTGAGACAGCTTCCACCAATACCGGAATACATATTTTAATAGGTTAAGTTTTTCAGTTTTCAGTTTCCCTTCGACAATAGCTTGCAGTGCAGTTATTCCACTGTGCCTGAGTCTTTTCCCCGCAGATTTAACGAGCTATTTTAAATATTTGGCAATGACCAGCCACAGCTGCCTTGATCTATTGTACTAAACAGACTGGACAAAATAATTTTGTCTTTCCAAGAGTCTGCTACCAATGGGGTGGTGTCCTCTGGCTTTCTTAGAGAGGAATGTTGCTGCCTTCCCATTTTCTTCCTTTTAGCTGATCTCTCAGAGACACTAACTAGCCACAGACTCCTGTTTGAGGAGAACTGAACCACGACAGTGCTATTTTCTAAAGTTCATTGTCATGGACATGTGTGAAAATTCCCTTAAATGGATACCCTGGAAGAAAAAGGACTGTGTTAATTTTGCTGTGGGAGATTTGCCTGTGAGAGCAATGCTACGACAGGTAATGCCTTGCTGTTTTTCAAGAACTGTCAGGTATGAATGCATACATGACCCCTAAGAGCACAGTGTAAAGACTCACCAAGGGAACATCTGAAGGTTTTTATACCTGAGAGTTTGCTTCCCACTAGATTTCTTTGCTTAAGAGAAAAGCCTGAACATCATCATTTCACTCTGGAATTATAGCAGTACGTATCCTGGTAAGTTTATGCACTAAAGTTGAGATCCACCCATCCTGATATACCAAAATGTCAATTTTCTAAGATGCCTAGTACTTTCCTTGTGAAGAGAAAATATTAATAATTCTTACTCATTTTACGGAATAAGCAGAAACAAAGTACTTCTTTCTTTTTCACTCCTTAAACTGTCTGCACAATCCTGCCACTTCTGAAAATTCATATTCCTTTTCAGTATATTTCTATGATCATTTGATCCAGCAGCTGAAATACAAATTTTCTGAGGTGCAGATAATTAACAAAAAATAGTTACTGCTTTTAAAATTACAAAAACTTGTATTCTCTTAAAGCCAATTATTTAAATTTTTAAGATATTGGAACAGTTTCATAGTACGTTTGGCTGGGAGGTTTATATGTTGCACTAAGCTTTTTATTAGAGTTGTGAAAAGACCCATTTTACTTTGCTCATGAAACAAAAATAGTTAAGAAAATAAGATGAAAGGGCCTTTCAAAATAAAACAGTTGATTTTATTTCCATGTATTTTATCCTTTCTTTAAAATTATGTATATTTAAATGTCATCTAGGAATTGTACTTTGCTGTGAGAAATTTAACATCTTATTTAAAAATGTAAAAACAAACCAAAAAAACCCCAACCCACACAAACCATTAAAAAAATTTGAGCTGCACTACTTACATTTCATCCAGCAAAAAAATTGCCAGATTTAGTACAAAACCAGGGGTAATTACCACAAAGATATGTTTTGATTAACTTACCTGATCACAAAAATTGTTCAGTTCATTCAACTGAATATCCAGTTATAATATCTGTAATATCCAGTAATCAGAACCCTGCTTAAGGAGACTAGAAAATATTTTAATTGTTTTTAGGTGCTTCCTCAACCAGATATAAGGCATCACTCTGCACAGCGACGCTCATATTTTAGCTTAAATATAATTTGTATATGCACACATGTAAGTCAGGAAGTAGCATTCCCACATGACTAGTGAGATGCAAGTTTCAAATCTGAAATGTGGAGGACAGCATCAATACTAGTGCCTCTGAAAGTGGGAATATGTCCTCACAGCACTTTTTGAAGATAGGCTTGGTTTACCAGGGACAAAAACGAAATCTTCCTGCCATGAATATTTGTAAACATGCCTTGTGATGCACAGACATGTACATGCAGACAGTCACAGTTACAATTCATTAGCATTCCATATATTAATCTGTTAGACAGTTCTCCTATGCACAAGTATTCCACAAAGAAACAACTGCAGATTTGTTGTTACCCAAAAGTGAAATAATATTAGACTGCCCCGAGACATTGATCAAATGGAATGCAGATCATTGCTCTTTCAAAGAAAGTCCGTCTCTATCAGCATCACATTCAGTGGGCTGGGAAATATTCAGTGTCTAAATGATGTTTCAAGTTTTGGTATTGTGTTTCTATTCAGTGATACAAACCCATGTGGCTTTCTTTCTGCATGTCTCTAATGTCTGTTTCTCAGCTGAACAAGTAAATGAAAAATCCTCTGATACAGTTTATTCTCTATTATTCCTACTGTTTTGAACATATAAGAAATATTGCTTTAAATTATTTTATTTTGATATGAAATAGTAAGAAAATGCTCATAATTGAGATATCAGCAGTTGGCTAGCATCCTGACCTTCATTCTAACTGCTTTTATCTGACAGGCTGTATTTGGGCACAGGTACACTGGCAACGGACAAAAGTTAAGGAGGTGCTGTCGTCTCCATACCCATTAGTATTAATTTCTATAGTATGTCCATTTACGACATGGTGGTGTAGGAGAACTTATTTTCCTTCTCTCTCTTCCTATTGAATCAGGTGGGAAGATAGGAAGTAGATGACTGGTTAATAGTAAAGTTATTTTTTCCTTTTTCTCTTGATTTTGTATGTTTAGGCTATTTAGAATCATAAAGCTACAGTACAGTTTTTATTGGAAGGGACCGGTAAAGACCATCTTGCAAAAAGCAGGGACATCTTCAGCTTGATCAGGTTGCTCAGGGCCCTGTCCAACCTGACCTTGAACTTTTACAGGGATGGAACATCTATCACCTCTCTGGGCAACTTGTTCTGGTGTTTCACCACACTCATACTAAAAACTTTCTTCCTTGTATCTAGTCTGAACCTATTACATTTTAGATTAGAAATATGAGTTTTAAACTTATTTTAATGTTTAAATTTTCATAAATTTAATAAGTTTAAAAATATGAAGGACTGCAAGTACTTTAAGCTGAGTGTACATCTAATCCATAGCTCTTTCCTCCTTTTGTCATGTTTTCATGGACCCAAGCGCACAGAAGGGAAGGAAGATATTAGCATGGTTTGACTTGTACAGACTGCTCTAGATGAAATCTAGTTTTAAGCATACAATTAAATTAATTTATGTTTAATTCATAGAACTATTCCGGAGGCCAGTTGAAGCCAATGAAGCACACACAAGGAAATATGCGGGAGGCAGGTTATACAGGTGGAACTACTGAGGACTTTTCTCTTCTGGAGTTCTTGATCTTTTCACAGTAGGCATTCAGTAAGTTGATTGTCTGTCTTAGCAGTCCAAGGACATAAATTTTGGCTTTGCAGACATTCCTGGAGGCTAACACATTTCACCAGAGCAAGGGCATGAGGTTCACGCACAGAAAGCTCCATCACAGACAGTGTACCATGTTCAGAAAGGGAAAGAGCAGAAGAGCGTGGAACCAGTCATTTATCAAAATATCTATTTGCCTTTTTAGGTTTCTTGTCCCCATGATACTGAAGTCACCTCTAATGCAAAGTAGTCTATGTTTGTGAATTATGCACAATGTTGTCTAATTATTTGTATAGACAGTCCATATTGCTGATCATTGCAATATCTGGGTCTCCAGAATTATTTACTTCCATTAATCTTCAACTGACTATGTATAAAACAATCCCTATCTGCTTTGACAAGCACAGCTAAATTCACTTATTCAATATCCAGGCTTCTTGACAAAGCAATACAGAGAAACAAAAATGTTGAAGGAAGAAAAGAGTCTAAACATATACCAATATTCTCATTGAGAGAGAATAGAAAATTATCACCTGTATCTTATTGTTTTCCATCTCAGACTGTTGACCACCTTAAAGTTGCTTTAATATATAGGAAACATTTAAAGACATACTTTCAGCAGAAGACCCCTGACTCTGGCAGCATCACAGTAGGTGTCAGCTATGAGTTATCCCAGCCCTCCATGCAATACCTCAGAGATTACTTGGCATCCATGAGTCAATTACCTGTTTCAAGTAGGAATCTGTATTCTCATCTCTAAAGAATTCTAGAACACTGCTTTTAAAGAATTCTAGTGCTTCTTAAGAAGGGTTTTATGCAAATAAATAGCCAGTATCATTGTGTGCACAGTTTTCCTGTCAAGATTATGGAAATTCTATGTAACTACTACTTGTTGTGGTCCATTTGTTAACCTGCATCATTGTGTTTCACCAGATTTTTGTCTTAGTTTTAAGAGAGAAAAAAATCCACAAATTAAAGATGTCCATGCCCTTTGAAATATACAGGTATCCATATCTATATGTATATAGAGTCTAAACTCATTCACATCCACTTTACCCAGGATGCTTCCAGCGGTTTGCCAGTCCATCTGTAGACAGCAAATGCTTAAAACATACACTGCTGTTCTTCAAAAATAGGGATTGGAGCAATTAAGAAAAATTAGTGCTATAAACCTGATTCATTACTATTGTTTTGACTTAAATAATGGTAACTGAGCTCTGGATTCCTGTTATTGTGAAGGAAAAATTAGTCCCACTCATTCTAACCTACTTGTTGGACTGTCATAAAAGGTTAAAATTTTCAGATAAAAAACACAGAAGAGTGGACAAACTTTTGAGGAAGAATCTGGTAACTGAAAAGTATCTTTTTGGTATAAAATAAATATGGCTCCGTATAAAATAATTTAAAAATATTTTGAAAATCTTCAGTCTCACTTTATAAACACATTTTAGGAATATCAGTTTATGTCTTGAAGAAATAATAAGTCATGCTATCTATTGCTGGCTGCTTAGGAGCACTCACCATTGGGTAGCCAGTATCATTTTAAATGACAAAAAAAGACTAATCTGTGCCTGCAAAAAGCATGACTTTTTCTTGCTATCTGCAGTATATTTTTTAGGTAGATGAAAGTGTTTTACAGTAGTGGAAAAACAGGAAAAAAGTAGTTGTAGCATTTTCATATGAAATGGTAGTTATGGAACAGAAGAGTACTTGCTAATAGAGATTTAATAAGTAAAAAAGATCTTTAATGAGAAGCATATATAAAAACATTGTTCAAATTTAGATAAAGTAGGGTGAAAGAAATAATTATGGAGCACTAAGTGAAATAAATAGTTGATTTGGGGATTTGCAACTCCTTCAAATCTGGTGAAACATTTCATTTTTAAAGTGGAAGTTGTCTAAAGCTTTCTTATTACAATTACCCAGTTTTGTATTTTTTGCTGTAAGATTTTCCACATCACTCAGATATCTCAAACTGAGTATTACAAGAAAACTTCAATCAGGCTGGTACCGAGAAAACATTGTTAAATCTGTCAAATGTAGTTTTTTCATCCTTTGAACTTTTTAATATCCCAGAAAATTAGAAGGATGGATATATTTGCTATTTTAGACAAAGACATAATTTACAAATAACTCGGGTCACAGCTGCTTGTAGAGGCAAAGAGTTTCAGACATTATATTTCAACAGCTTCCGTGCACTGTGAGTCTTGGGTTAGAGCAGGACCTTTAAGGAGAAGAATATCTGTTAGACAAGGGGTTCACCAATCCTAGTAGCCTGTTTCTGAACAATGAACATTCAGGAGAGAATTGTAACAAGTCAGGGACTTTTTCTACCAGTTGTGAAGCAAAATTACACATACCTGAGATGAGGGTCAGTGAAGCTTTTGTTTCTCAGTCTGGTGGGCCAGGACACTGTGGAAACAATGATGTTATCGGATAAGATTCAGTATCAGTATCTTTTCACTGTTCTATGTGTCCTTTTAGATCATTGTCCTGAAGACAACTAAAGACAGTGAATTCTCCGCTGAGAATGAAGTTGAATTAAACAGGATATGAAAGGAGGTCAGAAAAGAAACTACTTTTTTCTGAATGCTACTTTTTCAGAAAATTTGTTTACATCCCTGGAAGGAATGATCCTTGTCAAGTAAGACAGGGTTGATAAAAAACATACCAACTGTACTGGCACAAAGGCACACACTTCTTTACCTCCATCTTCAGTTAAGAGTTGGCATAAAAAAAAAGCATGGACACAAAAGGATGTTGGTCATTCCTAATCAAAACAATTACTCATTAGGGTTAAAGTTTATGAAGAACTCGATTAAAAAAAAAAAAGAGGAGCAACTATAAAGAAGCAAAATGTGGAGAAAGTTGAGGGATTTCTTAGCATCACGATGTGATCCCTTCCATTCGTTTAGACTGAAAATTGTATGCAGCGTGTACATCAAGCAGAAAACAATGTAAAGAAAATTAAAGTTTTGAAATACAAGGGATTTTTTTCTTCTCTGCACTGAACTAACTTTATGAAAAAACAACACAAAGATTCTGCACTTTAATAAACCATAAGTTATTATGGGAAGAAACCACATGCTTTATTTTCTGCCCTGACTTTTTTTCTGAATTTATGTGTGTACTCAATAATTTCAAAGTGAACCTCAAACACTAAAGGTTGAGTGAAGCCCAATTATGTGACTATAAAGGATATAAAATGAAAAAATTTTTGAGAGTTTGCATTTTTGATTTACAGGATTTCTACATTTTGAAGTTTTTTGAATTGAACTTCGATTAAAAGTGAATGGAAGCATATTTATATGTATATGTATATGTATATGCATATGCATATGCATATGCATATGTATATGTATATGTATATGTATATGTACATGTACATGCATATGCATATGCATATGTATATGTATATGTATATGTATATGTATATGTATATGTATATGTATATGTATATGTATATGTATATGTATATGTATATGTATATGTACATGTAGAGCTAGAGCTAGAGCTAGAGCTATACATTTATTTATATTTATATTTATATTTATATTTATATTTATATTTATATTTATATTTATATTTATATTTATATTTATATTTATATTTATTTATACAGTAGTCTGAAGTTTTCCATGTCAATATCCTCAAAAACCATTATAGTATACTTTATTCTAGAAATCACTAAGTAAATACATTAACTCTCAGGGAAGTAAAAGCAAGTAAAAGTTGCAGGGTAGTAATCACCTTAAAATGAGTAGATGTGTCAGATATATCTAATCACTCTCAAAGTTTTGGCTTAGTCCCTAAATTATCTGCACAATAACCTGATATGTGTTGATTACAATATTCCTCTCCAATATACCCTTCACTCTGGGACATATCAGCAAAAGATTATATATGCCTGTACTTTATTTCCAATACAATCTGAGAATTTTCTTATCTCAAATAATGACAATGATTGCAGATGTTGAAGCACATTTAGAGTTATAGGCCACTATAATACGCTCATATAATAGTATCATATTCTTGGAATATTCTCAAGACCCCATTAAAGTCACAAAAATACTACTTACAGGACAGATCAAGATATAAACGCAACATACCAAACTATTTTTATCAGCAGAATGGCTGCTGCTTCAAATTGATGGAAATGTGTTTCCTACCTCAAAGTATTCTGGTTTTGCAAACCTGCACATCACAGATTGGTAAAATGACTTGACACATTCAAAATAAATAACTGTAAGAAGGCAGAAACAATGTTCCAAACAAAACTTCAGAATTCTATAAATTAAATATTGCTCTATGCTATTCCAGCACAAAGGAGAATGTGTTAAGAGTTGTCTATGTTCCTAAAATTGTGGATTATCATAAGAATAGGACAGAGGAATAAGGAGAACATTTTAATGCTGTAGATGTAGAAGCAGTTTTGGTACATCTTTTCTAAGAAGTGCAAGGATTTACAACTCATAATTTTCAATTCACTGGCATCTCGTCAAAATAATTTGCATGCTTTATACTTGCTATTTAATTTATCAAGCACATGACCAATAAGCATTGTTCTTGATTGTAATTGCAAAGTCTTCATATAATAAAATTATGGCAATATAAAATTGGAAAAATACTCCAGAAGTTCATTTAACTCACTCCTTTGTCAAAAGGTAGATTCAGATATTCTTTTATCTCAGACCAATGTGATGCAGAATGTACAAATTTGCAGCATTTCCTACAAAGAAGAGATGCCTGGAAGGCATCAGCAGTACAAATAACGTCTTGTTTTACTCTTCTCCAAGCAAGAGAAGTTTTCAGGCATGATGTATTTTGGCACACTTGGGGGAAAAAAAAGCCGAACTAAAAATATGTCGTTCAGCTTTGAGTCTGTTCCCTCCGTTAGAAAGAACCAGTCTACAAGTGCAGATGTTGGTTAGCATTGGTGGCTGTGAAAATAAACCTACAACACAGATAGATGTTTAATTTTGAGGTAAGTCTTTGGAAACATACTTCTCCAAAACTACCTGCCGTAAATTCATTTTTTAGTAGTTGTATTCTAAAGAAACCTTGTTATTGCTTCTGGAAAGTAGGTACCTATTTATTTTAGCAGGGGATTCTGCAGGTCCCACAAAGTGGGGTTTGAACTACTAAAGCTTTTGAAGAGTGGATCCTATCCTTCTGCTTTCACTGTTGATTAGGTTTGCTTTTTTCCTTTCCGCTGTTTTGAAGTACATCTACAAGCACTAATTCCCTTTTCCTATTATTAAGAAAGAAAGAAGAACAAAGTAAAAATTATTATGTCAGATGTAAAGACAATGGCTTACTACTTTACAGTTGTATTTTAAAGCAAAAAGAAGCCCCTATTATTTTTCTAACTATGGTTTTAGAAAGGAAAGATGATAGGCAGTAACCAACACCAATCACCAAGTGAGTAACCAAACCCAAGTATAAACCTGTGGGTCATTCTCCTGATGAGTATATTTATCTCATCTTTATATTTCTTGAAAATATAAAAAAGAAAATACTGGTAAAAAAACAGATCCATTTCAATTCCACAGTTCAAGGCATAATCTTTTTATATTTCCAGTTAACACTGAAACAAACAAAATATATTTTTGGCTAGAGATGAAAGGTTTGTTCAATAAATACTTTACTGTAATTTTTAGCATCTTAATTAAATATTTAAATTAATTTTTAAGTTCCCTTTTGAATTTAAGCTGTTACTGGATCCAGTAAAAAACTGTAGGTCAAATGGGAGAATTCTGAACTGAACTGTAACATTTTTCTTTCTTTTCCAATTAATCACAAGCAGCTTAGGTGAACATAGATTGACGGAAGTACACCTTGAGATCCTTTCCAATAGATTTAACTATTCTATCAAATTAAATACAATAGCTAAACTGCTAAGGATTAAACATTATCTCAAGAAAAATGAAAAAAAGCCAAAGAACTTTCATGCATTCCCTTTCATGAATCAACAATTTCAGGGACCTCAATATATCTGTCAGTATGTTCCAGGGTTACATTGGTGTTCAACAGTAAACCTAACAAAGGGAAGAAAGGACTGGATCGTGCCCACGAGATTTTTATGCCAACTTGAGGAGAATAGGGAGGTATAGAAATTGCTTGGAAGACAATTTTGGTATATTATGGTTCATTCAGAGCTTAATAGGGTGGAGTTATATAAAACATATTTCCTGCAGAAAAAAAAAGGAGAAATTAAAATTCAGTAGTTGTACTAAATTGTAACAGTAGCCAGGAAACTGCTTTTCTGTCTCTCCGCTACTAAGCAGACTGTATTGGCAGTGGAGAAATCACATCATCGCTGAAAACTCAGCAGTCTTTGCGTATGTTGGCTTTTGAGTGCAATCACGATACGTATAGGAAAGTAGTTTGGGTATGAAACCAGGCACACTAACAAGTTTAAGTGGCTTTTTGTGTTTTTCTGCCAGAAAGTAACTCTTTTGGATTCTAAAAGGGATTTGCTTTTATTTTTTTAACTAGGACAACATTTTGAATCAGTATTTGCTGTTCACTGAAAGACCCCATGAAAGACACTTCACTATGAAGGGTTTTACTGGGTAAAAGCAGTATTATCTGGGTTTAAATCAGGAAGCCATTATTTTACAGACAGTCAAAATACTCATGGAATTTTGTTACCTAGTATCTTTTCAAAATCTTCCTTTCCCATTTTCACACTTTAGTAGAACTACATTAGTGGCATTTTGGATTTTTCTTAAGTACTTATTTTTTATTTCTATCTATAGTTAAACACAGCAAGCATGATTTCTTTTATTCATATCTAATTGAACTCATGATTCAATAATATTCATTCTGTGGAATTTTGGTCAAAACAATGCTGCAGATTAATTCTTAATGAAATGTAACCGTCATTTTTAAATTGCTACATTATACTAAAGTACATTAGTAAAGCACAAAAGCTTCCTACAACTGAAAATATGCATCTTTAGCCTCTTTGCCTTAAAAAGCCTGGTGAAGCAGAAATATTTGGTATGAAAAGGTTTAACATGCACAGGCAAACACTCACATGCATAACTGTGTGTAAATGAAAGAATTCTGTGTAGGTGAAAAAAGTTGAAATTACTTGTCAAAGTGCTGCTTAGTGGTTCTAAGTTAAATGTTGACATTTATCTAACTAAATCTCACAGTATATTAATATCTATCCTATATCAACTGGCGTAAGTTTCTTCTTAGCAGCCAGTACATTGTTGTGCTTTGGATTCAGTGTGAGAACCATGCTGGTGACTCAGAGATGTTTGGGATGTTGCTCAGCAGTGCTCACTCTAAATCCAGGACATTTCAGTGTCCCGTGCTCTGCAGCAATCAGGTGCACAAAGGCTGGGGGAGCATGGCCAGGAGAGCTGACCTGAAGTGGCCAAAGGGATATTCCATACACAGACCAACATGGCCAGGACATAAACTGGGGGAGCTGGCTGGGAGGGGGCAGTCGCTGCTGGGGGACAGGCTGGGCTTCAGTCAGCAGGTGCTGAGACATTCTGTCACTGTGCATCACTCGCCTTTCTGGGGTGTTATCCCCCTGTCTTTTTCATCACTATATTCATCATTATTATTGTTATTATCATTATGCTTATTATTATTATTATTCTACTTAATTTCACTTATAAAACTATCATTATCTCAACCCATGAATTTCAGACTTTTTTTCTGATTTTCTTGCCCATCCCACCAGGAGGAGGGTAGTGGTACGTGAGTGAATGGCTTCATGATATCCAGTTACTAATGGAGGATAAACCAGGGCTCAGCAGTCTCAACTTCTAATAAGGTCTTATCAAAATGCATCATTAATAAACTGTGAGAAGTTTACTAAGACAGTGATTCTTTTTCAGGGCCCAAAAGAACACTAAACTTTTCAACTGACAATCCCAGTTTGTTCTCATATACTTTTTTGAGTTGTGAGGCTGCTGGAATTTAAAATATATTAAATTTGAAAGATTTTTTTTAATTAAAGTTCCTGTCCCATAAGTAATTCTGATCTTTAAACATTCATTTTCAAACTAATTGGGACTATCAGTTCAAAAAAACTTTCACAGGAAAAGAATTTTGGCAATTTAAAGTTGAAAGTGACTTTCAATCACCGTGCTGAAGGATTTTATTGCAATCTCAATACATGTGTATTCTTCCATTTCTGAAAATATGTTTTAATTAGGATCTGGTCCAGGTTCCTTATATTTATTAAAACACAGATTCAGTCTGAACCAGGTGGAGAATTCCAATTCTGAATTCCAAGATGGAGTGTGGTTGTAGAACTAGTATGAGGGACTGCCTTAGTTCTAACGAGCGGAGACTTGGTGCAACTTGCTTAAATTTTGGTCACAGAAGAGAATTGGATCATAAATGAAATATAATAAAATTGCCTAAAAATTCAACTTGTTTCAATTTTTTTTTCCATTTTTAAAAAGAATTGGAGTAATTTATTTCAATTTTTTTAAATAATATTGTAAAATTTCCACAAATGAAATGGTTGTTTAATCTTTTGCGTATTCTGCATTGGTTAATCAGAGAACATATTTTCCACTAATAGCCACAGTATTTATGGTACTATATACCTGATACAGAGCCAAAAAAAGGATCTTGTTTTTAACAATGTTTGGATAGCTATCAATTTCCTACAATCTTACTGGTATCTAGGTCATATCCCGGAAAAATTTCTACCAAGAGTCTCCAGTGGAACATGATAAAACACATGAAATCTGGTTACTTTCCTGAGAACTGTATGAGATCTGCTGAAATGGAATTGTGATCATCTGTGTTTTGGGAGGGAGGAAATGGGAGGGACTGATGTGAAATTATATTTTCATGAAAAAACTATTTTTACCCCAAAAGTGAAATACTTACTGAAATAGTTTACAAAACTCTTCTATCAAAAACAAGGTGAATAGACACATATATAGTATACGTTCACTTTTTCAAAAAGCAGATTTCTGAGTTCTCACATTTGTTTTATTCTCCTTCCTGTGCAGTATTACAGTTGTGACATCTGAATGTCATATGAACCATTAAGCAATGTTTCATATTCATTCAGTGCTGCAGTATCATTCCTAAAAGACCTATAAAGTAAAGAAACATGGTGTAATTTCACAAGCAGTTTCTAATATCTCACAAAAATAAAAACTCTGCATTGATTATCAGGATAAATCTGCCAGAAAAGCACCCTACTAAATGGTGCCCACTGACTATAACTGAGATATTATTCAGTCTCTCATTTGAAGACATAGTGATGGATAAATAATATTTTCCAACCACATACACACACAAAGAAATAATAAAGATTCATAAGATTACAGGCCAATTCTAGGAAACTACATTGTAAAAAATGGATGTGGTTGGAGCCCATCTATACCAGGTCCTATTCTGATTTAATAAAATGCTCTTGCCGATATTATCTTTGTTGCCCCCAGAGTGCTGCCTGGGAACTGCAGAACAGTGCTAGTCCACAAAAAAACCCTTTGCCAGTTGTATTCTTCCAGGCTTTTCCAAAAGTGGAATTAGGTTTACATTGGTGTTACAGGGAACACTAGAACAAAATCAGATCTCAGAAAGATGGCACTCAGACACTGAAGTGATTTGTCAAATTTTGTAAACTGAATATTATGCAAAATGGAAAGTCAGATTTAATCTTAATTTCCAGCTAAGCTTGAGGGTGAAGAATAGAGTTTTTTGATAAACAAAGCCTAAGGAGACATCTGACCTTAAATTTAGGGGAATAAAAAGTATTTTTCATTATCAATCTTTGGATCCACTGTTCAAATATTTTATCAAAAATGAAACAAGCAAAGCAAATTTGAGTTACTGTCTATTCAAATACATATTCTAATCACTAGAACTATCTTTTAAAGAAATCTCTGTTCATATACAAAAGTTGTCATAAATGTGGTGATAATTTGCTTAAAATAACTACAAGTTAATAATCAATAATTATTTTTATTGTGATATATTTATTAATATTATGAATTATATAGGGAACTTTGACAGTATATCATCAAGCAGAATGGAATCAACAAAACTACCTGAGGCAAGAGTCTCCAATATTCTTCTAGTAGCAGGCAACAGCTGACTTGGAAGTAAGCAATGGAGAGTGGGAGAGAAAAAGCAGAAATGTATGTTTATGTCATCCATCATCTCAGCAGCCTGGGAGCTTTGAAAAGTTCCTGGTAGACATCAAGTTTGCTTCTCCCTGAGAAAAATATTGAAAAAGTTAACATTTGCTCTCTCACTGTTAATTCAGTCTGCTGCACAGTATAAGGATAGACATAGGTAACTTGGATTTTATTCCTATAAAGCACCTTATATCTCGGAAAATACAAATTTCTCAGTAGACTGTAAAATATTCTGGTGTTCAGACAGTGGCTTAAAATGCTGAATAATGCAAAAATACATAGTCATATACAGTATGACACAACAGAGTACAATAGCCAGAATAACTCCTATATAATTTTGACTTCATATCTTATATTTCTTGCAAACAAGCTAAATTCCATACTGATAAGAATGCAGTAAAACTCTATACCTTGTATTTTAAACCATACATCTATAACTGCACCCAGTGCTTGGTAAGCCAGTCAGCACAGCCTGTGCTTTTCTGTCTTAAGCTGAATGACAGACAAACGTCTCCAGCCACTCAGGCACTCATTAATGTACAGCTAAAGCCACCGCACTTCAACCTAGAAACAATGCAATGCAAAAATGAGACCTCTGAAAGCCTGTGTAACCCAATGAGTACATCTACCAGGAGCTGTTAGTCAAATAAACATCAGTTCATTAGTTTCTTATTGCTGGTCCTAAATGCATGAAACACTCTGAGAAAAAACAAGGCACGATAGTCACAATCTGTTTGGGTCTGCTGAATCCAATCAAAAGGACTTGGAGAGTACATGTTGGTGCTGTGAGACTGAGGAATGCAAGTGGAGACACAGGGGCTGAGGAACCCTTCACAGTCTGTTTTGAACCTGCTAATGTGCTCTGCTCCCTTAATGGCATCTTATAAAACACCTGCTCTCAAATACTCAAATATTGATTCAGTATATGGAAATCTGCTATTACACTACTGCTGTTTCTAGGAACAGCTTATATAAACAGAGCTGACATGATTGTGCCATATGGTTTTATTTCTGGAGTGCTTTGACTACATTTCTTAGGGGGAGGGGGTAATTGATTGGAGTGATTTATAGGTCCCCCGCACTTCCTTCAAGGTGGATGATGACTAAGCTGTATAAGCCACGAATTTTGGTGTCCAGGTTCCTAAGAGTTGTCAGTTAATGGTTAACCTAATGACAAATCTCTGCTGTGCATTCACGTGTGACTCCAGTGAGTGGGTGATAAGGGGTAAATCCTCCATAGAGGACAAATGTGCAGACTGAAAAGGAAGTATGTTTTACAGGCTCTGTGTGCTTTTACCATGCCACATTTACCACACATTAGTGAAGGCAAATACAGGGAAATGAGAGGGTTTGAAGGGACAAATAAGTTGTGGTCCTTTCACAAACAGTGGTAACAACTTGAGTACTGTACCTGGGTAAAGAGTGAAGCTGCAGGCTCTGGGTTAGGTTTAAAATTCTGAGGAATTTGGTCAGTTTTGAAGACGATGTTTGTCCTGACATTCCTTCCTCATCAGCCTGACTCTCAGGCCCTGCTGTCTCAGGCTGTCTCAAAAAACTGCCATCTTCCTGCCACAACTCTTTTGTCATTTGGTAGATTCAGTTATATCAAGATCAAGGATCTGCAGAGTCATGGGGATATGAACATCCTATGTGACACGAACTGGGTTGCAAGCAATTGAGCAGGAAGTGAAAAAGATGTATGCAACCACTTGACTGTCTTCTTTCTTTGTTCCATGTATCTTCATCACGAACATCTGAACCCTGAAAAATTGTTTTGTTCAACTAAGTTTGAGCTACTCCCTATTCTCTTCACAGGCCTTTTGCTCACATGGCTTTCTGGGGGTGCTTCATCTCCATATTTCCTCTAAGGAGTTACAAAATAGACAAGAAGGCTGATCAGCTGGCGGACTTACAGACGCAGCTGTGCAACTGTCTCCTTGCATATACCATCAAATAAATACTTGCAAATAAACCATCTCATAAATATTTGTACCACTTCTGCATTTTGGATTGGTTGCATTGTACCTATGCTAGGAACATATTAGATGGTTTCAATTGTTCATCATTTGATGTTATTAATTGTACACCTGGTACTTATCTATTGTCCTCCTACCTATGCAGTTTGTCAGACATGGGGAGGGATGAGCAGGAACCCTGTGTGGAGTTGCTTAGGCACACTGGCAAGGTTAAACTCTTGACTGGCCTGTCCCTTTTGACTCTCGTATCATATAAGTTGTAAAACACCCCAGAATGCCATATTGCAAATACGTAAATCACTACATCAGATTGGACTAACAGTCCATCTTGTCAAAAGCCTCTAACTAAAGAAATATCAAATGTTTTAACAGAAACAATCCTGCAACAAACAATTTTCCATCTTTAAACAGAACATTTCAGTTAGCTCAGTGGCATTTATGTATCATCACGATATATCAAGTTCTGCTGACACATTTTGCTTAGTGAAGGCTATTTCCTTGTCTTACCTTGGAATGACAGATTCATTTAATTGATTCGGTGCACTTACATTTATAGTAATACATATACATGTTACATGCTTTGCCACTGTTCATCACTTTACAACTTTTGCCTTTCTAGTTTTTTTCCCCAATGAGATCTCTCCTGTTGGTTTATTTCAGGTTTGGGGAGGGGTTTTTGTGGAATATTTTTCTAATTTCTTTATTAGTTCTACTTTGGGATTCTGCCAGCTAGTAGCATATACTTTTCAGCCAAAAGCAATAAAGGCTGAATCCAATATTAAATATTAAATGGCACTTGTCTTGTACAGGGTACTATGGATTTTAAAGTCTCCTATATCCTCCCCTATTCTTCCCTTTAGTCATAAAATTTTTAAACCGATGCTAATATATTCCAATATTTTTAAGGTGGCACTATATATGGAGTGGGTTTAACATGCAAAGAAAACATATTAATTTTCACACTTCCTGTGTTTTAATATCTTGACTATAAACTTTAATTAAGGCCTTGTGTTCTCTTTCCCACTACCTAGCCATGCAGCTGGAAAAACAACAGGGTTTTCCTCTTCCCTACATCTAAAAACTGTTTATAGACGTAGAGAGTCTGCTGACTTGCCCTGTGTGGAAGTGAAAAAAAGAACAGTTTTCTTCCTCTCTTAAGGTTAAGTGGTCAGAAACACCTGTCTCTGACACTCCTTCCACAAAACTGTATGTCATGGGCCAATCCTTCGTATGCATTCCTACTGTTTTTCTTCTGCTCCACCATTCCATGGCTAACCAGCTTTATCTGGTGGGCATTCTGTACTGAGAAGGAAGTGGTAAAACCAATCAGGGAATTTGAGAAATCTCAGTTGCAGCCCCTCTGAGGGGAGTCTTATATAGGATGGTGCACTCTGCTAAGGGAGGTGTGAGGAGAGGGACAGAACAGCAGAACAGACTGTGATGCTGCAGGGTCAGGGCAGCTGTTTTATGTGTGTGCCAGCAGAACAAGCCTGTCCGAGCTCAGGCTGTTTTGTTCTTCAGCAACACCTGGTGCCAAGCAGACTTAGCTCAGCCACTTTGTGGAACCACATTATTAGCAAATTAGTATCTCTCTAACACAGCTTGGCAATGGGAAATGCAAGGAAAACAGCATTTACTTTGCACAGAGCTTCCCGCTTTGCTCTTGCTAATCCCCAGGGCACTACTGAGGAGCTTTCTACAGCAAAGGAAGGAAGCAAAGCAGACATATTAACCTTAAAGTTTTGTGGTATACAGGGACCACTATGGGCAGTGAAGTAAAAAGAGAAGTATTAGCAGAGCATGAAGGGAAGCACAGGGATGACTTGAAGTGCGGTAAATTCAGGTGGGCAGAGGCAGTCTGGGTGGAGAAGGACATCCTTCTCGGAGACTGGACTCCTACTGAGATACTGCTTACTCTCAAGTACCCATTTAGGAGGGTCCAGAGGTCACCCCCACCCTGACCATCCCTCCCAGGCACCCACCTTACCCCAGTCCCATGACAGGCCAGCCAGGGACCTCAGCCATGCTATATGAGTTCAGTGGAGTTCAAGGAATTAACACATCCAAAATGGCACCTGGGCTTCAGCATTTGGACTAAGCACCAGATCCTTAGCTGTCTTTCACAATGATAAAATAATTTGAATTTACGTGAAGATGTAAATTTTACCAGATCAAGTCTCAAAGCCGTATCCAAAATTTAAAATGGAGTCACCATAAGATCTGCCTCAGCCAAATTCCCTTCCTTCCTCATCTCTCAGTGTTTCTGTTTGAGTTGATAACACTTTGTACCTTCAAACTTTTGGTGTCTTTTTCTCCTGAAATACCCTGCTCCTGTATTTTTCTAATGTTTTCACCATTCCACAGGTATTTCTCCTGCTTCTCTCTTAAACCTCTTGTTTCTACAAAGTACTGTGGCTCAGACTGTGACTTTCTGTGTGGCCAAGAAGTCCACAGAAATCTCAGAAATGAGATTTTCACAAGATAGGGAGATATACCGAGTTAAGTACGGCTAGATGTTCATATAATGGAGAAGCATGAAAATACCTCATTCAAGACCCCTGATCATCTAGTGATATTCAAATACAAGGAACTTAATTAGCATAATTGCAAACAAAGTAAATTACACTGGAAACATTTAATACAATAAAAAGAATGTTACATTGGGCTATGAAAACCAGATGAGCCTAATCAAACCCTAACATCGTATCTTGGGATTTTTTAGAAATCCTTCGTCCTCTCTGCTTGATTCGGGTTTAGTTTAAATAGAAAAACAGATGGAGGCCAATGTTTTGTATTCAGTTTAAACGTGACCCAGGGGTATTTCAATCTCTCTAGACAAATTGATTTCAAAAGAACCTAAGTGTTTAGTCAATACCTAATGGTAATTATTCATGGGCTTTCTGGTACCAACAATTCTCAGTATAAAATTTCCCCTCATACTGGCTTGAATGTGAATCCCAAACAATGCTTATTGCTATTTAGAGGTTTAGGATTGATAATACTCAATGCAGGATTGATGATTTTAATCACCATAATTCTTTTCATGAAGGCTTTAAGAAAACACTTCCTTTGGCTGTGGAGTATTCCATCTTATTCTTCCAGAGTATTTCACCCAAAATGAACATAAATTTACCTTATTAGAAATAAACCAGTAGCTGATTTTCTTATGTAACGGACCCAATATAGTGATAAACCTTTACGTAAAATAGCATAACTGACAAAACTCTTTTCTTGCATCAGTTGAAAGAACACTCTCAAACTGGTGTGTGCTGTACAGAAGAAAAAAACATTTGAACGGCTGGCAGACATCCTTCAGTACTTCTCGTGTTAACACCATTAATGTTCACATCGTTTTGCCTCTATAGCTTTCAGCCTGTAACTCTGAAGCAAGAATCTGAGTTCTGTGAGATATATGGAAATAGGATACATATCTGGTGAGGGAAATCTGCCTAATTTAGGAGTTTACTAATATTTGTCGAAGTCCAAGTCATTGCATAGGTTGCCTGCTTGAGCCCAGGTCTAGATAACAGGTACAATATGAAAGTGGAATACTATATTCACACTCAAACTTTAAAGCGGCTGAGGAGATGACAGAGAACAGAGAACAGGTGTAGGCCTACTTTACTGCCAGGGGTAGTCCCAAACTTCCTTGCATATTAAACTGGATACTGTGTGCATCATTTGAAATTGGAAAGTTTGGCTTCTGTAGTGGCAGAAAGTTTGTAAAATATCACTTTTTTCATCTTAGCTTCGGAACCACATTGTGTGTTTGGCAGGGAAAGAGCAGACAACAGCAAAGCAAGCCTCAAATCATAGCAAACTGCTCTCCAATCTGTTCTGTGGTGATCAGCCACAGGAGATCCCAGGAAGGACATCTGCACAGTGAAAATGCTTTGTGTCAGAGCTCTATGCTCCAGATCAATGCTCTATTGGCAATGATTATGTTTCTGTATACATTTTAATGCTAAAAATAACATCATTCCTCTCTATAATGATGGAGCATAATGCCAACAGTGGAAAGCTCACCTAGTGTGAGACCAGAGACCTAGGAGCTTCCTGACCAAATGTGAGAGTCTGCATCCCCGTGCTCCAGTTCTTTGGTCTAAAAATAGGACAGTTGAAGAGACCTTGAAGAGAGCTTGTTTGTGAACCATGATGTAGACACCAAGAGCTTACTGACAAGACTTCTGAGAACCTCATCTGCCAACACAAACATTATAACAAAAATGTCATATTTCTGAACCTTACCAGGAAAAGAAGGAAAACTGTAAAATAGTCAAGGTTTCAAATCTTGTGTTTCTCACATAGTTACTGATATATTTATTTAATATCCTCATGGTTTTACTTTAAAAACTAATTAAAAATACATCTGTCTGGAAAATAACAGCTAAATTTTATTTGAATATGGAAAACTAAACCCATTAATTTTCTGGTTTTTGTCTCCAAAATGCCTTCTCTCTTTGTAGGTTATGTTCAACACAGAAGTACTGTAATATTAGTATAGCAATATATAATTTATTAAACTGTATATCAGGTTGTAATCCTTCCAATAAGTTCTGTTTCTCTTCTAGATTTTTTGATCACTGTTAGCTCCCAAACTGTTCTAGGAAAGAAGAGACTTCACAAACACCATAAAAGTCATAGTCTCACAGCAACTGATGAAAAGGACTAGAAGTATAATTTAAAACACATAATAGAATAAATCAGGGTTAGACAGTGGTGTAATAAGATAATGCTCGAAAAAGGGGAAATGCAAGATAAATATGAATAAAAACTTCTGCCAGTAGA
Source organism: Rhagologus leucostigma (assembly GCA_013397725.1). NCBI lineage: Eukaryota > Metazoa > Chordata > Aves > Passeriformes > Rhagologus > Rhagologus leucostigma. Next base: position 475,855 of record VZTD01005735.1, read on the forward strand.
GTGTTTTATGCTGCTAGAATAAATCTGCCTGGGAAAGTAAGGAATCATCCCCTGTGGATTTTTGCACCATGAATGCACAAACTCTTCATGATGCTATTGCATGGAGTGATTAGAGATATCTTTAAAAGGTGCTTTCGGTATCCTGCCTGCTCTGCCTTTTTGTCAGATGATATATTTGTGAGATGATATATTTCTCAGTAATTGCATTAAAAATTATGTAAATTTCTTAAAGTCAAGTTTTTCACCCATATGTAACCTGATTTTCCAGCTTCACATTGAATGGTTGAATATACACGCAAATCCAAATGGAGCCATATGTATAAAATGTGTGATATTTGTAATCACTGTGAGTAAATTTGGTTATATTGGTTAATTCAGGAAAAATATACTAAAATGAGTAATTGCATCACAGTGAATACCATAGCAATAAGATGTGAAATATTCCTCATCTTTAAAAATACTGCCCTTAGTAAGCTGTCCTTAATGTCATGTTGTTCAAGTAATTAAAATAGAAGTCATACTTAATTTTTTACAACCTTTACTGTGTTTATATCAATATTTTTAAAAGTTTTTACCTTTCTATCCCACTCCAAATCTAAGAAACTGAATTCATTTACTATTTGCTAGTTTATGGGTGAACTGGTATGAATTTTTTACTATTTCTTTCCCATTACAATAAATTTGAACGTAGAACCTTGCTATAATCTGGAAACAAAATCCATATGCAAAAAAATGTGCAGAGGATGATGTGTGACAGAAAAAAAATTACTCTAAATCCATTCATTTTTGCCAATCTTCCCTAAAGACAAGAAAAGTTCAAGGGCAATGAGTGAAGCACTAAATATAAAGCCATATAGGGCATATACTAATAAGTATAGCTCATCTAAAAATTGTTGCTGTGTGTTTCAGATTCTTTCAAATTGAACTGCATTTTTCTGTACCACAAGAGTGAAAGTGAATAAACTGTATTGCTTCTCTTAGGAAAGACTGCAGTATTTTCTGCATATAAAAGTAAGAACTGTACTTTAAGTATAAATTATATTCCAGTATTTATTCTACATTATGACCCAAGAGATGTGCATTCCTTGGATGTGACCTTTCCTGGGGACTCACAGAAGGCTCATGTGTGCATAAAGCTGTCACACAGGTTTCCATATCACTCCCAGGAGAAGCAGGGCACTGCTGAAGTGTGGCTGGAACCTGGCACAGTCCTCAGCTGTTCCCTGGGGACACTCTCCTCCTCACACTTGTGCTGGAGGACTCAGTGGCATACCAACAGCTGAAGATAACAGGATCACAAAGAAGGCTTCAAATCAGCCTTGAAGGTACACACAGAATACAGCAGAGACTACATCCCAAAACGTATGTGCTCCTCATGTAGCTGCAGAAATCTCTGGCAACAATTGGAGAACAGAAAGTCTGTCACAGACTTAAAATCATGTGATTGTAAGCTATGAAGAAGCTCTGGTTTTGATCAGAGATCTTGTTTTTCTCTCTGTGTGCAGGGTGAAGTCTTAACACTAGAAATACTCATCATGGGTACCCAGTTTTCATCTGCTTGGAAACTTGATTTCAGAAGGAGTAAGAAAGACTGAGAGGGTCAAATTCATACTTGATGTAACTCCCTGGCAAAAAACTGAGGATAAATTTGGCCCATGTGTACAAATAGAAGTAACTAAAAATGTACAAGTGTTACAGAGCGAGATAAAGCAGCAAGTCAAGGGAGAACAGAGGGCATCAGCTTGAGAGGTAATCAATATGTGTGGGAGGCTGGAAAAGATAAGCAACACCAATGTCAACAGAAAGTCAGAAGCAGGCGGAAGAAAGCTATCACTGTGTTGTATAATAAAAACTTTCTGCAACCATCAGAGAAGTTTGCCTTTCACTATTTAATTGCTTAGGGTTATATTATGCACTTGACTACACTAATATGCAAAAGCAGAAGTGATGAGACCTTTTCTTAGGCTTTAATATGAAGTTTTAATATCCCATTTTAATGGAAAAAATTGGTTTGCAGCTCTGATTACACCCCACCACACATGGCCTAAAAAGCAGGCATTGTTTGTTAGATGGTGTGTACAGTAAGGGCAAGGTAGCTGGAGGGACAATGTGTTGCCCCCAAAAGGAATGGGCAAATAGGAAATCAAGATTGTAACTGTCCTCTTCCAACGCCAGTAATTTCTAATAGATGAAAGACACTTTTTCATGAACGAATAAATATCTAGACAGATCCCAACCATGGTACACATAAGACCTTGAGAGTCCAGAAGTGCAAACAGATAAAATTTTCACTTGTCAGGGGAAGACCTGGGCTGAATATGTCATGCTTATTTCAAGTAAACAGGGTTCTATTTATTTTCTCAGGTTGAGAGTGTGGTATAGAGTACAATTTTGGAAGTGGAAAGGCCAACTTACAAAGAAAGAGTCATTATAAAAAACGAATATCTGGATTCACCATTGCCCAACATTCTGTGCAGACATTTATTCACATGAAATTAGGAAAATGCAAATATTAACAAGGTATTGACAATGAGAGTTTACATTCCCTAACTCAGAGGCTTCTATGCCGCCTTATAATGTATTTTAGAATATATGAAAAAATGGTCTTTGTTATTTTACGTGACAGAAAAGTGCAGATCCTTTCAGATCTTGACTGTTCAACCAGGTTCTTTGAATATACATACTCACTAAACCAGTGTTAGGTAGTCCTCCAAACAATAACTGAATTTTCCTTTGAAGTTTAAATGTATGGTCTACATGGCTACACCTTTAGATACATTCTCTCTTTTTAAAATGTCTGACCAGTGTGTTTCCCCACATACAAATTAAAATATTTTAGAGCTTGTTGGTGTTTTTTTTAACAGTGTACTAGCAAACAACTACAGTGTGTATACTGAAACAGGTAAATCCACATTTTAGCTCACTTTAGAGATGCTTAAGTAGTAATAGCTGTTAGTGTTGTGATAGCATTTGTGCATCCTCCTTTTTGAAACCCACTGTCTAAACAATAGTATAGTTTTATGTACCCACCTGCAATCTAAACTCTCGGTCTTTGACTTCCCCAAGTAGAGGGCCAATTCAAATGCATTAAAGTCTCTGTCTACTTGTTTACTCAGGTCTTTTTCCAGCAGGTTGTGGTGCACAAACATTCATTCCAGTAGCCAACCTGCATACATTTGGAGTGAGATATGGCAAGTTTTCTCAGCTCCCCCACTTCACTCTTGCAGTCCAGCCTCTCTGCTGCACTTACCAGCAGTGAGCTGGTTCTGTATGTGCATCTTCTTAACTTCATCTCAGAATAATTGGAAAGTTTAGGGAAAACATATGGAAAGGAGGAAAAAATAAAGAGAGATGAGACCATAAAAGGCTATTTGCCAAAATCCTTACAAGAATTTGGCGTCTCTTATGATTTAGATACCACTTATTTCAGTTCCTCTATTATGAACTTCCCCAGCCTCTTTTCTCTCTCCTTGGTGTCGCTTGGGAATATATATGAAAAAATCACTTCCAAAAGAACAAGCTACACCCTGATTATTTCCTACAGATACACTTCTAAACACTGCACAGCACCTGTTTTGTCTTGTATACTGTTTATTTCATCCTGAAACTGATTGATTATAGGGTGTTATATAAGGGGCAAAAAGTATAAATGGATCTTGAGTTTGTCAGCCTTTTGGGTATCCATCAGTTTGACTGGCTTCAGAAATAGACACTGAAGGTTTATTTCAGTCTGATTTACAGGCAAAAGCTTGTGGTGCCTCATAGCGAATTTTAATTATTTGTCATTTAGTCCCACCTGCTATTCTGAGCTATGAAAATTTGTTCTCTTTATGAAAAAAAACACTAAACTGTTCTTTTTTTGGTTTTGGGGGGGGGTGGGGGAGGGGGTATTTGGGTTTGTTTTTTTTTTCCTGTCAAGAACATTAAGGCTTAAAGCTACTCTGTGTATGTTCAGGCCACTCAGAATCCAAATCCATGTTTATTCTCTTTGAATAACTAGTGATTCATAAGAACATAAATAATTTTCATTACTCTGTCCACCACAGCTCATCACCTTCAACAAAACTATTCTGAGGTATTTTCAATAAAGTAAAAATTTTATCATAGGATTCAGTTTCAACTACTGCACTGCAGAAGGAACCCCAAAATTACATCTTGAAGACCTATTAAGATGTATATAAAAAACAAAATCACATTTGCATGCACGATATTTCTAAAGAAATTTGGTCTGCCACTACCAATTCTTGAGGTAGTCCGCAAATCTCAAAACAGTAGTACTCTAGCATTTGAGGGTTGTATTTTCAAATTATTCACTGCTAAATTGTATGACTTTCCACTAGCGAGAATCCCACTGTGGTTTTGTCATTGACTTTACCAGGAACAGAGCCAGGCCCAAATGTCTTAACAATTATATTCTGATATACATAGATGGTGGTCAACTTCCTACCAGTGTTTTAACTTTTTTATCTCAATTACTAAGAACTTGCTAATCTAACTGAAAGCATTTTATAGAATATTCTGGATTTCCCCTGAGAGAAACAAGGGCATTAAAAGAAAGATCACTCAACAAGACAGATTTGTTTGATGAGCAATAAGTAGTTTCTCATTTGACTGGCACAGGAGGCAAGAAAGATCCTGGAAATGTTTGTACAGGCAGAGAGCTGCCGTATGGGACCTGGCAATCTAGAGTATATTACTTGGAACGTTACAAGGACTTAAGATTCACTAGAAATTCAAAATGCAGAAGCATAAAAAACAACAAACAAACAAAAACAAACCAACCCCAAACAAAAAAAAACATGGAAAGAAAGGAAGGCTTTCTATCTGAATGGTATATCTCATTAGCATCAGTCTAAAAAACTCAGCAGATAAAATTCAAATTGTTGATTTTAAGGAGCTATTGGCACTAAACTACTTACAAAACAACAAAAGAAAAGGAATTATTTCACAAAAAAGCCCTCTTACTGCGTAGCCATTGCCTATATAGTATTATATGACCTCAGGAATAGGTTCTTTCTTTTTTATATATTTTAATAGTTATTTCATTTACCAGAATAGGCAAAGTTACAAAAAGGAATTTTAATGTTTCACCTGAAAGTAAAAATAAGATACCTGGTATCTAATTTATAGCTTTTCCTTTGTTTATATTTTATAATTATTCTTTTGATTCATTTAAAATCCCTTTGAAATGCTGAATATTAGAAAGGCAGCACAGATGCTGATTCTGTTTGCAATGGCCTAAAAAAGTGCAGGCTTTAATCTGATGTCTAGGCTGCATTAAAAAAATTGGATTGAAAAGGATTAGATTAGATTAGACCTTCTGGATTTAAAAATGTTAAAACTCCATTTATGCTTTAACATAATCTCCTTCCACTCTCAGAAGCCATCAAGCTGAGCTCTGTCCCTTGCAAGTATTTATTATTATTATTATTATTAAATTTGCTTCTTTTTCATTTTAACAACCTAGTTTCATATTTGTAATAGCAAGAAATCCTCTGAGACAGATCTAAAAGTTCTTCCTGACCTGGTGAATGGAAGGGCAGGCACTTAAACCCCTGGCTTTTATGATGATTTTTTGTATTTGTGCACAGTCACAAATGTAAATATTAATAGCTAGTTTTTAAAAGCCAAATAAGAGTGAGTGCTTTTAAGAACTTTAGAGGCTTGTGAAAGAGTGGCAATGTTTTACAGTACAACAACTTATTTGCAATGCATTATTATGAAGAAATGCACAGTTTAAAAAGCAATCATGCACTTTAGTAAATCTGAAGCACCTATTATCTACAGCATCTGTAAAAAAAAACCGAAAACAACTAAGCAAATAATATTTGCAAAGCTGCTCGTGGCACTTCAGAATTCAGATTGGCTTTTATTTCTCATATAAATCAAACCAAGACATTGTTTGGGGGTTAAGGGACAGCATGTCTCAGAAGCAAAATGGAAGAATAATAATCCTGGGATCTATGCAACCTTTACAGTGATCAAGATGATGATGGTACTGCTGAATTTCTGAGCATTCCACACTAAGGCTGGGCCTATCAGATTTTCCAACATCACTTACCCTGTACTGAAAATATTTCAGGCAAACCAAAGACATTTATAAATATTAGATAATACTATATATGTGGGAGATTATATAATACTAACTCATATGTGACTGTATTAAATCACTGGCACGATTTCTGTTCAATTATGGTGGAGCAGCCCTTTCTTTTTGCCCACAGAGCTCTGCTAAGTCACGTGAGAGATCATACCACCACGTATTCCTCAATTTCTGCCTCTAGACACAGGCTCTGGTCAACATTCAGAAGATCCATTATTGTGAGTTGGTATGACCTAGCAATACAAATAGATGGGTGCTGCTCTCAGAAGAGCGGTGCTTGCTGAGCTGGGCTGGAGATTCCTTGATTAATTCAGGACATCTGGGAGGATCTAGCAAGGAACTATGTATGTCTAATTAATGAGTCCCACTGCTTGATAAATCTGGTTCAGGATATTAGAAGTGAAGTGTCCAAACCAGGTTGTTGTGACACCAGTATAAAATGAACAAATAATCTGATCAATAATGCCAATTCTCAATGTAGACACCGCTATAATTTCATCCAATAACTAAAAAGATGTTTACCACGTCCATATTAAAGAATAAGGGTAACTAGGTAAAATTTTTTGTTATCCAATTTTCTATAGTCTTTGTGAGGCTCAAAGCTGTCAAGAAGGTGTAACTAGCCAAACACCATTTTCCCTTAGCACCATCACAGAAACTGAAATATTTTATTACTTAGGTAGGTGTTTTTTATCTTAATCTTTTTGTTTCCATATACTTTTCTGACAGCCACATTTAAGAAGAGAGATGGTTTATGTTTATAGCACACATCTGAGTATCTGAGCCAGATTTACTCTAATAAAGACCTGTTTGATTTCAAGTGTTCCTTTTCATCATACCTCAGACATGGCTCATTATACACTGCCCACACTTTCTCAGGTTCTTCAGCTACGAAAGAGCGTTGTTTGCTATGTTAGGTAGTACAGAAATCCTGTACTGCTGGGTAGGCCATCAAAATATGAGCAAAACTACAGTGGCCCATGAGGTGTTATCTCCTATATAAAAACCGATATCTTAAAAGTCATTAGGAGTAAGGGTCATAGTTCCCATTAAGAGAGTTGCATTTAGTCCTTCATAAAATGTACAAAAAATTCGTGAAGAGCCACAGGAAAGCTGTATCACTGTTCATCCAAACATGAGACAAAAAAACTGTATGAATTGAAGACTGTAAATTATCATTAACTTATTAAACTCATCGACTTTAATTCAACATTGATAACTAGTAAATTGGGACAAATTTGAGATGCATTAGTTGTAGGAAATTTATTTCTTGCTAGTTATCATAAAATCCGAGAAACAGTCAATAACTGCTACCAAAAAGACCACAAAAAGCAGTCTAGAAGTCCTCTATTTAGAGGCTGAAGCTATTAAAATATGGATTTTTTCACCTTCTCTTCAACTCTGCAGTCACAATTATGACAGAAACGAACTGTCATTAAAGGGTGAACCAAAACACCCGTCTGTAATTAACCATTGGTCCTAACATTAAAGACTGAGGCACTGGAGACTCCTGGACTTCAGGAAAACAAATAACAGTCCTTGCAGTCCTTGCAGTGAGAAGAGAAATGTGGATTATGGATGAAATACAAGCATATTGTTGTAAAGACAATCGAGAAGATTGTGCTTTTTTAGGGAAGAGTACCAAGCCTACAGTGCTTTGCATGCTGTAGAGGTAGATAGCCACATATTTTGCTTGATTAATTGTCTCTAGTTTCAAGCTTATAGGGGTTGTGTTGGGTCCATTTTGATTGCTCTTAACTGCAGCAATTTCAGGACTGATTTTCATCAGTTTAAATTGTAATTGTTTAAAATTTTCACTTAAAAGAAAATTCATCAGCTATAATGATATTCTATGAGACTATTCCAATTTTACATTTCAATTAAATTCTGACTTGATATTAAATTCAATATACTGAAATTTCAGTTGTAACATAAATGTTAGAAAAACAAACAAACACCACAAGTTAATAGCACAATTCCGGCTATTGATGGTTTTGAGGAAACTATATTTTTTTAATTTTTACTATTGAAATTACAGTGTTCCTATTTTGTCCTTCTTTCGGAATGAATTCCCCCTTTCATAATAATTGAGCAGGATCTCTTTCACTGACAGAAACACCAGAATTGTATATCACATTCTCCCTAGAATCTAGGTACCAAAGCCTTTAGCATTAGCTGTTACTGAAAATATTTGCAAATGGTACAGTAATACTGACCTAGAGCACAAATCATTCGCCCAGACTTTTCGTATTAAATTTCTTCAGTTCAATTGCCATGAGAAAAAATTTTAAAGGTTTTGAACCAAGCACATGTAGTGTGGAAGATGTGACAAACATTATAATTTTTCTACACTAGTAAATAGTTTTGAAAGTCACTTAGATAATTGCACAGTGGGATTTGGTGCGTGAAAAATACTTTATATAATATTTTTTTCTCTCCTATTCTCTTATTTCTGATTAACTGCACAATATTTACTATCAAATATTTAAGGTACACTAATCTATATTGATTGTCTATGTGCTGAGTAAGAAACAGGATACAAGTAGTATAAATAATTTTGTGGAATAGCAGAAAAAAACCCCTGTAATTCCAATTTCCATAACATACTATAGCAATTACCAATTCAGTATTAAACCCTAAAGTGGCATGATTATTTAACTGGATAACCCTAAATCTATCAAGTAGATAGAAAGGCAATACACCAGTATACACCCATATCAGTATGAACCACTGTTATTATGATTTGCAACCAAAAAAACTATTTTCAAAAATTTATGGAAAAATTCTAACTCCTTTACACGATTTCTGCAGGCCAAGTCAATCAATATACACCATAACCTTATATTTTAGTATTTCTATACAGACTTTCTAGAACAACACTTTTACTTGAATATAACCTTGAGGCTGTGCCCTAAGGCAGACTGTCAGAGACTGTGAATAACTCTTTTTTTCACGCATCCTTACAGCAGAACAGCTAGCTGGTTGAGAACTGAAAAGTTCAACAGGTTAAAAGGCTGAGTAGGTATTTTCTGACAAGGAAAACAAAAGAGAAAGAAAGGCTTACAGGAGGAGTCTTAGGAAATGCCAGCATCTGAGAACGTTGTGCATCAGGTCTGGAAAAGCCACATAAACAACTTTCTCTCAGGAGTCTCTATTGACTCTTTCATGGAATCTCAACCTTGGTCACAAAAGTGGGGAAAATCTCTGACTTCTCCTTGTAAGTGGGTCAGTCTAGTACAGGAGGTGGCACCTAACCCCAGAAGACATTTTCATTTTCCATCTCAGGGGATTCTTTAGGCTGTCACGGCAGGTTTAACATCATCTCACAAGTCCAACTCCTTCCCCTGGGTTCCCACCAGTTACTCTGACAAGAAGGTGGATCCAGTCAGCTCACAGACAGACACCATTCGATGGGGAGCCTGGAAGCACAACCAAGGAGCAGTGTATGGAGGCTGCAGGTGAGCAAGACTTCCATCTTTCAGCCATGGAGAGCCATAGGATCAGTGGAGCCCACAGTGAAAACAAAGCCTTTGTGCCACCATTCTGCTCAGTTAAAATGTTGATTTAACACAGAAAAAGGAATAAATTTCAGCAACAGCTTTGGTATTCAAAAAAAAAAATGTAGAAATGTCCATGATCTACATGGTCTATCAGGGAAGCAATCACAGAATCACAGAATTAC